>JALDNG010000146.1:1190000-1287500 GCA_024349245.1 Neodontobutis hainanensis | reverse complement strand
TAAAACAGAAATAATCACTGACTGTACTGTACACTTTCACTTTTGTTACATTAATGCCACAGAAGGTCTTTTTCTAATCATATTTCTACAGATATATTATATATCTGTAGAAACATGATTATCATTATTTCATCATGATTTAAACTAAACAAGAGAAAAGATAAACGCTCTAATTCCACAGAATGAGCAGCTGTTAGGATGTTCTTCTGATGTGTGCCCAGGACTTGTGGAAATACAAGTCAACACAGCACCGGCCCTTTAAGGTCCCTCCTGCAGGTGGTGGCCCTCAAGAGTTCAGCCGCATTTGAGCACCGACCTGGATCCAGGGTGGGGCCTCAGTCAATGTACGGCTCAAACAAAAACCACAGCCTCCGACAACAGAGCTCCTAGGATCGTTCAGAACCCAAACCTTCAGCAGCTTAGACACAAGGTGAGCAGCTCGGTGTAGAGCCACTGCTCCTCCACATCCACAGGAGCAGCTGAGGCTCGGGCGTGGGTTCCTGAGCCTCGTGGACGTGTCCCAGGGCCCGACCCGAGAACAGGTTAATATGGTATTTCTAAATGATCTGATCATTTGTTTTAAATAATACATCCTTTGTTACATTCTGTCACAAATAAACTTCTAAATATTAAGAAAACACATTAATAATTACACATATTTCCAATAAAATGCTCTCTATTTTATAATTATGTGTTTTATTTGGTCAGTAATACGAGTAGTGCAACATCTCACTTTATTTTGAAACCCCAGACCGGATGCGCCTGTGTGTCTTCTCTGAGCCTTGATGGACTTGTATTTTCGATACAAACAGGTCGCTGCGTGCTCCTCGTCACTTCATCAGCTGTGTCCGATTTCACTGCTGCGGATTTATTTGGTCAAGGCTCCATTGGTTTATGCTTTTCTTTTTCTCTTTAACTTGCGGACCTTTTGTTTTGTGAGAAATCTTAGTGAAAGAATCCATTTGGCGGTGTTTCTCTAAAAGAAGCTTCAGTTTTGGACGTGGACTACGTGACAGTCGGACGCTGACTCATGACAAATGCACTTTTATTAAAGTGAACTCTCCAGCTGACAATCTTAGTTTAGCAAGAGACCGCTTCAGATTCTTCACTGACATCACGTTTATGTTGGATTTCACACGCTTTGATTCATTTTTATGTGAAAACATTCAACAACAAACACTTTCACACATTTCTAAGAATCTTATGAAACGTCTGATTGAATTTTCACCAAAGTCAAGCTTCTCGCTGTTTTCTGTGAAGATTATTGATCCCTCTTTTTGCAGTTTTGTCTGTAATTAACGTAACATAACTATTTTTGCAGTAGAACATGTTCTTCCCAAAACGAATCGTAAAGTTCGTTAGATCTGTTAAATCTGTGAAGGTCAGTAACTCCTGAAGGCCTCTTTACTTTTGATGACTTCCTGTTTTAAGAAACAAACACTGCTCACTTTCTGCATCTTTGTCATCATCAGTAAGTTTAGCACGTGCACTTCTAGTGTTTGGTCAGTTTTTAGTTTTAGTGAGAACAGCTCACATAACACACAGTTATCTTTGCACTTGCTCAATAACGTACGTTTTTATTAACTTTCTGTTGAAAACAACAGCAACAATAGTTTTTTTTTGGGAAATTGGACCAAATTCTTAAAAAACAAACCTTTGAGTTTTGGCTTCAACTAAACACGATACATCTGCAAACTTTACTGATCAAAGTTTAACTCTCATTTTCAAATAACAGACTTTTTTTTTTACTGGAGCAAAAGACGCCAACCTGAAGAACAAAGATTCTTTTTAATCAACATTTAAAAGTAAAAAAGTCAGCTTTGTTTTTCTGAAACTGGACAGAAGACAATACACGACAAGAAACTTCAAGAACTAAGGCGTTTTAAAAGTGGCCTCTTCTTCTGAAACCACGGCGTCCATCTTGGATCTTGTAGCTCGGACGAAGACCAAAACCCGGCGAGAAAAGCTCCGAGCTCGGACTCGCTTTAGCCAGATTCCCGTCAGGATAACGGTCTCCGCGGCGACCATGCCGTTGCCGGAGTTCGTGAGCGACGTGGACATCGAGCGCGTGGCGCTTCAGCGCGTGGTTCCCGCTCTTCGGTCCCAGGGCTTCTGCTGGTTGGACGGCGTGCTGGGTCACGTGACCGGGGGCGCGGTTCTGGAGCAGGTGAAGAAGATGCACCTGTCGGGGGAGCTGAAGGGGGGCCGGCTCATGAGGGCCGTCCCGGGAGTGTCCAGGACCGACGTGAGAGGGGACGAGATCACGTGGGTCAGCGGCACCGAGAGAGGAAGTGACGCCATCCGCTTCCTGTTGAACGTCATCGATAAACTGGTGTCGATCACCGCAGCCAAACTCGGGAAGACCATCAGCCAGAGGTCAAAGGTGAGGCACTGGGTTAGACCGGGGTTAGGACTGGTTAAGTCTTGGTTTAGTCCTGGTTTAGACCTAGTTAAGTCCTGGTTTAGACCTAGTTTAGACCTGGTTAAGACCTGGTTAAGACCTGGTTTAGTCTTGGTTAAGTCTTGGTTAAGTCCTGGTTAAGTCCTGGTTAAGTCCTGGTTAAGTCCTGGTTTAGTCCTGGTTTAGTCCTGGTTAAGTCTTGGTTAAGACCTGGTTAAGTCTTGGTTAAGTCCTGTTTTAGTCCTGTTTTAGTCCTGGTTAAGTCTTGGTTAAGTCTTGGTTAAGTCTTGGTTAAGTCTTGGTTAAGACCTGGTTAAGTCCTGGTTTAGTCCTGGTTTAGTCCTGGTTTAGTCCTGGTTTAGTCCTGGTTAAGTCTTGGTTAAGACCTGGTTAAGTCCTGTTTTAGTCCTGTTTTAGTCCTGGTTAAGTCTTGGTTAAGTCTTGGTTAAGACCTGGTTAAGACCTGGTTAAGACCTGGTTTAGACCTGGTTTAGTCCTGGTTTAGACCTGGTTAAGTCCTGTTTTAGACCTGGTTAAGACCTGCTTTAGACCTGGTTTAGTCCTGTTTTAGACCTGGTTTAGTCCTGGTTAAGTCCTGGTTAAGTCTTGGTTAAGTCTTGGTTTAGTCCTGGTTTAGACCTAGTTAAGTCTTGGTTTAGACCTAGTTTAGTCCTGGTTTAGTCCTGGTTAAGTCTTGGTTCAGACCTGGTTTAGACCTGGTTAAGTCTTGGTTAAGACCTGGTTAAGTCTTGGTTAAGTCTTGGTTAAGACCTGGTTTAGACCTAGTTTAGACATGGTTTAGTCCTGTTTTAGACCTGGTTAAGACCTGCTTTAGACCTGGTTTAGACCTGGTTAAGTCTTGGTTAAGTCTGGGTTTAGTCCTGTTTTAGACCTGGTTAAGTCCTGTTTTAGACCTGGTTAAGTCTTGGTTAAGTCTTGGTTTAGTCCTGTTTTAGACCTGGTTAAGTCTTGGTTTAGACCTGGTTTAGACCTGGTTTAGACCTGTTTTAGACCTGGTTAAGTCTTGGTTTAGTCCTGTTTTAGACCTGGTTAAGTCTTGGTTAAGTCTTGGTTAAGACCTGGTTTAGACCTGGTTTAGACCTGGTTAAGTCCTGTTTTAGACCTGGTTAAGTCCTGTTTTAGACCTGGTTAAGTCCTGTTTTAGACCTGGTTAAGACCTGTTTTAGACCTGGTTTAGACCTGGTTCAGTCCTGTTTTAGACCTGGTTAAGTCCTGTTTTAGACCTGGTTAAGTCCTGTTTTAGACCTGGTTAAGACCTGTTTTAGACCTGGTTTAGTCCTGGTTTAGTCCTGTTTTAGACCTGGTTAAGACCTGGTTAAGACCTGGTTTAGTCTTGGTTAAGTCCTGTTTTAGACCTGTTTTAGACCTGGTTAAGACCTGGTTTAGACCTGGTTCAGTCTTGGTTAAGTCTTGGTTAAGACCTGGTTTAGACCTGGTTTAGACCTGGTTAAGTCCTGTTTTAGACCTGGTTAAGTCCTGTTTTAGACCTGGTT
Source organism: Neodontobutis hainanensis (assembly GCA_024349245.1). Classification (NCBI taxonomy): domain Eukaryota; kingdom Metazoa; phylum Chordata; class Actinopteri; order Gobiiformes; family Odontobutidae; genus Neodontobutis; species Neodontobutis hainanensis. Next base: position 1,283,585 of record JALDNG010000146.1, on the reverse strand, counting down.
AAGTCCTGTTTTAGACCTGGTTAAGACCTGTTTTAGACCTGGTTTAGACCTGGTTCAGTCCTGTTTTAGACCTGGTTAAGTCCTGTTTTAGACCTGGTTAAGACCTGTTTTAGACCTGGTTTAGACCTGGTTCAGTCCTGGTTTAGTCCTGTTTTAGACCTGGTTAAGACCTGGTTAAGACCTGGTTTAGTCTTGGTTAAGTCCTGTTTTAGACCTGTTTTAGACCTGGTTAAGACCTGGTTTAGACCTGGTTCAGTCCCGGTTAACCCTCTCTGTCTCTGGTTTTTCCGGTAAAGGCGATGGTGGCCTGTTACCCTGGAAACGGCGCTGGTTACGTCAAACACGTGGATAACCCAAACTCAGACGGACGCTGCATCACCTGCATCTATTACCTGAACCGTAACTGGAGCGCCGCGGTGCGTTCACGGCACACATGACTTTTTAGACGGAACACATTCAGTTATTCTCACAAAAATAAAATAACAGTAGTTAAAGACAGAGTTGACACTGTTAAATATAAGCTGACCTGATTTAAAACACACTTTATAAGAACACACCTTTATTTTCTGAGGAAGTTTATAAATTGAAGGTGTGTTAAATCCGTATAATGTAAGACATGGCCTTGTTCTTAATAAAGTCTAAAGCAGTCTCGTCCAACAGGAGCACGGTGGCGTCCTGAGGATCTTTCCGGAGGGTAAACCGTTTGTGGCCGACATCGAGCCGCTGTTCGACCGACTGATGCTGTTCTGGTCGGACCGAAGGAACCCTCATGAAGTCCAGCCGTCGTACGCCACCAGGTACCGAGTCATGTGACCCAAAGAGACCGGTGTCATAATGAGAACTGAGAAACAGGGCAAGGGTCTGAAGACAGGCTGCTCTGTTCATGTTTTATCTTCTTCTTGCACCTGACAGCTCTGTCTTTCTGAGCCGTACTTCCAGTTTAGGCAGAACATCGTGTAGTTAACCTAATGTTCTTTCTTAAACTTCAGTCCGAGTCCTGGAGGCTTTTCGAGATAAACGCAGCTCTAACTGTGTACGTGACAAATAAAACTCTACCCCAGTGACAACATTTTAGTTACTCTTGAAGTTTAGGAAGATAAGAGCTATTTTCACAAAGCTTTACACTAAACGGTGGCTCTAAGCCCCACAAAAGTAGATTTAGAGAGGACTAGATAAAAATCGTGCTCATTTGCTCACATTTATTTAAATTCTATATTTGATGATTTCTGACGATGTCTGAGTGTGACTTTTCCACTGAGATACAAGTTTCTTCCCCTTTAGCTGCTCCAAGCGCAGGTTTCTTTATGGGCCCTGTCCTCTGTTTCTGGCCCTTGTACTGAATAAATGTATAAAGTATTAGTCTCTCATCTTTGGCTCTCCGTGTGCTTCAGATACGCCATCACAGTTTGGTATTTCGACGCAAAGGAACGAGCCGAGGCCAAGAGACGCTGCCGGGACACGACAGGTACTGAACTCACACTGACAGGTTTATTCTAATCTGTGGAGCCAAAGGTTTCATATAAAGATATAAAAGATATAAAAGGTCTTTATAGGAATGTCCTGAATGAAGGAATGATTTGTATTGTTTGCCTTTTCAGACTCCACTCTTGAAAACAGAGATTCCAGCTGAAGCAGCGTCGCCCTCTTGTGTTCGAGTCGAGAACTACAACAACAAGACTCTGAAGAGAAGAAGACTTCTCTGAAAGGGATTTAATGGTGTTCAGTGGGAGCTGTTCAAGGACCTGCGCCTGCTTCGGGACCTTTTGTGCTTTTCTTCAAAAGCACCTTTTTTCTGCTTGTTTTAGTTTTTTTCGGGACGGAGAACTGAGAGACTGTGACGCGAGGCTTTGTGAAAGTTTACAGACGACAGTTAGTTGTACCTGTCAAAATGTGCACTATTTATACAAAAAAAAATATAAAAATGGACTGTATTTTAGGATTTATATATTTACAGTGAGAGAGATGAAGCTGGATAAAACCAGGTCTAAACCAGGTCTAAACCAGGTCTAAACCAGGTCTAAACCAGGTCTAAACCAGGTCTAAACCAGGTCTAAACCAGGTCTAAAGCAGGTCTAAAGCAGGTCTAAAGCAGGTCTAAAGCAGGTCTAAAGCAGGTCTAAAGCAGGTCTAAAGCAGGTCTGAACCAGGTCTAAACCAGGTCTAAACCAGGTCTAAACTAAGACTTTAACAGAGTGTCCTATAGAAAATTGTAAATTTACTTTTTTGTGTCTTGTGTTTACTAAAAATGACGTAAAGTTTGTGAAAAAGGCAACAATCGTCTTTTCCTTTTGCTTTATTTGAGCGTCAGTTTTGTATTTCCATCAAAACTTGCACTGGAACTGATTTTGGATTAAATTATTGTGACTAAACACATTTGTGTAAACGCACTCTTTCATCGAAATGACCACTAATCAGTATTTATTATTATTTACTTTATTTTTTAAATGGTAGTTTTGCTTGAACTGGATTTAGTTTAATATTTTGGTCCATTAGTTAAATCAAAATGTTCAATATTTTTTTTAAAAAGTTGCCAAAGGAGCCCACATTTAGACGGACTATGGCAAAAAATATTTAAAAGACATGTCATGACATATTATTGGTTTGGTTTGAAACTTGATTGTGTGGTTATTATCAGGGCCGTATCCAGGGGCCCCTGAGGGTTCCTGTGTCAGAGGCTCCTGGATGTGGAACTTTATTCAGCTCCGACTCCGAGTCTTCTCTGTGTGTGTGCTCTCGGGCCCCTCCCTCATCAGGTCGGGCCCTCACAGGAGCAACAGGGTTGTCCCAGTTGAGAGGTTCAAGAACAAGACTTTCCAATGAAGTTATATATTTACAGTCTGTAATTAGAGGGTTCTTTTTTTTAGCCCAAAGGCCCAAAGCTGCTGGGATAGGCTCCAGTCACTCGTGACTCCAAACGGGAACAAGAAAAAGAATGTATGAATGAATAAATAATTTAGTTTTTAACAAATCTTCCACGGTTTAACTCTTCACTGAGCAGGGCGCTGAGGCTCACTTAAAAAAGACTAGTTAGTCTTATTTAGGAGCTAAACACGAAGGTTTACACCAGAGACGGAGCGATGTCATCAAGAGCAGGTCAGAGCTCAACTCTAACGCCGCTTAGACACTACTGAGCTGTAAAAAGTCCGAGTCGGGGCAGAGTCAGCCCCTCCAGCAGCGATGTCGCCTCTAAAACCTCTGGAGTTGTGCCCTGACCCTTGAGCCAAACCCTTCGTCTCTCGTGAACGCACAAACGAGGGCGAAGGGACAGAATTAGGATCGGGCCTACTGTCCCAGAAATGCTTAAACTGACTTTTTGGGCAATAATAAATGTCTGTGAATGTTTTTATTTTTTATTGGAACATCACCAGTGGAAACCAGATGGTCAGTAAGTTTTGTCAAAGTTGTATTTGTAGATGTCCATAGTTTCTCAGATTTGGTAATTGTGCGGCAAAAAGCCTCAATGTAATTGTGGTAATACTCAGCAGCTGCAGGTTGTGTGCTGAGCCACTAGAGGTCAGTGTTGTTCCACTCACAAACACAACCTGAGGTGTGCCATCTTCCTCTCAGACAACTTTAGAGACACGTTTCTGGAGTTCCATAAACACATTAATAAATACTATGTTTTACAGAGTAATGTGGTCTAAGCTTTTCAGTGAAGAGCATCTCAGGATGTCATTATCACACCATACATTTCAAAATAAAAGCCAAACAACAAAGTGAAATACATCTGGTGCATTTTTTAAAGCCAAGAAAGTAGTTTTAAGCACTTTTGGGCCAGAATTGGAGGAGGCTCAAAATGACATTCTTTTTGCCATAGCCTTGTGTTTTTGAAGAAAGTTTGGGACATAGGACAGCCTCCTCAAAAAAAAACCTGAAATACACCTGGATTGATTTTTTATATCAATTTTGAACACTTTAGGAGCTCATTTAGACAGGATCTACACATCCATATTTTTATGAAAAACTTAACTTGTTAACTGACATCCTTTTGTAAATAAAGTGTGATGTTTCTGCGAGGCGTTCGTTAGTGTTGTTTATTCCAGCGCCGATGCTCCACATTGGGTCTGACACTCGTTAGTGCTGACGGCCGCAGGTCGTTGGGGTCACCTTCAAAACCTTCTTTTGAAATAAACCCTGAGACCAGTCCTGACTCGGTTCTGACATGTGTCAATATGAACTCAGTTGATCTTTTATTTCCTCAATAAACAAGGACAAAGAAGTTTCAGAGTTCAGTACAGCTGAAAATCCCTCGGTTATACAAAGTAGGTTAGACTGAACGTGAACTCGGGCTCATTCTGAGACACCTGTCGTAAACCGGGGCTGGGTTTAGGCCCAGATTTGACCTGGACTTTAATTTAGAGCTGGGTTTATTTCTATTTCTGTCCAGTTTGATTCGGCTTTAATGGTTTCATTTCAGGTGTACTTTGTAATCTTTCTTTCGTCCTGTTTTTTTCTCTAAATTTGGACGTGTGACTTGAGCTGGGAACACACTGCACAACAGTCTCTGCAGATTCTGAAAAGAGTACACTCCAACGATCTGGTCTGAACTAACGCCAGCTGAACGCACCTCTCGTGAGGACAGCCTCTCGTGAGGACAGCCTCTCGTGAGGACACACCAGTTGCTTTGTCAGCGCTCTTCCTCTCGCGCGGTTTGTCATCGTTCTTTTAAACGTTCCCACTACTTCCTGTGTCCCAGCCTCTCATTCTCATTGGCTGTTGGCAGTATGTGTTTTCACTTTGCACACGACTGTTTCCAGGTTGGTCTGACCGTTCCTCTCACACAAACTGGTGACGACTTTGCTCAACTGGGAATTATGGGTAAAATCTGATAAAAAGAATCCTGTTATAATCTGTATTCTGACCTTTGATCCCGTTGCTCCTCGGGAAACTAACCACCGACACGACACTTTCTGATCGAGCCCTGATGTCTTTAACTTCTTTGTGTATTTACCGAATATTGTCTAATTTGACATATTTTAATCCATCTCTATTTTCATCACTTACTGTTTCTTTAAAGTATATTTGTGAAACTGAGCCACTGTTAAACTCATTTCTCTCACGAATGAACAAATGTGAACTTATTTAATCCTATATCACAGATTCTTAGACATTGAAGTGTGTTTTTTTAGTTTTTTTTGTTTAAGAAAGCCCAAAACAACACAAACCCCAAACTAACTGTTCATCTGTCTCTTTTTTTCTCCCCCTTCGACCTTTGTCTCCGTCTCTGCTTTTATTGCCTCCTCCTCGGCCCGTTTCTTCTTCTGCTGCAGTAATAAGCGCAGAGAGGTCAGCGAGTCGGCCGACCCTCTGCCAACTTTAAATATTTCACACGATTTTAAATGAGCGGCCATGAATCATAGATCACAGGCGGCAAACGCGGCTCCTTCTAATAACCCCCGGCTGTCCGTCTCACTGCAGACCACGACAGCTGATCTGCACTTTTCAGGCCTTCCTCCGTCTTTTTCATCAGAGGAGCCTCGTGGACGTGGTTGCTGCTGATGGACGGATGATGAAACCCAGATGAAAAATTCCCGACGTTGATAAGCATGTTTTTTTTTTTAATTTCCAGCTTCTTGCACAAATCAAACTTCTGTGGAATTTAAGGAGACGTGAGACGTAAGATGGAGAGAAGACACGTTCGGATTCATGAGAAAATATGGCGTAATTAATGAGAAAGCCTTGACATTTCTTCTTGAAAAACTAGGAATTATAAACGATATGTTGCGATACTACACCTTCCGGTTGAAAGATGACTGCTCAACCCACTGAGCTACTGCCGACATCAAGTTATAGTTGTCCAACTTTCAGGAATGACTAATAAAGTTAACAAGTTTTAACCTTAACCACACCTTTTAATTTCCCAGAAGCCCCTGTTGTAGCAACTCCAAGCCTGTTGTCGCTGAAGCAGGAAGTGATGGAAGCTGTTCGCTGCTGGGTTCGCTCCAATGCCCACGGGAGCCAAAATACTCAGTTATAGCTCCTGTTTATACAGTTTCATTCATCTGCTGGTTTCTGCTTTACCTCAGAGTACTTTTGTCTTTCAGCGTCCTCTCTCCTGTAACTAGACCCGAGGAGGGGGGGCTTTACTCAGCCAGAGACCGGACGATGATTATCGACTCCATCATCCATCATCACTTCATCCTGATTTCACTTCCATAAACATTTCAACTCTACAACGTCCGTTTGATCCTGCAACTGTTTTACCCAAACTAAAGGAGGCAGAAATATCAGGCTGACTTTAGGATTTCAGTGAAGCTCTTACCGACGACCTTTCTGACGCTTTCATGCTAATGCTAATGCAACAAATAATGCTAAAGCTAACTGTCCCTGGACCCTCTACCGTCTCTCATAAGTGCTGTGAATCTCACTGATCCTCTGTGTTTTTTCCAATTCCAGCCTCAGGAATGAATAAATGTAGCCCTAATAGTAGGGGGCGGGCCTTCACACCTGTCAATCACCTGTGATGCAAAAGACAGTGGTTTTATTTGAAGTTTCTTAAAGAGTATCGTACCTTGACATGTTTCGTCTTCCGTCTTCCTCAGAGTCACATGACTGCCTTTCTTCCTGGAGCAGTAATTATTTAATGGATTTATGCAACAGAGGAGAACAAACACCGTCTCATCGGCTGAGCTCCGGTGTTCTACAGGAAACCCCGGCTCCAACACGCCTGAGCTTATTCACAGGTTATTCTCTTCAGCCCGCCATTTTCATATCCTTGCATTAGTTCAGTTGCATGAGAAGTGACAAAAACTGCTTCCAAAATGGCGGTTAGACCCATAATGCACCAGTTATTTTATCAGCTGAGTGTATAAGTGTATCAGGAGTCAATATAAAACGAGTTTGTAAAAAGTCAGGTAAAAACATCTCGTTAACTAAAGAAAAAACAGGTGATGGTTGAATGAGTCAAAAAGAAATGAAACTTGATCTGAACTTTGACAGATTTTATTATGAATATGGCACTGGTAAAAGATGAGCCAAAAACCGTGTTACAAAAACGGATGAGACCCTAAAACTCTGAAAATATAAGCTCTGCTTGAGAAAAATGAAAGGTATGTACAGTTTTCGTTTGCATCGTTCACAAATGAATCAACTCAAAAGAAGATGTATTTCAAAATAAAACAAAAGCATCTGTTAGTGTTCGAGGCATAAAAACCAAACAGAACATAGAAGATAGTTTTCTCTTTTTAATATTTTAATTTGTTTGTAATTAGAATTTGATAACACTGTTAACATTGATAATAAGAGACTCCCGCTCCCGTGTTTCGGCACCAAGTTCCTCATAAAAGAATCTGTATAATTGTACAAGAAATAGTTAAAAACACAGACACAGTTGTTCACAGTAAATGAAGTAACTTCTCAATATTTGTCATTTTTAAACACTATGTATTTCGGACAGCAGCTGTGAGTAAGGATCTTAAGTTTTCAAAATCACCATCAATTCATTTTTAAGACAAAAAACACAAAGACATTGAAAACAGCTCTGGCGCTGTTGGGGTTCGTTACATCTGGGTGTATTTCCTGGTTTAGAATGAGCGTCCCACCAAAACAAAATAAAAATAATCCTTAAAAAATAACTCTTTTTAGGACTCATATACACTGGTTCTATGCTACGATTTTGGCAAAAGTAGAAAAATCCGAAGGAGCCCGAAACAACAGCTCCTGAGTCTTTACCGATCGGCAACGAATGATCACAGTCTCAAAGATTATGAAAATTAAAATCATAAAACCTGGATTTAACCGTCACTAGGTTCAGACTGAGACTCGCCGCAAAAAATACATCCCATTATTTCATTCAAAAGGCTCCTCAAGAGGGCGCTACAGCAACGTCTGCCTCCATTTCAGGCTCATTTATGCTCCAGTATTTACAGTTTTTCAGTGTTTTTTAAAACAACCTGTAGGGGGCGATATACAGAATCATAAGTTTGTGAAAATAAGACAAACGATAACAAGAACTGGCTAAAGAAAACGGTAACACTTGAAAATGTATAATCTTTTTCTTAAGAAAGAGGTGAGAACATTTTCTCCCACTTCTGTAGAGCTCACTACTGCCCCCTATGGGCAACACAAGAACTGCACCGTCTGTCTGTATCCACAGGCTTTTGGGGAAATGAGTTTTTAACGGAGAGTATAAATGAGCCTTTTGTCAGAAACTGGAAACTGGATCGCTGTGCATCAAGTGGGCCTTCGACTGAACACAACAAACACAAGAGTCAGAACGTGCAACAGAAATATTCACTAAATGTTTAAACCTGAATTTTTCAAGCGTCACAAGAAGACGTTAGATTGTTTTACGAAGCCCTCGATAACTTTGAACACTTTATTAAAATCTACACTGGACCTGACCTACAAACTTAGCAACATTAAAATAATTCTAATAAAACTAAACGGACTAATGAAATCTCAAACGTGGAGAAATCCTACACAGCTCTGTTTCCACCAATCGTCACAGTTTTAAAGTTTTAGAAAATCTAAACCATTTGATTTTTAAACCTGGATTTTTGTCACAAGAAGACTCTCGACAGAAACATTAAGAATTGTTAATGTTAGCCCTCAATAAATTAGATTTAAATTGGGCTCGACAACAGAAACAGTGGGACGGACAAGGGTTCGACCAAACATCGGACGACTCACTAAACATGCATTTTCCAAAACACCTAGAAAAATAGATTTATTGTGCGAAATATTTTTTTTCCTTTTAATTTCTTTAAAAACCTTTAAATTTTTTGTCCTGAAATATTATTATTCTATCTATTCTCTTCCTAAAGCCTACTTTTGTCTTGTGTCCCGTGAGAAGTCAGTGGGAACCAATGAAATACACCCAATGCACAGAGAGCCGCAAGGAATCCAGGGAACGTTTCCAGCTTTTTGCAGATTTTCGGGATGAAATCTACAGCTAAAATGCTACGTTAGACTTTTCCTCAAAGTTTAGTCTAGGTATTAGTCTTTAAAGCTGAAAACAACATCTCCCAGAATTCCTTAACAGCTGGAAAAACATGGCTAGATAAACCTTTGAGCTAGAATCTTTTAGTCTCTGAGAAGAAAAGCCAGCGAGTTAAAGAGGTTTTGTATTAAGACTACACAACAGCAAAAAGCAACAGCTGAGAGAGAAATAAAATAGATTTTTAAAACTTTTACAAAGACAGAAAGGAAGCAGCAAAAAAATAAAAGGTGGACTCTACAAAGTTTTCTTTTCGTTTTTTGCAAAGGCCACCGAACACGAAATTCCACAAACCTCCACTGGTTTCACTAAGACGGCAGATCGAGACGGAGCGAGAGGCGGAGATGAGTTTAAAACCGGAAAAACACAGGCACCACTTCACAATAAGAGTTTTAGGATATACACATGAGTTTGTTGGTAATTAGTTTAGTGAGCGTTAAGTCTTTCCTGAAAACCCAGACCAAACCTTTGAAAAGCTCTTAAGACTGATCTCTACCTACAACCTACGTCGATATAACTCTTTATTCAATAATTAGAAACGTTAACAGACTCAATGTGTTAACGTTATTTTAATAATTTCAAAATTCAACTGTTTCTTAAACATTTGGCAAAAGAAGATCTGTAATACTTGGAATATCAGTTTTTCTTTGTGGTGCTGAAAATAATTTGTATTATTTGTACAGTTTCTTATTTAAGAGTGAAAGTTTAAGACTGGGGCAGGGAACTCACTGGATGTTCTGGTTTTTAGGGGGGCCCTGGCTTTACTTTGGGATTGGCTGCTATATTTGTGAAGATGCTGTCTGGGAATTAAAATAGGACAAAAAGTAATGTACATTGCTTTCTAAATGTATTGTAATATATCCCATTTTTGTGATTTTTTTAAAATATATTCCAGACGCGACTAAAGACCAACCAAAACCATTCCTTCATAACCTTACGGTAACGTGGTATTTAAAGGTGTTAATCTTCTGTTTTTTAAACTAAAGCCGGCCTCTCGCTCGCACGCCTCGCACTAGAGAGAGCACAGAGAAGACAAAGGACAAAAACGGCTACAGTAGCTCAGTTATATACTGCATATAGTCAACACACACAGAGAGAAGTCGCCATGAAAGACGCTTTTGACAGCCAGTGACACTAAACACATCGGTAACACGTTTTTACGGCTTTTAAACACACTGCGTAAGAAGAATAAAATGACGTTATGGTTAAAGACGAGGGATTTCAGGGGAAAAATGGGGGGCTGTCAACTTCATAAAAAGAGTCATTATTACATTTCTTTTTTCACTTTTTACCCAAAACAAATATCAGAAATAAACAGGAGTCACAGTGCTTTTTCAACACTCAACATTTTTTTGGCAACGGAGAATAATATAAACGACAAAGACAACATTGTAACAGGAATGATTTTTTTTTTGTCTTCCTCAAAAAACACTTTTTTTAAGTCGGTTTGATTGTTTGAAAGATCGTTTGATTGAAAAATGCAAGTGTATTTATTTATTTATTATTATACTATTACAATCTCTGCGTTGATATGTGTCTTTTCACAGGGTACGGTAATGGAGCAATGGAAGAGAGTGGATTGTTCTCGAGAAAAACTTTGTGGAGGTGGTTTCGGTTTGGGAAGAAGAAAAGTAAACAGTGGAAATAAATGGACCAAGGACTGAACTAAAGAAGTGAAGTTCTACTTCCTTTCTAGGCCTTTAACATTTTTCTGAAGGTCCATCTGAAGATTAGTGCTACATTAAACCAATTCTTGTTGAGACCAGTACCAGACCAATCAGCTGCCAGCGTTGGGAAAGCAGGCTCCTGATTGGCTGTTTCTTTATAAAGAGAAAAAGGGTTAAATGTTAAATGGACTCCTGCTGTAGCTATAGTTAGGCTTTTATCTAGGATTCACCAAATACAGTCCAACTGCATTTGAATCAGAGTTTGTGACAAACACTTAAGTGGACATTTATTCTTTCATGTGATTGTATTAATATTGCTCTTTGTTGTGTCTCGTTAGACGAGAGGGACTCTGCTCTATAAGCACTTAAAAAAAAATATCAAATATAAATCTTAAGCCGTCCTTGTTCTAGTAATGTTTTATATATTTCAGATTTACTGAGGTTTTATGGGCAATCAGAAACCATGTTTGTAGTTTTTCTGTGCTCGCTCTGCTGAAAAAAAGAAATGCACAAAAAGGATGGACTGACTACGATAAATGCAATTTTTAAACGTAATCCAAAAATGCATCATGAAAGGTGTTTAAGACAGTAGTCTTTTGTGTTAATGTATTCTTTTGTAAATGAAATAGATTTTGCTTTTATACAAACCTTTTGTAAAGTGGGCCGTAAGTTTCTGAAACATTTTACCAATATGACAGTCCTTACTTCCAGCTTCTTAATATGAGTTTGCAACCATTCTTTGCTTTAGAACTCCAGTTTGGGTTTAAGTGGGAGATGCCACAGATGATTGATCCATTTATTTCCACGGTTTGTCAAAGGGAGGAAGGAAAAATCACAGAATAAAGTCATAGTCACAGTGTAAAAACGTAAAAAACAGTGGTCAAACAGGAGCCGGTCGAGGTTTTCAACATTCATTTTTCAAGTTAGCGTCACTAGCTAATTAGCCTCAGTCTCACTGAGAATTAAAAAGTTAGAAAATATTTAAAAATCAATAAAAAACAAAACCCCATCTAAGCCAATCAGTTCCTTGTTGCCGGGCAGATTTCACCCTCATGGCCCAATCAGATCAGACCAACACAAAGGTAACTGGGCGGATTTAGACGGTGTTCTTATTCATAAATCTGACTTTCCTGAAGGTCAGAAGAGAAAAGAGTTAGAGTTAATCCTTCTCCGAAAATGAAACGTTAAAATACATTTGTGGTCGAGCTGTGGGTTGGTTTGTCAGCACCCACATCAGCCAGCTGAATCAGGGTTACTGTGCGGTCGCTAGCACCATGAGTCCGGAGAAATGTTCACGGAAAAAGAGAAAAAGATGGAGGGATGAAGGAGAAAAGAGGTTATGTTTGGTGCAAGAGCCAAGGGAGCAGGGCTGGGTACGAACGACACCTTCATCTGGAGGTTTGGGATTTACAGGTGACCGGCACTCACTCTTTTATTCAACACACGTTGGCCTCTAGAACAACGTCAGACATTTGACTGGATTGAGATTGTTAACAGTAATACTTGCCGGATTATCACATGCTACAATGTGTATAATCCAACAAAAGGACATTACTTTAAACTGATTTGGTGATATGCATCATTTATTTCAGAATTTACAAAAAAACGGGCAAAAGAAGCTACTGTTTCCTGTTTCCTGTCTACTGTTCGATCAAATAAAGGCAAAACAAAATAGTCCAACTCAAGTCATCTACAAACTGAGTGTAAACATTTCTTACCACAGGACAGAAGACAGAGGACAGAAGACAGAGGACAGAAGACAGAGGACAGAAGACAGAGGACAGAAGACAGAGGACAGAAGACAGAAGACAGAGGACAGAAGACAGAGAACAGAAGACAGAGGACAGAAGACAGAAGACAGAGGACAGAAGACAGAGGACAGAAGACAGAGGACAGAAGACAGAGGACAGAAGACAGAGGACAGAAGACAGAGGACAGAAGACAGAAGACAGAGGACAGAAGACAGAGAACAGAAGACAGAGGACAGAAGACAGAAGACAGAGGACAGAAGACAGAGAACAGAAGACAGAGGACAGAAGACAGAAGACAGAGGACAGAGGACAGAAGACAGAGGACAGAAGACAGAGGACAGAAGACAGAGGACAGAAGACAGAGGACAGAAGACAGAAGACAGAGGACAGAAGACAGAGAACAGAAGACAGAGGACAGAAGACAGAAGACAGAGGACAGAAGACAGAGGACAGAAGACAGAGGACAGAGGACAGAAGACAGAGGACAGAAGACAGAAGACAGAGGACAGAAGACAGAGGACAGAAGACAGAGGACAGAAGACAGAAGACAGAGGACAGAGGACAGAAGACAGAGGACAGAAGACAGAGGACAGAAGACAGAGGACAGAAGACAGAAGACAGAGGACAGAAGACAGAGGACAGAAGACAGAGGACAGAAGACAGAGGACAGAAGACAGAAGACAGAGGACAGAAGACAGAGGACAGAAGACAGAGGACAGAAGACAGAAGACAGAGGACAGAAGACAGAGAACAGAAGACAGAGGACAGAAGACAGAAGACAGAGGACAGAAGACAGAGGACAGAAGACAGAGGACAGAAGACAGAGGACAGAAGACAGAAGACAGAGAACAGAAGACAGAGGACAGAAGACAGAAGACAGAAGACAGAGGACAGAAGACAGAGGACAGAAGACAGAGGACAGAGGACAGAAGACAGAGGACAGAAGACAGAGGACAGAGGACAGAAGACAGAGGACAGAAGACAGAGGACACAGGAGAAGCACACCGGGCAAACGACTCGAGCCGGAAATGAGGTTCACTCAGGGAGAGGTTTTGTTTGAAATGTATCTTTAAAAAACACCACTTTGGGCCTTTAATGCCAGATTGTTTCCCCGATTGAGTTTGTCATCAGCAGTAGAAGCATTAAATCAAGTCCTAGCCCATACTGCGTCTTTAGAAAATCGAATAAATAAAATCACACAAAGAGTGTCAAACCCAGCCCTGCTCCGTTGGACAGACCTGTTAACTTCTGGAGAAAGAGGAAGAAGCAGTTTAACATTCGATAATTCACAGGTCTTTTCCCGGTGGAAATTGCTTTTTATGTTAGTTTTCTTGATTTCTTAATCTGAGCTAGAATATTTTATTAAAAAACAAAAAAATAATAATATTAATAATCCTCTAAACTGTTCCCTCAAATTGAGAAACATCCACTAAAACCTTTTTTCAAAAGGTCTTGTCGCCTCCTGTTTTAAAAATGTCTTTTTTTCAAGCCTTGATCACATCAAGAGGGTAGTTTACAAATCCCTGTGTCGTCCTCCGTTAAATACGCACAATCAGCATCTTCATAAAGACGCAAAACAAACCAAAACTAATAAAAATGTTCCCCCGTCAGGCTCCAGTTGAGTCCGTTTAGGCAATAGGAATTCTCTGTAGGCAAAAAGCAAGTGTTCACAATAAACAAGAGTCCGTTTTAGTTCCTTTGAGAATTGTAATAAGGAGGAAGAAAGGGTAGAAAAAGGGACGTGTTCAGAGTCATGTCTATTACACATTAAACTCCATCGAGGATTCAAAAAGTGCTTGAGTTGTACATCCGTTTCCTGTCCCTTCTCCGTTATTATTTTTTTAACAATAACACAGTGATGCACCGTGTTGCAAAAAAAGCATCATTCTTTTTTTTAAGTCTTTTTTTGTGGAAACCAACCCAGTCGCCAGAAATGTTAACGTTTCTAATGTTTCTGTGACGTCTTGAACATGTGGAATGATGAAGACATCTACATTAAAGTGGTTTGTTCTGATTCGTAGCATGTGCAGTTGATGATAAACAGTCGATAAAAGTGATTCTGTCGTTTAAACGTGTAAAGTGGTACTTCCATGTCGTAAACGCAGCGGACAGATGTTCCCTCACTGAAGAAGTATTTAATATTTTTCACCCAGAGCCTGGACAAGAGGCAAGAAGGAAAAGGTCTGTGCACAGTTAGGACAGACATCGAGATTACTTTTGAATTAACACTAATCTAACATTTTTATTAAACCGTTTGTTTATTTATTCAGTCCACATTATAATTTTGGAAAGATTACATTTATTGTTCATATTCTTTAAAACTTTTTATATTTTCCAAATTTTAAAATGGCCTTAATAGATTCCAACAGTTACTTCTTCTGTTCTTTTGGATGGGAATAAACCCGTTAAAGAGAGTGGATCCTCTCATAAAGAGACTGAAGGAGCTCAGTTTCACACAAAACTAAAGGCAGTGATTTTACAACAAAATAAACACTGACGAACTAAAATTCTGGTTATTGTAGATGTTATGCACATTTCTGTGTCAAAAACCTTGCTATTCCACACGTCAAAGATCCACAGAAGCGTGACATTTATCCTTTTCGTTTTGAAGACTGGGTTGGTTCGAACACAGTAATGCGGTCGTGAGAGTTTAGCGTTAATCCTCTTTTCTCTCCAGAGCGGTTTGTGTGGCGTGGAGGCCGTTGCTGTAAACGGGGAAAGGTAGTGTAGAGAAGAGTCCCTCGGCCGTGGTGAAGGCAGCGGCGGGCATTTGTCCGCCCAAAGCCCCGTTTCCTCCCGTAGCCGTCGTAGTGGAGCCCACAAACGGGCCTCCGGCAGCAGCGGCGGCCGACATGTTCAGCCTGTGGACGTGATGGTACAGCATCTCCATCGGCGTCTTCGGGTCCAAACCGAAACCGGAGCTGTCCACGAAGTTCATCGCAGCGTTCGGAAGGAGGTTCCCCTGCGCCATCGCCAAAGTTACATCAGCTGGAGCGTACCTGAGGAGAAGGAATATTTACTTACAACAAACGAGAACGTCGGGAGAGGCCAGTGACACCCAAAGACATTTAGATCATTTTTTTAGAGAAGGCTTTTTTTTTAGAAGGCTTAAATTAGAGAACAGAAATAAATAAAAACTAGGAAGTGAAAATTTTGAATAAATAGTCCAACAGCTTGTAATTTTGAAAGTTGTAGGTTCTTCGTCATAAGGAATTCCCCATTTTATTTCTTCATTATGCTGCCTGACTACTGGGACTAAACTATAACATACTCTTATAATACCATGAGGCAAACACAGCTAAAAGACACATACTTCCTTATTTCCTTATAAGGGAGGAACCTTTTAAGCCCATCCTTCCAATTTAAACATGAGGCCAGTTTGCAGATGTTCTCTTTTTTTTCTGGTCATTCAACAAAGAAAATTAGTGTAGGATACATGGAAGCATTTCTCATTTATACTTTTTTATTCCTCCACCCCTCCCTGCCTTCTTCACCAAGATCCAGCAAACCCCCAAAACCCCCAAACCCCCAAACCCCCAAGCCTCTGGGCCTCTGGGCCTCTGGGCTTGAACTGTTCTATGGAATCTTTCAAACATAAATCCTGACGTGGTTGTTTCAATCTCAGAAATACTCTGGTCATGCTTTAGTGATTGTTTAGACCTACGAGTTTAAATGTGTTTTTAAATACTTTTTTGATCAAGACCAAGTCATGACAAAGACCAGATTGTTTTTTTAAAAATGGTCTGAAAACCCGTCTCATAAGGAAGTCCAATCTCAAGTAACACGACTTTTAAGAACCAGCTGATGTACCTGATGGTCCCAGTGGTGTAGACACGTGGCGCTGCCGTACTCGTGGGCGCCAAACTTGCCGTGACACGATGTACGAGCGGCAGAACCACATTCCCGGCCTGCAGGCGCTGGAGGGCCTCCAGATCTCCCGAATACAGCAGCGACGAGGACGAGTTTGTAGAGGAAGAAGTGGAGTTAGTCGACGTAGAACAAGTCGAAGTTGTTGTGGGCGTTCCTTGCTGTTTGTCTCGAGGAGAAGCCGAAAGCGGAGGGGATAACGGATCGGCAGAAGACGATGAAACGCTGGAAGGTGGAGCTAAACTCGTAGTGCTTGAAGCAGAAGACGACGTTGAGTTTCCGTTATAATTGGGTTTCCTTACATTGGCACCAGCTCCTTCGTTCCCGGGCGGAGTTAGCACCGATTCAGGGATGGGAACCTGACCTTGTGGCGATGGGAACGTCTCATTATTCCCGTTGTTTGGAGGAGGATTGGAAGTCATGCTGTACGGCGATTCATTTCTGGAGATTTCCCGATTGGGAGGAAAGTTCCAAATGCTACTATCATTGTCGAAGTTAATCGGTTCGGACATTTCCGTTTTGATTTTGAGTACCGAGGACGTCATTGCGGTGGAATTTGTTGGCGAGCTTGCGGAAGTCACTAAATTGTCAGGTAGTGTTGCATTCTCTCCCATCGGAACAGGACTTGGAGTCGCCGAAGACAAACGCATCCGCCTGTTACGATTTGTATCCCACTGCTGTTGCGATTTTCGTCTTTTCCTTCGTTTTTCAAGCTTGTTATCACATTCTTGCATTCCTCCTTGCTCTGCTTCTTCTAACTCGTCTCCTTCATCGCATCCTTCCTCCTCGGACGAGGATGAATTTTGCAGCTGTGAGTGTAGCTCCTCATTTTCGCCATAGTGCTCTACTTTAATATGAAGTCCTCCTAAATTCCCCAATCCGCTAATGGCTCCAATTCCACCTAACGCTCCCAATCCGGAAATCCGCGCGAGTCGTCCTCGGTCTGACCTGGAATCTTCCGGATCTTCTGCCTCGTTGTCTGAGTTTTCGAGGCTGTCGTCGCTGTCTTGGCTTTCAGGATTACTGGAGTTGCTGTCGCCTTCCTCTTGTCGTTTCATTTCTTGTTCGGAAGAGGAGTACGGCTGGCCCGGTTGTTGTTGACGTTTGCTCTCGGCCTCCGGGTCCTCGGTGCGTTCCGATTGCTGGCCGGGATTGCCATCAGACTTCTCGTTGTCTAGGAAAACAAAAAGATACTGTTTACACTACTGTACAAAGGTGCAGTTGTAAGGAAGTGTTTTAAAGTAATAATGCTTTCAAAACATTATAAAGTATGTCCGGGATTAGAAGAGGATTGAGGATGCACAAAGATCTGTGGTTACAGGACAAACGTTTGAAAAAAAGGACCTAGGAAAGAAAAATGAAGCTCTTGCCATTTAAAAAACTAAAGGTTATGATGTGGATTTCTGCTGAGTGAAAAGGGTTTGGAAGAGAAGGGGTTAGTATTTATGAGAATGATTGGTGGTAGAATCTAGCTCCTACAGCATAGGCTTCCTTTTCCCATCTTCCTCGTCTGAATGCCAGGTGTTTGTAATTGGTTTTAATGCGGTCTGCGTGTGTGTTTTTGTCCGGTTTATTCCACACTGAGGCCGGTGCCAGTGAACGCAGCGTCGGTCCAGCTGGAACCGCTCCAGCTTTTTCCCAAAATGTCGACTCGATCCTGCGTCTGGGGAAAACCTGCTGTCTCTATTAGGCTTCATTTACAAACCCGGCCAATTCATTCTCCCACTGCTCAGTTTCCAGACACTCCTCGACAGAAACAGAAATATGTAACAGAGGCCTTCGCTATGAAGGTGTCACAGGAGCGTCAGCAGCTTTGGCTGGGTTTGTGTTCATCTAAAAGCTGCTCTTTATAACAGTTTTCTGATTGTCTTTCTTTGGGACTAAACTGAGAGAGTTAATGGTGTGAGTCAAACCCAAAGTGTTCTTTCAGTTTCTTCAGTTTGGTTTTAACATTAATTTTCTCTTTTTCTATCCCAACTGTTCAAATCCAACTAAAACCTGTTCAAATCCAACTAAAACCTGTTCAAATCCAACTAAAACCTGTTCAAATCCAACTAAAACCTGTTCAAATCCAACTAAAACCTGTTCAAATCCATCTAAAACCTGTTCAAATCCAACTAAAACCTGTTCAAATCCAACTAAAACCTGTTCAAATCCAATTAAAACATGTTCAAATCCAACTAAAACCTGTTCAAATCCAACTAAAACCTGTTCAAATCCAATTAAAACATGTTCAAATCCAACTAAAACATGTTCAAATCCAATTAAATCCTGTTCAAATCCAACTAAAACGTGTTCAAATCCAACTAAAACCTGTTCAAATCCAACTAAAACCTGTTCTAATCCAATTAAAACATGTTAAAATCTAACTAAAACCTGTTTAAATCCAGATAAAACATGTTCAAATCCAACTAAAACCTGTTCAAATCCAACAAAAACCTGTTCAAATCCAACAAAAACCTGTTCAAATCCAACAAAAAACTGTTCAAATCCAGATAAAACCTGTTCAAATCCAACTAAAACCTGTTCAAATCCAATTAAAACATGTTAAAATCTAATTAAAACCTGTTTAAATCTAATTAAAACCTGTTTAAATCCAGATAAAACTGGTTTAAATCCAGATAAAACCTGTTCAAATTCAACTAAAACCTGTTCAAATCCAATTAAAACATGTTCAAATCCAACTAAAACCTGTTCAAATCCAATTAAAACATGTTCAAATTCAACTAAAACCTGTTCAAATCCAATTAAAACATGTTCAAATCCAACTAAAACCTGTTCAAATCCAACTAAAACCTGTTCAAATCCAATTAAATCCTGTTCAAATCCAACTAAAACCTGTTCAAATCCATCTAAAACCTGTTCAAATTCAACTAAAACCTGTTCAAATCCAACTAAAACCTGTTCAAATCCAACTAAAACCTGTTCAAATCCAATTAAAACATGTTCAAATCCAACTAAAACCTGTTCAAATCCAACTAAAACCTGTTCAAATCCAACTAAAACCTGTTCAAATCCAACTAAAACCTGTTCTAATCCAATTAAAACATGTTAAAATCTAACTAAAACCTGTTTAAATCCAGATAAAACATGTTCAAATCCAACTAAAACCTGTTCAAATCCAACAAAAACCTGTTCAAATCCAACAAAAACCTGTTCAAATCCAACAAAAAACTGTTCAAATCCAGATAAAACCTGTTCAAATCCAACTAAAACCTGTTCAAATCCAATTAAAACATGTTAAAATCTAATTAAAACCTGTTTAAATCTAATTAAAACCTGTTTAAATCCAGATAAAACTGGTTTAAATCCAGATAAAACTTGGTTAAATCCAGATAAAACCTGTTTAAATCCAGATAAAACCTGTTTAAATCCAGATAAAACCTGTTTAAATCCAGATAAAACCTGTTTAAATCCAGATAAAACCTGTTTAAATCCAACTAAAACCTGTTTAAATCCAACTAAAACCTGTTCAAATCCAACTAAAACCTGTTCAAATCCAACTAAAACCTGTTCAAATCCAACTAAAACCTGTTCAAATCCAACTAAAACCTGTTCAAATCCAATTAAAACCTATTCAAATCCAACTAAAACCTGTTCAAATCCAACTAAAACCTGTTCAAATCCAACTAAAACCTGTTCAAATCCAACTAAAACCTGTTCAAATTCAACAAAAACCTGTTCAAATCCAACTAAAACCTGTTCAAATCCAACAAAAACCTGTTCAAATCCAACTAAAACCTGTTCAAATCCAATTAAAACCTATTCAAATCCAACTAAAACCTGTTCAAATCCAACTAAAACCTGTTTAAATCCAGATAAAACATGTTCAAATCCAACTAAAACCTGTTCAAATCCAACAAAAACCTGTTCAAATCCAACAAAAACCTGTTCAAATCCAACAAAAAACTGTTCAAATCCAGATAAAACCTGTTCAAATTCAACTAAAACCTGTTCAAATCCAACTAAAACCTGTTCAAATCCAACTAAAACCTGTTCAAATCCAATTAAAACATGTTCAAATCCAACTAAAACCTGTTCAAATCCAACTAAAACCTGTTCAAATCCAATTAAAACATGTTCAAATCCAACTAAAACATGTTCAAATCCAATTAAATCCTGTTCAAATCCAACTAAAACCTGTTCAAATCCAACTAAAACCTGTTCAAATCCAACTAAAACCTGTTCTAATCCAATTAAAACATGTTAAAATCTAACTAAAACCTGTTTAAATCCAGATAAAACATGTTCAAATCCAACTAAAACCTGTTCAAATCCAATTAAAACCTATTCAAATCCAACTAAAACCTGTTCAAATCCAACTAAAACCTGTTCAAATCCAACTAAAACCTGTTCAAATCCAACTAAAACCTGTTCAAATTCAACAAAAACCTGTTCAAATCCAACTAAAACCTGTTCAAATCCAACAAAAACCTGTTCAAATCCAACTAAAACCTGTTCAAATCCAATTAAAACCTATTCAAATCCAACTAAAACCTGTTCAAATCCAACTAAAACCTGTTCAAATCCAATTAAAACATGTTCAAATCCAACTAAAACATGTTCAAATCCAATTAAATCCTGTTCAAATCCAACTAAAACCTGTTCAAATCCAACTAAAACCTGTTCAAATCCAACTAAAACCTGTTCTAATCCAATTAAAACATGTTAAAATCTAACTAAAACCTGTTCAAATCCCTCTAAAACCTGTTCAAATCCAACTAAAACCTGTTCAAATCCAACTAAAACCTGTTCTAATCCAATTAAAACATGTTAAAATCTAACTAAAACCTGTTTAAATCCAGATAAAACATGTTCAAATCCAACTAAAACCTGTTCAAATCCAACAAAAACCTGTTCAAATCCAACAAAAACCTGTTCAAATCCAACAAAAAACTGTTCAAATCCAGATAAAACCTGTTCAAATTCAACTAAAACCTGTTCAAATCCAACTAAAACCTGTTCAAATCCAACTAAAACCTGTTCAAATCCAATTAAAACATGTTCAAATCCAACTAAAACCTGTTCAAATCCAACTAAAACCTGTTCAAATCCAATTAAAACATGTTCAAATCCAACTAAAACCTGTTCAAATCCAACTAAAACCTGTTCAAATCCAACAAAAACCTGTTCAAATCCAACAAAAAACTGTTCAAATCCAGATAAAACCTGTTCAAATCCAACTAAAACCTGTTCAAATCCAATTAAAACCTGTTAAAATCTAATTAAAACCTGTTTAAATCTAATTAAAACCTGTTTAAATCCAGATAAAACTGGTTTAAATCCAGATAAAACTTGTTTAAATCCAGATAAAACCTGTTTAAATCCAGATAAAACCTGTTTAAATCAAGATAAAACCTGTTTAAATCCAGATAAAACCTGTTTAAATCCAGATAAAACCTGTTTAAATCCAACTAAAACCTGTTCAAATCCAATTAAAACATGTTAAAATCTAATTAAAACCTGTTTAAATCTAATTAAAACCTGTTTAAATCCAGATAAAACTGGTTTAAATCCAGATAAAACTTGTTTAAATCCAGATAAAACCTGTTTAAATCCAGATAAAACCTGTTTAAATCCAGATAAAACCTGTTTAAATCAAGATAAAACCTGTTTAAATCCAGATAAAACCTGTTTAAATCCAGATAAAACCTGTTTAAATCCAGATAAAACCTGTTTAGATCAAGATAAAACATGTTCAAAAATCAGGAAGTGCTGCTTTAAAATGGTTTAAAATGAGAGTTAGAGTTTAAACTCAGGATTAAGCTTTAACCTACAGTAGGTTTAAAGAAAAACTAAAGTAAAAATGTGGTTCAATAGAGATTCATGTAAAACCAGGACTAAGCCTAGATGTGCACTAACACTGAAAGACTGACCGAATATCGGTTAATGGACAGGATTTATTTCTCGTTGAAGTGTACTTTGCTGCTCTTCTGGTTCGACCTGAACTGCTTTCGTTGCATCGTACTCAAACATGTGTAATGACAATAAAGTTTTAATCAACCTAATCTTTTATAAAAACTAATGTAGTTCAGAAGTCTTTCTGTTCTTCAAACGTACAAAGTATCTCTAGATCCTGATGATTTCTCCAAAATCCTCCCAATTTCCCGTCTTTCCTCTCAGATGCTCTTAACCACACACCTCCAGTTCTTTCATAAATCCTGTCTGACTCCGTTTAATCACATAATTCTGTAAACTCATCCCTCACTCGTGTTATCCAAACGGTTCTCATCATCTGAACAAACCGTAGAAACTGGGACTATTTTCAGCGGCGGATGGCTCCACATGTGCCGCAGGTCGCTGTTTGGGACCGAGGCCAAACTGAGTGGAGCTGGTTTAATGAAGAAACATGTGACCCAGGCAGCGCTGATGGGATTTTAATGGTTTCTGGACGCCGACAGTGAAGCAGCGCGGTGCAGAGGACGGACGTACAGTAAATCACTCAGAGGTAAACGTTTACCGCTTTTATTCGCTGCTGGGCTGCAGTTTATAGGAGATTTTTATAAAGGAGAGGTGTTTTTTCCACCAACAATTCCCCACAAGTCACAGACACTCAGCTCAGATGCAGATGTTAAAGGAAGTGACATTTGCTTTGAATGAATATTGAAAATATATATTTAGTAAAAACATTTAGTATTATTGGAAAAACAGAAAGTGTGTGATCAGAGGAAAAGCACTCTCCTGGATAAAACGTTCGGTCTAACCTTAGCAGACACGAACGGTTAAGACGTGCTTCCTGTTTGACAAAGGTTTTGGCTCAAACCTCGTCAGGAAGCATGTTAACACTCTCCTCCGAGTTTGTGCGGTGTTTTTTGAGTTGTTCCTGACCCTGACCTGATGGAGGCTCCAAGGACAGAGGAGTTTTTTTCTGAGAGAAACAGTTCTGTGGCCTCTAAAAATGTGGAAAGTGCTGCACAAAACTTAAAATGTTTTAAATTTTAATCCCTTCTTTATAGTTTACTAAATACTCACTCTTTCTAAGAAAACGCAATAATAATTAAAACCAATAACATATATAACATTAATCCAACTGGTTTATAATAAGTCCATAGATTCTTCTACAGTCGGCTTTTTCCCACAGAACCCCGTTTGTCCAGAAGTGCAGCCTGTGTTTGGACGCGTCTGATTCGCCACAAGCACCACTTCAACCTTCAGCAGAAAACAGAGCCAGAGATGTTTTATCGAGCGCTGCCAGCGAGAGTTCGGAGCCAGAGAGCGACGAGAGACGAGGCCAACAGCTGCAGGGACCGGCTCAGTCTGGCACCGCAACAAAAACCTGCACCGATATTTTATAAAACACAACACGGCTCGCCAGGAAAACAGAGGGGAACGTGGAAGAGAGGATTACCACGAGAAAACAAGAGAAAACAGAAGAGAAACCACGAGAAAACAAGAGAAAACAAGAGAAAACAGAAGAGAAACCACGAGAAAACAAGAGAAAACAGAAGAGAAACCACGAGAAAACAAGAGAAAAGAAGAGAAAACAGAAGAGAAACCACGAGAAAACAAGAGAAAAGAAGAGAAAAGAAGAGAAAACAGAAGAGAAACCACGAGAAAACAAGAGAAAAGAAGAGAAAACAAGAGAAAACAAGAGAAAACAGAAGAGAAACCACGAGAAAACAAGAGAAAACAAGAGAAAACAAGAGAAAACAAGAGAAAACAGAAGAGAAACCACGAAAAAACAAGAGAAAACAAGAGAAAACAAGAGAAAACAGAAGAGAAACCACGAGAAAACAAGAGAAAACAAGAGAAAACAAGAGAAAACAGAAGAGAAACCACGAGAAAACAAGAGAAAACAAGAGAAAACAGAAGAGAAACCACGAGAAAACAAGAGAAAAGAAGAGAAAACAAGAGAAAACAAGGGTTCAGACCTGGTTCAGACCTGGTTTAGTCCTGGTTTAGTCCGGGTTTAATCCTGGTTTAGACCTGGTTTAGACCTGGTTCAGACCTGGTTTAGTCCTGGTTTAGTCCGGGTTTAATCCTGGTTTAGTCCTGCTTTAGACCTGGTTTAGACCTGGTTTAGACCTGGTTTAGACCTGGTTTAGTCCTGGTTCAGACCTGGTTTAGTCCGGGTTTAATCCTGGTTTAATCCTGGTTTAGTCCTGCTTTAGACCTGGTTTAGACCTGGTTTAGACCTGGTTTAGACCTGGTTCAGACCTGGTTCAGACCTGGTTCAGACCTGGTTCAGACCTGGTTTAGACCTGGTTCAGACCTGGTTTAGTCCTGGTTTAGTCCTGGTTTAGTCCGGGTTTAATCCTGGTTTAGTCCTGGTTTAGTCCTGGTTTAGACCTGGTTCAGACCTGGTTCAGACCTGGTTTAGTCCTGGTTTAGTCCTGGTTTAGTCCGGGTTTAATCCTGGTTTAGACCTGGTTTAGACCTGGTTTAGACCTGGTTTAGTCCTGGTTTAGTCCTGGTTTAGTCCGGGTTTAATCCTGGTTTAGTCCTGGTTTAGACCTGGTTTAGACCTGGTTTAGACCTGGTTTAGACCTGGTTCAGACCTGGTTCAGACCTGGTTCAGACCTGGTTTAGTCCTGGTTTAGTCCGGGTTTAATCCTGGTTTAGACCTGGTTTAGACCTGGTTTAGACCTGGTTTAGTCCTGGTTTAGTCCTGGTTTAGTCCGGGTTTAATCCTGGTTTAGTCCTGGTTTAGTCCTGGTTTAGACCTGGTTCAGACCTGGTTCAGACCTGGTTCAGACCTGGTTTAGTCCTGGTTTAGTCCGGGTTTAATCCTGGTTTAGTCCTGGTTTAATCCTGGTTTAGACCTGGTTTAGACCTGGTTTAGACCTGGTTTAGTCCTGGTTTAGTCCTGGTTTAGTCCGGGTTTAATCCTGGTTTAGTCCTGGTTTAGTCCTGGTTTAGACCTGGTTCAGACCTGGTTTAGACCTGGTTCAGACCTGGTTTAGTCCTGGTTTAGTCCGGGTTTAATCCTGGTTTAGACCTGGTTTAGACCTGGTTCAGACCTGGTTTAGTCCTGGTTTAGTCCGGGTTTAATCCTGGTTTAGTCCTGCTTTAGACCTGGTTTAGACCTGGTTTAGACCTGGTTTAGACCTGGTTTAGTCCTGGTTCAGACCTGGTTTAGTCCGGGTTTAATCCTGGTTTAATCCTGGTTTAGTCCTGCTTTAGACCTGGTTTAGACCTGGTTTAGACCTGGTTTAGACCTGGTTCAGACCTGGTTCAGACCTGGTTCAGACCTGGTTCAGACCTGGTTTAGACCTGGTTCAGACCTGGTTTAGTCCTGGTTTAGTCCTGGTTTAGTCCGGGTTTAATCCTGGTTTAGTCCTGGTTTAGTCCTGGTTTAGACCTGGTTCAGACCTGGTTCAGACCTGGTTTAGTCCTGGTTTAGTCCTGGTTTAGTCCGGTTTAATCCTGGTTTAGACCTGGTTTAGACCTGGTTTAGACCTGGTTTAGTCCTGGTTTAGTCCTGGTTTAGTCCGGGTTTAATCCTGGTTTAGTCCTGGTTTAGACCTGGTTTAGACCTGGTTTAGACCTGGTTTAGACCTGGTTCAGACCTGGTTCAGACCTGGTTCAGACCTGGTTTAGTCCTGGTTTAGTCCGGGTTTAATCCTGGTTTAGACCTGGTTTAGACCTGGTTTAGACCTGGTTTAGTCCTGGTTTAGTCCTGGTTTAGTCCGGGTTTAATCCTGGTTTAGTCCTGGTTTAGTCCTGGTTTAGACCTGGTTCAGACCTGGTTCAGACCTGGTTCAGACCTGGTTTAGTCCTGGTTTAGTCCGGGTTTAATCCTGGTTTAGTCCTGGTTTAATCCTGGTTTAGACCTGGTTCAGACCTGGTTTAGACCTGGTTTAGACCTGGTTCAGACCTGGTTTAGACCTGGTTTAGACCTGGTTCAGACCTGGTTTAGCCCTGGTTCAGACCTGGTTCAGACCTGGTTTAGACCTGGTTCAGACCTGGTTCAGACCTGGTTCAGACCTGGTTTAGACCTGGTTTAGACCTGGTTCAGACCTGGTTTAGACCTGGTTCAGACCTGGTTTAGACCTGGTTTAGACCTGGTTCAGACCTGGTTCAGACCTGGTTCAGACCTGGTTTAGACCTGGTTTAGACCTGGTTCAGACCTGGTTCAGACCTGGTTTGTCAGAATGCGTTTCTTACCAGAGTTTTCTTTGGACTCTGACTCGGAGTCGGAGGACTCGGAGGACTCGGACGTCTTTTCGGGGAGGTTTGGGAGCTGAGCGACGTCGATGGGCGTGTCCTTGTACTCTGGATTACTGTGGATTAAAGACAGACACAGTTCAGAGTTATGTGCACGCACATTATTAACTCTACAGGTATTCTGAGGTAGTCCTAGTTTAGTCTTTGTCCTTGGATTTGATTCCAGTTTTGTTCTGCTCTAGTCCGGTTTAAGTAATGGTATATTTCTGATTTAATCTGGGTTTAGTCCCTCTTTAGTTTTGATAGTTTTGACTTAGTCCTAGTTGAGTCCCAGTCCGGTTCTTGTTCAGTTTTAAGACATCTACCAAGTTTAATTAAATATCAGTTTAGTCTTGGTTTGTCCATATTTCAGTTTTAGTTTCATGTCTTGGCCTGGTTTACTCTTTCGTCTCAGTTTAACGTCACTCAGACCCAGACTTTCATCTGGACTCTAAACTAAGTCCGACCTGAGGACGTAGTTGACCCAGATGATGTTCTTGTCGCTGGAGTTCTTGGCGTTGATGGCGATGGTGGCGCTCGACTGGATCCAGATGTAGCCTCCGTTTTTCTGGATCCAGCGATAGTACTTAGTCACACACTGGCCTTTGTTCAACACTGGAACAAAAACACAAAGACGTGCTTAGATCTGGTGTAGTCCTGGTAATGCCAGGGAAACACCGTGTGCTGTCATCAGAGAAAGTCTTGGAAACCCATCATGAGAACCTTTCAGGGGAAACAGAAGAATGTCTCCTGAGGTTTACTTTTTGTGTTTTTTAGATTTGGAATAGTTAGTTGTATCCATGTAAAGAGTCAAAGACGTTGATAAAGCATCATTGGAACAGTTACTGTTCTCTGAATCCAGCTGAACCTGGCCTTCATTTGTGTCTCCTGTCATTTACACAAAAGCTTGAAGCAGGTTTTCAGGCTGTTCACCCTGGGGTTCTGAACAGGGACTGGTGGTCGACAGATAGACCTTCAGAAAAGAGATGTTCAAAGACCTTTAGAGTCTACGCTTTATGTCATGGATAATCTTTGGTTTAGTCCCAGGCTTCTCTTGGTCTTTCCTTTTTTCTGGTTTATTCCTAAATCGGACTTTCATTTAGTCCAGCAAAGAACTTTTTAGTCCTGCTTCTTTATCAGCTCATCTAAGCCTGGTCTGGTTTAGTCTCGCTTTAGTCCACTTTTCGTCCCAGGTCTGGTTCGTCGGTGCGAGACCCGAACACAATCAGTGGGAGGTTGTTATTGGAGCAGATTAAAACGCGACCGCAGGCGACAGACAGGAAGTGGAGGAGGTGTCATGTGACAGCTGGCTCCGAGCTGCTCCACTGAAGCCGTCATTAATCAGAGCCAGGTCTGTGCCAACGCCGCTCTCACCGAACACAGCGAAAACACACAAGACTCGCAGCATCCGAGCGACACAACTCGAGAAATACACCCCAGACCAGCTCCCAGTGTGTCCTCGCGGTGTCCACATCCAACAGGAAGTGTCCAAAAGTATCTGAACATTACCTGGTGGAACAAGCCAAACGTCATTTATGCCCTTTTTTTCCTGTATTTGAGAAACACATCTGTGTTCAGTCTCACATTCGCGTTAGAACATGGGACACTCCTATTGGCTGTTGTCTAAACTATTGTGAATTAAACGTGTCACAAATGCTTCGTAACGAGCGCCAAATAAAGAGTGTTTAGTTGTAGGTTAGTCCTAACTTAAGTTTCAGCTAAAACAGCACAAGCACAAGCTAAATCTCTTTGTATTAATTGCATGTTTTTCTTAATAACTGCACTGGGGTTTTTAATGTGGGACTATCTTATGAGGCTGGTAAACCATGAGGAAATTAACAGCAACACATTTTTATTCATACATCGAGAAAAGAAAAAAGTATGTGGGACATATTTTTTACAGCGCTCATGAGAACAAAGCAGATTTGTTTTCTGCCTGGAACAAGCCCCAAACTTCCAGCTGTAGTCCTCATTCCTCTCCAGCAGATGGCGCTGTGTCCCTGCCACAGACCCTTCTTCTTCTCCTCATTTCTCCACCAACCTTTCGACTGCAAACCCACAATAAATTTGGCTAAATTAAGCACTAAATGGTTATCTCGAGCAATACGTATCGGCATTAATCAGAGGCGGCTGGAAGTAAACCGTCTCAAAGTCTCCATCCACGGCCACTAAACTCATATCCCTGCCTTTAATTAGCCACAAAGAGGTTTCTCCAACGCCGACCGAACTAACCACCAGGTGATTTATCCAAAACGAAGGCCGGTAATTAAAAACTATTAGAAAGTAATAGCATTGTTTAAGGCGCGGCGTCCCTGGGGCCGCTGTAATTGACTTGATTTAAAGGAAGGCGGGGCAAACGCGGGCAGAATGAGTTGTTTGCATGTTAAAGGGCAGATGGGGAGATGACGCCACCTTGACTGTGACCTTGCTTTGTTTGTACAGCAGCACAGACAAACAGAGCAGCCACAACAGAAGAAGAAGAAGGTCCTGAGAGACACCGGGTTTACTCTGGCTTCAGGCCGGCTTTAAGGCCTGAGTCCTGGGTCAAGTCTGGATCAAGTCTTCCTTTAGTCTCGTGTAGTTTAAGTTTTGACCTTTAGTTATGTCATGTTAAGTCCTGGTTTAGACCTAGTTCAGACTTGGGTCAGGCCTTGCTTGGTCTTAGTTTAGGCCTGGTTACGTCTTAAATGAATCCTGGCCAGGTTTAGTCTTAAATTGGACCGGGCCGTGGTTTTAGTTCAGACCTGGTCTAGTCTTGGTTAAAGTTTTAAAATAGACCTTGTGTTAATTCTTCATTTTGAATCCCAGTCCAGTTTTATTCTTTTCTTTTGTTTCTCTGTTTAGTCTTTGTTTAGTTTGAGTCTTGTTCCAGTCCTAGGCTTAGACCGGTTTTGCCCTGGATTAGTCTTTATTTTGTGCTGGTTTACTCTAAACCTCATGTTGGTTTAATCATTTCTATCTTCAGTCCTGGGTTTAGACATGTATGAATTCATATTGTTAACATAATCCTCATTTCTCACTGCGTATTGTAAATATTTTTATAACATAACCTAAAATTAAGAGACACCTTTCTGACTTTATCGTCCATAAATAAGACGTTTGGTTTGTGACTTTGGTTTGAGCCTCATTAGAACCCACCATCATTTCTAAAACCGTGGAGTGAGAAAACACCACTTTAAAGTAAAAATCTATTCAAATGGATTTCCCCACAGAGCGGCCTCTCCTCTTCCTCCCTCCTCTTCCTCCCTCCTCTGTCTGTGCGTCTGACGGTGCGTTCAGGTGCTCTCTTATGGCTGCTTAATGAAGGAGCGAGGGATGGAGAGCGCTCGGGGCAGTGCCTGCGGCGTCAGGACAGAAGCAAAGATTAAAGCACCGCATTCCCTTTAAACTGACTCTACCTCCACCTTCTGCCGCTTCCATCGCTCCGTCAATGTCACGACGCAGCTTTATTCTCTTTCTACAACTGTCTTTAACCGACTTTAATCTGTGGGAATATGGGCTTTTCAGGCTCGATTTAGGAACAGGTCTTCATTTGGACGGGACAGAAGACCATTAGAACGACCTTCAGAGCGACACGCCGTTAGCATCAGAAATCCACTGTGTTTCTCAAACACTGGGTTTGGGACCCAAAGGTGGGTCACGGGGGATTTTATCTGGGTCGCCAAAAAAAATAAATAAACAAGGCATTTAATGAGTCTTAGTTGGATTTGACCAAGTTTTAGTTGGATTTGAACAGGTTTTAGGTGTATTTATGAATTAGTTATAGTCAGAAATAATGATCAATGCCTAGAAAAATATCAAACACAAAATGACTAAAACAAACCAAAGAAACCTTTGGGTTTTGGAAATATGTGCCCCTGAAATAAGGTTTAAAAAAGCCTGCTTTAAAGAAGTGCTTTTAATGTTCAAATGTAAATTCAGCTGATAGTGTTTACATTAATTACATTTACATTTATTCATTTACGCTTTTATCCAAAGAGACTTACATTGTTCTACAGTAATTACCAGTGTTACAGCCACTGGAGGCAAGGGGGGTTAAGTGTCTTGCCCAAGGACACAACGACAGTATGAACTGTGGGGAGAGCGGGAATCGAACCACCTACCTTCCAGTTGAAAGACGACCTCTCAACCCACTGAGCTACTGCCGCCCCTAATGTTATGGTTTTCTTTTATTTTTCACTATTATGGTAGTCCACAATAAAAGTGTTATTCTGAAAAACAGGCTCTTTCAAAATAAGATAGACTTTTTGAGTGACATCTGGTGGTCAAAGTGCATATTGCAGCTCCAACCTTAGTGTCTCTACAGCCTGTGAACAGCTACGGTGGCCCTGCAGGTTCAATGGAAATGGGTCTGATGGAGATTTCTTTTTAAAAACAAAAGTTGATGAATGTTCTGACAGAACCTGCTTCTCTGTCTTTAGTCGGTTCTCTCCAGGTAGAGGACAGGACGTAATGAAAGTCCTCACACTTCTAATATTTAACAGCATTAAACAACACAGGAATAATTAAATCTTAAATATACGTTTAAAACATTCTTCTAAAGTCCAGCTTCAAGTCAAGCTCCTCATTTTTCACCTGAGCCCTCTTTGTAAAACTGTAACAGGACGGTGAACTGTCCGATAAAAGAGGTTCTTTTTCATCTTAAATTATAGGAACTACCACTGAATCCCACTTCTACATTAGTTTGATTAAGATATTAGACTTTTTGTTCTAAAGAAAACACGACTGACGAATGGCTCAGTCGAACTCTCAGCAGACTCTGCAGCTCTCAGGCTCTCTCGATAAAACGTCTAATGATTATGAGCCGTTTCATCATCTGTGATCGTGGGACGTCGAAGTACGAGAACCCAGTCTTTTTGTCTTGAGTTAGTCCTGTCTTTATCGGGGGAAAAGGTTTTGTCTCGACGTTAAAAACAGGAATTAAAGCAAAGACGAAACTCTGGAGTGAGATTGAGTCATTAAATCTTTGGAAAAGGATTAGATCGGATTGAAAATGGTGGGTTAGACTCTTGGAATTAAAGCTGAAATAAAGAAAGGCTGACTTTAGCTGCAGTTTCCTCTTTTGTCCGAGTCGATCCTGAGAAAAGAGACTTCAACGCTCGGACCCTTTTGGGAGAACTCACAGTCGAGGTGACTCTGTCGGATGCCCTCCACGTCTTCAGCGTGAATGAACTGGTAACACCTCTTCCCCACGATGTCCACAGGAGCCAGGTCCATGTAGTCACTGATCCTGAAACCAGAAACACACTGCATTTAGAGACTTAAACAAGAGGAAACACACTGCATTTAGAGACTTGAACAAGAGGAAACACACTGCATTTAGAGACTTGAACAAGAGGAAACACACTGCATTTAGAGACTTGAACAAGAGGAAACACACTGCATTTAGAGACTTGAACAAGAGGAAACACACTGCATTTAGAGACTTGAACAAGAGGAAACACACTGCATTTAGAGACTTGAACAAGAGGAACACACTGCATTTAGAGACCTGAACACACAACAGGAAACACACTGCATTTAGAGACTTGAACAAGAGGAAACACACTGCATTTAGAGACATGAACAACAGGAAACACACTGCATTTAGAGATTTGAACAACAGGAAACACACTGCATTTAGAGACTTGAACAAGAGGAACACACTGCATTTAGAGACTTGAACACACAACATTAAACACACTGCATTTAGAGACTTGAACAAGAGGAAACACACTGCATTTAGAGACTTGAACAAGAGGAAACACACTGCATTTAGAGACTTGAACAAGAGGAAACACACTGCATTTAGAGACTTGAACAAGAGGAAACACACTGCATTTAGAGACTTGAACAAGAGGAAACACACTGCATTTAGAGACTTGAACAAGAGGAAACACACTGCATTTAGAGACTTGAACAAGAGGAAACACACTGCATTTAGAGACTTGAACAAGAGGAAACACACTGCATTTAGAGACTTGAACAAGAGGAAACACACTGCATTTAGAGACTTGAACAAGAGGAAACACACTGCATTTAGAGACTTGAACACACAACCTTAAACACACTGCATTTAGAGACTTGAACAACAGGAAACACACTCCATTTAGAGACCTGAACAAGAGGAAACACACTGCATTTAGAGACTTGAACAAGAGGAAACACACTGCATTTAGAGACTTGAACAAGAGGAAACACACTGCATTTAGAGACTTGAACAAGAGGAAACACACTGCATTTAGAGACTTGAACAAGAGGAAACACACTGCATTTAGAGACTTGAACAAGAGGAAACACACTGCATTTAGAGACTTGAACAAGAGGAAACACACTGCATTTAGAGACTTGAACAAGAGGAAACACACTGCATTTAGAGACTTGAACAAGAGGAAACACACTGCATTTAGAGACTTGAACAAGAGGAAACACACTGCATTTAGAGACTTGAACAAGAGGAAACACACTGCATTTAGAGACTTAAACAACAGGAAACACACTGCATTTAGAGACTTAAACAACAGGAAACACACTGCATTTAGAGACTTAAACAACAGGAAACACACTGCATTTAGAGACTTGAACAAGAGGAACACACTGCATTTAGAGACTTGAACACACAACATTAAACACACTGCATTTAGAGACTTGAACACACAACATTAAACACACTGCATTTAGAGACTTGAACAACAGGAAACACACTGCATTTAGAGACTTGAACAACAGGAAACACACTGCATTTAGAGACTTGAACAACAGGAAACACACTGCATTTAGAGACTTAAACAACAGGAAACACACTGCATTTAGAGACTTAAACAACAGGAAACACACTGCATTTAGAGACTTGAATAAACAAGATGAAACACACTGCATTGAAGGACTTGAACAACAGGAAACACACTGCATTTAGAGACTTGAACAAGAGGAAACACACTGCATTTAGAGACTTGAACAAGAGGAAAAAAACTGCATTTAGAGACTTGAACACACAACATTAAACACACTGCATTTAGAGATTTGAACAACAGGAAACACACTGCATTTAGAGACTTGAACACACAACATTAAACACACTGCATTTAGAGACTTGAACAAGAGGAAACACACTGCATTTAGAGACTTGAACAAGAGGAAACACACTGTATTTAGAGACTTGAACAAGAGGAAACACACTGTATTTAGAGACTTGAACACACAACATTAAACACACTGCATTTAGAGACTTGAACAAGAGGAAACACACTGCATTTAGAGACTTGAACAACAGGAAACACACTGCATTTAGAGACTTGAACAAGAGGAACACACTGCATTTAGAGACTTGAACAACAGGAAACACACTGCATTTAGAGACTTGAACAACATTAAACACACTGCATTTAGAGACTTGAACAAGAGGAAACACACTGCATTTAGAGACTTGAACAAGAGGAAACACACTGCATTTAGAGACTTGAACAAGAGGAAACACACTGCATTTAGAGACTTGAACAAGAGGAAACACACTGCATTTAGAGACTTGAACAAGAGGAAACACACTGCATTTAGAGACTTGAACAAGAGGAAACACACTGCATTTAGAGACTTGAACAAGAGGAAACACACTGCATTTAGAGACTTGAACAAGAGGAAACACACTGCATTTAGAGACTTGAACAAGAGGAAACACACTGCATTTAGAGACTTGAACAAGAGGAAACACACTGCATTTAGAGACTTGAACAAGAGGAAACACACTGCATTTAGAGACTTGAACAAGAGGAAACACACTGCATTTAGAGACTTGAACAAGAGGAAACACACTGCATTTAGAGACTTGAACAAGAGGAAACACACTGCATTTAGAGACTTGAACAAGAGGAAACACACTGCATTTAGAGACTTAAACAACAGGAAACACACTGCATTTAGAGACTTAAACAACAGGAAACACACTGCATTTAGAGACTTAAACAACAGGAAACACACTGCATTTAGAGACTTGAACAAGAGGAACACACTGCATTTAGAGACTTGAACACACAACATTAAACACACTGCATTTAGAGACTTGAACAAGAGGAAACACACTGCATTTAGAGACTTGAACAAGAGGAAACACACTGTATTTAGAGACTTGAACAAGAGGAAACACACTGCATTTAGAGACTTGAACAAGAGGAAACACACTGCATTTAGAGACTTGAACAACAGGAAACACACTGCATTTAGAGACTTGAACAAGAGGAAACACACTGCATTTAGAGACTTGAACAAGAGGAAACACACTGCATTTAGAGACTTGAACACACAACATTAAACACACTGCATTTAGAGACTTGAACACACAACATTAAACACACTGCATTTAGAGACTTGAACAAGAGGAAACACACTGCATTTAGAGACTTGAACAAGAGGAAACACACTGCATTTAGAGACTTGAACAAGAGGAAACACACTGCATTTAGAGACTTGAACAAGAGGAAACACACTGCATTTAGAGACTTGAACACACAACAGGAAACACACTGCATTTAGAGACTTGAACAAGAGGAAACACACTGCATTTAGAGACTTAAACAACAGGAAACACACTGCATTTAGAGACTTAAACAACAGGAAACACACTGCATTTAGAGACTTAAACAACAGGAAACACACTGCATTTAGAGACTTGAACAAGAGGAAACACACTGCATTTAGAGACTTGAACACACAACATTAAACACACTGCATTTAGAGACTTGAACAAGAGGAAACACACTGGAGCCAGGTTTAATTGCTCACAGTTCCTGCAAAAAGCAGATATTCACAACGTCACTGAAGTCTGACTAAACCCTAAAGACTAAAGAAAACTAAAGACTAAAGAAAAGAGTGGAGGCCTGGGTTTTTCAGAGTTTTCTTCGTCTTAGTCATAATTTAGAACTAGTTTAGTCCAGGTTTCCTTTAGTGCTGCATGAGAACCCAGGTGTAACAGGTTTAATTTTAGTCTATCACAAGTTTAAGGCCGGTCTTAGACTTGGGTTAGTGTTTAGTTTGGTCCAGCTTTGGTTTAATCCACTGTTCAGTCCAAGTGTAATCCCAGGTTTGGACTTGATTTAGTCTTGTTTCATTTTTGTTGATTTTTGTTTGAAATGACTATAAATCCACATTTAGCTCAGTTTTTATTTTGTATTGCGTCCTTGAGTTGATCCTGGAGTTAGTTCAGGTTGAGTGTTGGTCTTAACTCTATATTATGTCTGGGTTGAGTTTGCGTTTGTCCTCATTTCCCTTTTACTTGCTTTAGTCTTGTTTTGAGTTCCTTCCTGGTTCATGTGTCGGTCCTTCCTTTAGTCCAGGTTTAGTCCTGATTAAGTCCTTGTTTAGTCCGGGTTTACTCGTATAAAAGTTGTCTTCATTTCCATATTTCTAAAGTGAATATATTTCAAACCCATCTCCTCCAAATTAAACCCTTTTATTCCATTTATTCATTGTTAAACCTCTCTCTGAGCTCCTTCCACACAGCGACTGAATCCTGTCGAGTCTTGTCCGTCTCTTTTTTAATTCACCGTGGCCCGGACTCCTCCACATTTCTCTCAGATCCGGACTAATGTCTCTGCGGCAGGTAACAGCACGCCTCGTTCTCGGCCCATTTTCTCATTCGGCTCCAAACCCATCTTTTCAAATGGCTCTGTAATGGGAGCGAGGCTTGTCTGTTCTCTTTCACATTCGATATCATCATCACGGCCGAGCCTTTTCCGCACACAAAGAGCCAATCTTTCTCTCTTTATAATAAAACATGAAGAGGGATTTTATTCTCTTTTTCCGCGCTGATATGAATCGGGCGGCGGTCGTGCGGTTAACTCCGAGGCCGAATCTCGATGCTATCAGCGTTATCGGGACAAAACGCACAGATAGATCCATCACAGCTGTATTTCAGTGTTAAACCGCCGAGGATTGGGTCAAAGCGGCTCATGAATTTTTACCTCCTGAAGCACAGAGAGAGGATGAATACAAAACACAGCAGCTTCAGGTTGAATCGTTCGAGCTGTGATTCTCTCAATGACAAAACCAAGAAGAAGTTATTTCAAACCAATATCTCTGGTAATTTGACATTTCCTGCAGGTGCTGCACAAACGAGAGTATATTTTATCTGTCATAACTCTATTTCAAATATGTAATGTGTCTTTAACTCAACATAATTAAACTGTAGTAAAGCATTAAAAACTCATTTAAAGGTGCTATACATGAGCTTATTATTCAAGACTAAAACCTTACAACTGGTATTTTCTTAAATCGTCTCGTTCTGAGACGTCTAATCAAGACGACAAATGATATTTGTCTTTTCTTGAGTTTGAATAAAAACCTCAATTTTAAATTCACTTAAAGTTCTTGTTTTAACACTGTCTCCTTCAAACACTGACCTCCATGAGTCTGGACCTGGTCTAAGACTGGACTAACTCTGTCTCCTCCATGAGTCTGGACCTGGTCTAAGACTGGACTAACTCTGTCTCCTCCATGAGTCTGGACCTGGTCTAAGACTGGACTAACTCTGTCTCCTCCATGAGTCTGGACCTGGTCTAAGACTGGACTAACACTGACCTCCATGAGTCTGGACCTGGTCTAAGACCGGACTAACTCTGTCTCCTCCATGAGTCTGGACCTGGTCTAAGACTGGACTAACTCTGTCTCCTCCATGAGTCTGGACCTGGTCTATGACTGGACTAACTCTGTCTCCTTCAAACACTGACCTCCATGAGTCTGGACCTGGTCTAAGACCGGACTAACTCTGTCTCCTCCATGAGTCTGGACCTGGTCTATGACTGGACTAACTCTGTCTCCTTCAAACACTGACCTCCATGAGTCTGGACCTGGTCTATGACTGGACTAACTCTGTCTCCTTCAAACACTGACCTCCATGAGTCTGGACCTGGTCTAAGACTGGACTAACTCTGTCTCCTCCATGAGTCTGGACCTGGTCTAAGACCGGACTAACTCTGTCTCCTCCATGAGTCTGGACCTGGTCTAAGACTGGACTAACTCTGTCTCCTCCATGAGTCTGGACCTGGTCTAAGACTGGACTAACTCTGTCTCCTTCAAACACTGACCTCCATGAGTCTGGACCTGGTCTAAGACTGGACTAACTCTGTCTCCTTCAAACACTGACCTCCATGAGTCTGGACCTGGTCTATGACTGGACTAACTCTGTCTCCTCCATGAGTCTGGACCTGGTCTAAGACTGGACTAACACTGTCTCCTCCATGAGTCTGGACCTGGTCTAAGACTGGACTAACACTGACCTCCATGAGTCTGGACCTGGTCTAAGACCGGACTAACTCTGTCTCCTCCATGAGTCTGGACCTGGTCTAAGACTGGACTAACTCTGTCTCCTCCATGAGTCTGGACCTGGTCTAAGACTGGACTAACTCTGTCTCCATGGGTCTGGACCTGGTCTAAGACTGGACTAACTCTGTCTCCTCCATGAGTCTGGACCTGGTCTAAGACTGGACTAACTCTGTCTCCGTGGGTCTGGACCTGGTCTAAGACTGGACTAACACTGTCTCCTCCATGAGTCTGGACCTGGTCTAAGACTGGACTAACTCTGTCTCCTCCATGAGTCTGGACCTGGTCTAAGACTGGACTAACACTGACCTCCATGAGTCTGGACCTGGTCTAAGACCGGACTAACTCTGTCTCCTCCATGAGTCTGGACCTGGTCTAAGACTGGACTAACTCTGTCTCCTCCATGAGTCTGGACCTGGTCTATGACTGGACTAACTCTGTCTCCTCCATGAGTCTGGACCTGGTCTAAGACTGGACTAACTCTGTCTCCTCCATGAGTCTGGACCTGGTCTAAGACTGGACTAACACTGACCTCCATGAGTCTGGACCTGGTCTAAGACCGGACTAACTCTGTCTCCTCCATGAGTCTGGACCTGGTCTAAGACTGGACTAACTCTGTCTCCGTGGGTCTGGACCTGGTCTAAGACTGGACTAACACTGTCTCCTCCATGAGTCTGGACCTGGTCTAAGACTGGACTAACTCTGTCTCCTTCATGAGTCTGGACCTGGTCTAAGACTGGACTAACACTGTCTCCTCCATGAGTCTGGACCTGGTCTAAGACTGGACTAACTCTGTCTCCTCCATGAGTCTGGACCTGGTCTAAGACTGGACTAACTCTGTCTCCTCCATGAGTCTGGACCTGGTCTAAGACTGGACTAACTCTGTCTCCTCCATGAGTCTGGACCTGGTCTATGACTGGACTAACACTGACCTCCATGAGTCTGGACCTGGTCTAAGACTGGACTAACTCTGTCTCCTCCATGAGTCTGGACCTGGTCTAAGACTGGACTAACACTGACCTCCATGAGTCTGGACCTGGTCTAAGACCGGACTAACTCTGTCTCCTCCATGAGTCTGGACCTGGTCTAAGACTGGACTAACTCTGTCTCCGTGGGTCTGGACCTGGTCTAAGACTGGACTAACACTGTCTCCTCCATGAGTCTGGACCTGGTCTAAGACTGGACTAACTCTGTCTCCTTCATGAGTCTGGACCTGGTCTAAGACTGGACTAACACTGACCTCCATGAGTCTGGACCTGGTCTAAGACCGGACTAACTCTGTCTCCTCCATGAGTCTGGACCTGGTCTAAGACTGGACTAACTCTGTCTCCTCCATGAGTCTGGACCTGGTCTAAGACTGGACTAACTCTGTCTCCTCCATGAGTCTGGACCTGGTCTAAGACTGGACTAACACTGACCTCCATGAGTCTGGACCTGGTCTAAGACTGGACTAACTCTGTCTCCATGAGTCTGGACCTGGTCTAAGACTGGACTAACTCTGTCTCCTCCATGAGTCTGGACCTGGTCTATGACTGGACTAACTCTGTCTCCTCCATGAGTCTGGACCTGGTCTAAGACTGGACTAACTCTGTCTCCTCCATGAGTCTGGACCTGGTCTAAGACTGGACTAACACTGACCTCCATGAGTCTGGACCTGGTCTAAGACCGGACTAACTCTGTCTCCTCCATGAGTCTGGACCTGGTCTAAGACTGGACTAACTCTGACCTCCATGAGTCTGGACCTGGTCTAAGACTGGACTAACACTGTCTCCTCCATGAGTCTGGACCTGGTCTAAGACTGGACTAACTCTGTCTCCTTCATGAGTCTGGACCTGGTCTAAGACTGGACTAACACTGACCTCCATGAGTCTGGACCTGGTCTAAGACTGGACTAACTCTGTCTCCTCCATGAGTCTGGACCTGGTCTAAGACTGGACTAACTCTGTCTCCGTGGGTCTGGACCTGGTCTAAGACTGGACTAACACTGTCTCCTCCATGAGTCTGGACCTGGTCTAAGACTGGACTAACTCTGTCTCCTCCATGAGTCTGGACCTGGTCTAAGACTGGACTAACACTGACCTCCATGAGTCTGGACCTGGTCTAAGACCGGACTAACTCTGTCTCCTCCATGAGTCTGGACCTGGTCTAAGACTGGACTAACTCTGTCTCCTCCATGAGTCTGGACCTGGTCTAAGACTGGACTAACACTGACCTCCATGAGTCTGGACCTGGTCTAAGACCGGACTAACTCTGTCTCCTCCATGAGTCTGGACCTGGTCTATGACTGGACTAACTCTGTCTCCTTCAAACACTGACCTCCATGAGTCTGGACCTGGTCTAAGACCGGACTAACTCTGTCTCCTCCATGAGTCTGGACCTGGTCTATGACTGGACTAACTCTGTCTCCTTCAAACACTGACCTCCATGAGTCTGGACCTGGTCTAAGACCGGACTAACTCTGTCTCCTCCATGAGTCTGGACCTGGTCTAAGACTGGACTAACACTGACCTCCGTGAGTCTGGACCTGGACTTGTTTCTACAACAGTGTCATAGACTGGTCTTGGTCTCGAGTCTAATCGGTCTCAAACATGACTTGGCCTTGCTCAGGACTCTAAATCACTTTTTTTGACCCAGTTTTTTGTCCAAAAGGCTCCTAGAGTTTGTAACACTTGTGTCGACAGAATGTTTGTATCTTTATACAAACTTCGACAATGGTTTGTTTTCGAAACACACAGAGGATAGAGGAAGGAGAAGATGAGCTTTATTTGCCACATGCACAGTTATACTTAGTGAAATATATTTTAAACCTGCGTCAGAAGCAACCTGGACTCCAGTTATCAGAAAAGACCAAACATGGCTAATTTCAATCCAATGTTATTTCTGTAAGTCCCACATAATACCAATATCGTCTTCTGTGCCTCACAGACTTTACAGAACCTCCATCAGAGTGAGGAAAAAAAACAGGAAAAGAGTCTTTTCTCCCAGAACAAAGAGAAAACAAGTTACATACTTAAGACCAGCTCAAATAAAAGGAGTGTGTATTTCCCACCGACCTGTTCTCGCAGTAGACGATCTTCAGGTCCATGTTGACTCTGGTGACGAACATCTGACAGTCGATCCGGACCTCGTTGATGGTTGGAGGAGGCAGTGCGTGGGCCACCACCACCATCCCCATGATCTGATTAGGCACCGAGCGGCTGTGGGTCAGGGCCATCCGGATCCGGAGACGACCGGTGACGTGGATCACCTGGAGTTTAGAGACAGACGAGAGAGGGGTTTATACAGAGAGTGTATTCTATGCTTTGGACAGTGTTACTTATCTACCTCACTCTGTTACAGACCGGGATATTCTTCCATATTCCATTGTGGACTAACACTGAGGGTGTAATGTATTCCTGTGTCGTGAGGTTGAATATTTCTGTCTGGATCCGATTTGCATGATCTGAGTTTGTGGAGTGGAATAAATCATCAGCTTCACTCTCTGTCGTCTGTCATTGAATTAACTCTGGAAATATCAGCTCCAGTGGAAAGATTAAAGCTGGGGTAGGCAGTAGGGCTGCTGCAGCAAATGGGGAGTAATTCAAATAAGACTAAACGCAGAGTAAACCCAGGACTAAACCCAGAAAAAGGAACTCATTTTTGAGAATAGAAGAAGAAAACTGTGATGCTGTGACCCAGCGATGCTAATCGGCAGTAACGTTCTGAGATTGTTAATACATTAGTTGAGCACATTGTAAAGGGTCAGGCTAGGCTCAGATGTCCTTCTAAAGCTCAGCAGAAAAGAGTACATGTACAGCAGAAGAGATCAGCTGCTCTGGCTCGAGACACTGGGGGAAGCACGACACACTGAGCTTCTATTCTTAGTTGCTCTCCCTCAGATGAACTGGTCCTGATTCTCATTTGTACGATGATGGACTGTCCTGGACACACCTGGGAGTGGACCCTCCTTCTGTGGCTCTTCCTGAGGTTTCTCTGTTTTTCCTCTGACCCTGATGGAGGGTCAGAGGTCAGGAGGTGCTCTCCTGTTCAACCTGTTGCATATTCACTGTCTTTTGATTTTGTAAACTGTTGAGACACTTGTTATACTAGGCCATACAAATAACTTTTTATTGAAATTGAAAAAAGTAAATAAAATGTGAGCCAAATTAAACGAGGTCTAGACTTTTAAATTTCAGAAACAAGGACTCAAACTAGGATTTTGTACAGGATTTAATTTGGGCAAAACAGGACTAAATTCAGGAGTAAACTTTACATGAATCCTAAAAAAGGACTGAACCTGAGAAAGAAACTAAAACTAAATCATGACTAACCCCTGAACACTCTTATTCCCTCCTCCAGTTCTTAACTGTTGCTCATACTCTTCTTTGTGAAAGAAGCGGGTTAACGACTCCTTCTCTGGAGCTGAGAGCGCCTCAGGTGAACCAGGACGAGTCTAAACGACCAATCAGAGACACTATTCAAGTAAACTCCTACAAAAGCAACAGCACAGACTCACCAAGACCAGCAACAGAAGAGTCTCTTAATCCACTGCACGACACATCCACCTTTAAACCTGTTTCAATAAGACATGACTTTACTCTGTCACCAGCTCAGTGCTTTTGTGCTCCACACAGCTGCTCCTCCACACCTGCAGCGTGTTTCTCGTTGCTGATTGGTCAGTGGGACGTGTTTCTGTCGTCTACCTCGACCCGAGCCTGCTCCAGGGCAGTTTAGTCATTCAGCATAAGTCTCTAGAGATCTACCTCGACAGAAAGTGATCCTGCTTTGTGATACCCAGATAAACCCAAACGCACCTCCAGATCCTGCTTTGTGATTCCCAGATAAACCCAAACGCACCTCCAGATCCTGCTTTGTGATTCCCAGATAAACCCAAACGCACCTCCAGATCCTGTTTTGTGATTCCCAGATAAACCCAAACGCACCTCCAGATCCTGCTTTGTGATTCCCAGATAAACCCAAACGCACCTCCAGATCCAGCTTTGTGATTCCCAGATAAACCCAAACGCACCTCCAGATCCTGTTTTGTGATTCCCAGATAAACCCAAACGCACCTCCAGATCCTGCTTTGTGATTCCCAGATAAACCCAAACGCACCTCCAGATCCTGTTTTGTGATTCCCAGATAAACCCAAACGCACCTCCAGATCCAGCTTTGTGATTCCCAGATAAACCCAAACGCACCTCCTGATCCTGCTTTGTGATTCCCAGATAAACCCAAACGCACCTCCAGATCCTGCTTTGTGATTCCCAGATAAACCCAAACGCACCTCCAGATCCTGCTTTGTGATACCCAGATAAACCCAAACGCACCTCCAGATCCAGCTTTGTGATTCCCAGATAAACCCAAACGCACCTCCAGATCCTGCTTTGTGATTCCCAGATAAACCCAAACGCACCTCCAGATCCTGCTTTGTGATACCCAGATAAACCCAAACGCACCTCCAGATCCAGCTTTGTGATACCCAGATAAACCCAAATGCACCTCCAGATCCTGCTTTGTGATTCCCAGATAAACCCAAACGCACCTCCAGATCCTGCTTTGTGATTCCCAGATAAACCCAAACGCACCTCCAGATCCTGCTTTGTGATTCCCAGATAAACCCAAACGCACCTCCAGATCCTGCTTTGTGATTCCCAGATAAACCCAAACGCACCTCCAGATCCAGCTTTGTGATTCCCAGATAAACCCAAACGCACCTCCAGATCCAGCTTTGTGATTCCCAGATAAACCCAAACGCACCTCCAGATCCAGCTTTGTGATACCCAGATAAACCCAAACGCACCTCCAGATCCTGCTTTGTGATTCCCAGATAAACCCAAACGCACCTCCAGATCCTGCTTTGTGATTCCCAGATAAACCCAAACGCACCTCCAGATCCTGCTTTGTGATTCCCAGATAAACCCAAACGCACCTCCAGATCCTGCTTCTTGGAGCAGGGTCCGGTATTAAACCAGGTCTAAACCAGATCCCTGCAGAATGTGTACCTTGTATCCTGAAGACTTGATGTGGACCCCTCTCTTCGTCAAAGTGGACTTCATCCTGATGAAGAAGGAGCGCTCCAGAGTGTTGTCTGGAGACAGGAGGCTGGGACTGCTCGACTCAACTGCAACAAACACAGACAAAACCCGATTATCCTCCAACATTTAACATCGCATTTCAGCAGATGCACCGGGACGGCTCAACTCCGCTGGAAAAACACGTTTCATCAGAAAAATACAAACAAATGTACAGAGGCTGGGACTTATTTAATCAACAGCAACATCACAAACTGCCAGTGGCTTCTCCTTCAGGTTGTAACACCTTATTTTGAAAAAGAGTCTGAGGAATTCTGACACGTTTTAATTTGAGAAAAACTATAATAAATCAGATTGTTCCTGTCACAGCTCACATCGAACTGTCCGTCAAACC
Organism: Neodontobutis hainanensis; assembly: GCA_024349245.1. Classification (NCBI taxonomy): domain Eukaryota; kingdom Metazoa; phylum Chordata; class Actinopteri; order Gobiiformes; family Odontobutidae; genus Neodontobutis; species Neodontobutis hainanensis. The sequence goes on along the minus strand of JALDNG010000146.1, from coordinate 1,239,519 downwards.
GTCCAAACTGTCAAAACATGTCGAAACATGTCAGAGAAGAGAGTCTAGACATAATAATGGTTTAGGTAAAGAGAAAACTGTAATCAGCCTGTGACAAAACCTTTCAAAAGAATCAGGTTTTAACCACAAAGTAGAGTTAAGTCGGTAGAACATCAAATATCATTTTTTACAAATTCTCTACATCCACACAACAAGTTTCTACCTGAACATAAAAGGAGAAGAAACCTGTTTAAACACACACTTCCACAGAAGGTCTCTGTTACATCTGCTCCGTGGGAGCTCCGGGGGCTCATGAGGGTAAAAGAGATCTACAGAAATGCATCAGACAAGACATCTTTGACGACCCTGGTTCACACAAAACCATGTCGATGTGCATCTGTCGAACAGACGCTTCTCGAGAGTTTCCATGAAAGGAACTCAACTTTGAAAATATACATTATATCATTTTTCTGGGTTAAAAGAAGACCAGTCTGGTTTTAGTGTTTTTAGTTTAGTCAATAATCATTTTTGTGGAATTTAAATTTTGTTTTGTTCATGCCACTGAAAAATCAACACATTTCTAGTCACAAAATAAAATGATCATAAAGGAAAAAGTAACAGAAAGAAGATCAGTCTAATATGACCTGCCACATAATCTGAAAATAATAACCAACCATGAGCCCAGACCATGGATAGTATCTGACACTAAAAGAGTTACAGCTGCTCTTCCAGCCCGTCTGGTCTCTGTCAGTTCAGTCTCACACAAACAGGAAGTGCATTTTTCACTGTCGGAGGATACAGCAGGGCGTGGACCAATCAGGAAGCAGCTGCTGAAGGTGAGTCGCTCCATTTGTCAAAGAAACGTCTGCATAATTAACTGAGCATTTATCACAGAGCCGACATGAACACAGCTCAGTCATGTGACCAAAAACTACACGTCCAGTAAAGTCCAGCATGAGTTAAGGCTTTAAAATGTAAAAGAATATCAGCAAAAACTCCATTAAAGCAACAAGGCCTACGTGTCTCCTTTAGAATGAACCTAAGAACAGAAATCTAACAAGAGAGTCAAGAAAAAACTAAGAATAAAAATAGGACAAAACCGGGACTGAGACATGAGCATTACTGAACTAAGACTAAATCTAAACCTAAAAATATTAATAAACATTTTATCATTTTTGCAGAGGTCGCAATTCTTGGTCATGTGACAAAATATGTCATTCAAATAATTTCATGCATTTCTAATTTCTTAATAAAATATAGGCCTGGTCACAAGAAACATGAGTTTAAGTGTTGCTATATTTATTTTTGTGGCTATGTAAAAAAAAAAAAACATTTGAATAAATAATGTAATTGCAATATTGGTTCAGCCCTGATTAAACTAGAACCAAATTAATCTGGACTAAACCAAGACCAAATCCCGACTAAAGGGTTAGTCCAGGTTTATAATCCTGTTCAGACCCTGGATTTTGTGTTGCTTTGAAAATGAGCTCAGTTTTTTTAACAGTGGGTCGCAGCCGAACGTTGAGTGACTGTGTTGAAACTGGGTCCCACCATAAAAATAATGTCTGAGTGAAATGATCAAAAGCGTGACATATAATCCAATAAAACTTGACTTTTTATTGAAATATTCTTATTTAAATCTTGCATTTTTCTCGTCTTATCCCTTGTCTCTGTTTTGTCATCTTCGTGTGCTACACTTTTCTTGTGTCCTCGTCTCTTCGTCTCTGGTGTTTTATATAAATATATGTGTGTGTGTGTTATTCTTCCGCTGCTTGCTCTTTTCTTTCACTTCAAGGGCATTTTTTCTTCTAAAGGAGGAATTTGCATATTAATTCATTCGTTCCATTTTTTCAGATTAGAGGTTGTCAACACGAATCAGCGCTGATCAAAACGGCTGTTCACCAGAGACCGCCGTCGCTCGCCGCAAACGCTCCCCGCTTCAACGGTTCACTCAGAACAATCGAGCCGAGAGAGACCGGGAAGGACCTGGGTTTAGTCCCGGGTTAGGAAAGTTTCAGGAGTGACATTTGCTCTGACAAAATCTTTGGTTAGTTCTTGGTTTAGATCTATTCTAGTTCAGGTTTAGCCAGTGTTAAAACCTGGTTTACTCTGAACGCTCGGTGTCACAGGAGGCTTCTGTCGGAGAGCAGCAAGAAAAAGTCTTACAAAACATACAACATAATCTCTGTTTGTTTTTTTTAAACACGACTGATCTCTGTTTTCCTCCGTTCTCTCTTCTTCAAGAGTTTAACGGCCGGGACAAAAGAACCGGACCTTGGTTCAGTTTGGTCCTGGACCGAGACCAAAGAGCAGCTGTTTGGTCTGAACCAGGTCCTGGGGCTTCCACCTGAACATTCAGGAAATAGGTTGAGATTTAGTTCAGTTTAATTCAGCTTTCGCCCTGGTTTAGTTTTGATTTAAGTTAAGTTAAGCCACTGGTTTTAGTCCAAGTTCAGTTTATTCCAGTCTTAGTTTAAGCTAAGACTTGATTTAGTCCTATGTTTATTCTTGGCTAAGACTCAGAGTTAGTTCTAGTCCTGGCTGACTCAACTGTACTCATGATAATTTCCATTATTTATCGTCCTTCTCTCCAGGTTCAGCCCGGTCTCGGTCTCCTCGGTCTCCCCGGGTCCACAGAGAGACCGGTCTTTGTCCTCGGAGCACGCTGCAGCTACACGTGTCGACTCTAACGACGCGTTTGTCCTTCACACGACGAACACAGGAGAAGTTTGTGGAGCTGCAGATAATGAGCGACACCTGACGCTTTGTGAAGCCGCGGATAATCTCGGTCTGTTTTTCCCGAAAGACGAGCCGCCACTGAACAATCGAGCAGCGCAGGAGCAGGACCGGAATGAGAAAGACCTGTGGGTCCCAACGCGACTCTGACGGGTTTTATTAATACATCCACACACGCACTAATGAAGCAGAACCCACCAGAGCTGCACATGAACAGGACAGCCACAGAGACGACACACAGCACAGGCTGCATTAGAAATACAGTCCAAGATAAAACCCATCACAATCAAATTATAACCAGCTGAAATCTGATGAAAAGATTTACAATGGCACAAATGTTTAGATTTTTTTCACACAATTCAAGGTTTTTGAAGTAAAAACTAACACTAAAGAGGTTTGACTAAAAGCATCTGGACTTCTTTTTCAAGGTGAAACAGAAGTCCAGATGCTTTTACTCAAACCTTTTCTTCAAGATGTCCTGGATGACTGAGAACCTCCACAGACACAACACTAAAGAGCAATAAAATATCTTCCACCGTCTCCAAACTCTGAGACTTTCTTTTGAAAAACTACAGTTAGTTCTTCCAAAACCTCACAAAGCCTTTCCCACAAACAGCGCCTGGGAACCAAAGGTAGAAGCAGATAAAAAAAGAAAAAATCCCAGTTTCCTCTCACTGCAGAGGCTCTTATTTTGGCGGTCCAAATCAAAGACGCAGCTCACGCCTTGATCCGGGCTTTGTCTTTATTTCCCTCCGTTATTCCTCTTCTTTCAGCTTCGAGCTCAAAGTGACGGCTCTAAGTCGGAGTAAGCCGTCTTCAGCTGCGTTTTCCTCTTCAGGGAAACGAACACCGCTCGAACCAAACGCACGAGTGATGCTCGACAGGTGGGATTGAAACGACACTGGAAGAGGGCAAATTAGGCTGAAAATGGACAAACCCGGGTCAAAACAGGGACCAGGCGGTGCTCATAGACGAAAAATCTAATCCAAATGCGATAAACGAAAGAAAATGGAGCTTTTTCTTCATCTTTAATGGAAGCGGCTGCTGTTTTATAAAGGAACATTGATTTTTGGAGGAATATAGTTGTGTTAAAGTCGAGGAAAAAGGGAAAGTGTCAGAATGCCAGATTCCAGATTTGAAACTAAGGGGAATAAAAAAGCACGTCAAGGTTTTGGAGACAGACTTGATACACATTGATAATATTTATAATGCACATAAGAAAAATACTACAAAGTAAAGAATATAGGACTGGATTTGAGATAAAGTGAGACACCCTCCAGAACAGGCTCAGGTAATAAAGAGCGCTCGTCCTATAACAGGAAGGTTGAGGGTTCGATTCCTGCTCTGTGGAGTGAATGAATAATAGAGTCTGTAAAGCGCTTTAAGAGCCTTCATAGAAAAGATGAATACTGTATAAAAAGTTCGTTCTCAGTGTAAAACAAAAGAAAACATACATTTGGATTGATTTGACGTCTTTCCTTCATCTTTTTTGGTAAATTAGTGATAAATAAATCTGTCCACTGCAGATGTATGAATATATATTGTCTTTTTATCTTCTTTTTTTTGTTTGCCCCACTTAAAAAGATAAAAGCTTAATCTTAATAATAAAACTTTTATTCAAGTGGAGATGTATTTTTCTGCCAATAACCAGAATACTCACACATTCTTTACTCTAAGTTGAAATAAGGACAGAATTTCTCCTCAGATGTTCTCTATACGTCTGTTGAAAACACTAAATAAACCTCTCGTCCTTTTCACTCAGAGTTAATTTGCGACACGTCTCTGTCTCTGTTTAATCAGTGTCTGCTCTGTCTCTAAAGCTAATTATTCTGAGCACACAATTACTATTATCTCTGCGAGTCTCTCTGAGCGTGTGCGACCTCTGACCCCTTCAAAACAAAGACGAGCTGTCAGTCGACTCGTATCAAACCAGTCTGTCTTCTCCTTTATTCTGCACTCCTCCTCCGTTTGATCATGGGCTGCTGTCGGTGAAAGAAGTTTAATGTTTAACGACAACCCTGTTAAACGTAGACTCGAGGCCTGTTCCAGACGATGTTCCAGACGATGTTCCAGACGATGTTCCAGACGATGTTCCAGACGATGTTCCAGACGATGTTCCAGATGATGTTCCAGACGATGTTCCTGACGATGTTCCAGACGATGTTCCTGATGATGTTCCAGACGATGTTCCTGACGATGTTCCAGACGATGTTCCAGACGATGTTCCTGACGATGTTCCTGACGATGTTCCTGGCGATGTTCCTGGCGATGTTCCTGACGATGTTCCTGACGATGTTCCTGACGATGTTCCAGACGATGTTCCAGACGATGTTCCTGACGATGTTCCTGACGATGTTCCTGGCGATGTTCCTGGCGATGTTCCTGACGATGTTCCTGACGATGTTCCTGACGATGTTCCAGACGATGTTCCTGACGATGTTCCTGACGATGTTCCTGACGATGTTCCTGACGATGTTCCTGATGATGTTCCTGATGATGTTCCAGACGATGTTCCTGACGATGTTCCTGACGATGTTCCTGACGATGTTCCTGACGATGTTCCTGATGATGTTCCTGATGATGTTCCAGACGATGTTCCTGACGATGTTCCTGACGATGTTCCAGACGATGTTCCAGTCTTGTGTTTCTGCTGGAGCAACCTTTGGGACACTTTATGAGTCAGACTTAAGTCAAAGCGGATCAGCTGACTCTGGGTGTGCTGTCAGTGAATGCACCACAGCTGCCGCTCTGAATGGAACCAGTCCCTGCAGCAAGAGTTACTGAGCTGAACTTTTCAATCCTTTCTTAATGCTGTATTATTTATAACATAGTTTCATTGATGTTTAATGCCCCTGACATTTACCAATATACAACTTTATTTTGATTTTTGCAACCCAAATAAAATGCCTCACGACTCAGGTTGAAAACAACAATAGGAATAAAACTAACCAAAAGTATTTGGAGACATAATGGGCATAATTTTCTACTTTTTGTAATGAATATGTTTTATAATCGTTACATTATCTTGTAAACATTGGGTTAAGTAAATATTTCTTTAGTAAAAGTTTTAGGCTATTTCTGTCGTACCAGCTACAATTGTGGTGAGATGAAAATTATATAAATGGATTTACATAAAGTATTTTCTCTTTTTATCTTTTGCAGCATTTATTTTTCAACATTAAATAATACTTTTGTTTTTATTTTTAACGTTAAGTTTTCTACGTGCCGCGGTTAAACTCCGACGATCCGAGGGTAAACATGAAAATCCATATTTCTGCAGCAACGTCTCACAAAACAACAAACAAAAACAAACTCATGACAAATATCAGGTTTCCCGGAGAGAGGTCGGACACCTGAACGCATCGTCTGGAAGTGTGACATTTACTGAAGTCCGGACAAACAGAAGATTCATTAAACAAACACACCTCTGTCACTCCGATTCTTCCTACAGACCTGACACTTACAGTTCCTTTCAGAACAGGTCTGAACGCTGCACAAACGTGTCAAGGTCAAGAGACACGTTCATTCATATTGGGTTTTAAATGTAGTATTGTGGGATGTTAAATTCCAGAACATTAAAAACCCAATTACATTGTGTTAGACTTTATATTACAGACAGTTTATTAAGAGAAACAACTTTTAAAGTGCCTACAGTCTCCTAACGTTTCCTAATAACCGGCCTGTTCTCTGCGAGCTGTGACTAATTAAAACTAAAATTGAGACAATATTTGATTCTGACATTTTCCATTTAGTGTTTGAGCAAAGTAAACATCTTTAATTCAAATCAAATCAGCGCCAGAGACTTGGAACTTTAACAAACGCGCCTCGTGAAGCGTCTTTGAGTCTGTGATCCCGTCCCGTTTTAATTTCTCTCCCTCTGTTTCCCGTGTTGTCCCAAGATGAAACGCCACAGAAGGAGAAAGTACAGGCCCACAATCAGATGCGAGGCTGCGTTTGGTTTAATTGAAACAGGAGAGGGACAGATGGACGCACGCAGAGATTAGCATCGGTGATGAGAGCAGCGTGAGCAGGAATAGACCCAGAACTCATTCAGACAAAAAATAAAGAGAGGCGCGTGAAAGAAAAACACGTCTGAAAACAACAGAGCAACGTGACAGAGACAGAAGTAAAAAACAGAAGACTGGATCCACAAACACATCATCAACAACTCATTTACGAGTTCATAAACCTGGTCTAAAACAGGCCTAAACCAGGTCTAAACCGGGTCTAAACCTGGTTTAAAACAGGCCTAAACCAGGCCTAAACCGGGTCTAAACCAGGTCTAAACCAGGTCTAAATCAGGTCTAAATCAGGACTAAACCAGGCCTAAACCGGGTCTAAACCTGGTTTAAAACAGGCCTAAACCAGGCCTAAACCGGGTCTAAACCTGGTCTAAACCAGGCCTAAACCAGGTCTAAACCGGGTCTAAACCTGGTTTAAAACAGGCCTAAACCAGGCCTAAACCGGGTCTAAACCAGGTCTAAATCAAGTCTAAATCAGGTCTAAACCAGGTCTAAAACAGGTCTAAACCAGCACTAAACCAGGTCTAAACCTGGTCTAAACAGGTCTAAACCAGGACTAAACCTGGTCTAAACCTGGTCTAAACCTGGTCTAAACCAGGTCTAAACAGATCTAAACTAGGCCTAAACCAGGACTAAACAGGTCTAAACCGGTCTAAACCCGGTCTAAACCAGGACTAACCAGGACTAAAGTATGTAGAGCCTACTCAAACCCTGGAGTGTTCGTCCTTGTGCTGCGTTCATAACACTTTCCGTCGGCCGTTCTTTAAGTGACATTAAACAGAGGTGACTGTAATCTTTGTCTAATTATGATAAATGCGAGCGATTATTGCCCTGCTTTGTGTTAATGGTGTAATTATCCACAATAATCAGAGTCGTATGAAGTTGAAATAAAGCAGCGGCGCGGACGATTAGCGTTTCATAAACTGCACTTCTGCTGCTTTCAGGGACAGACCGAGGAGGCGGCAGAAGAAATGGGGATAAATTCTTCATTAAAAACTGTAATGGAACTAATAAGGAACAGGTTTACAAAGTTAAAACATCATCTGAGCAAAGTTAGAGCTGTTTTATTTATATTAAAATGAATTTCACAAACTGTGAGAAGTGAAAAATACTTTAATTATTATTAAAATACACATCTGTTTAAACTTTTGCAAAACTCTAGACACTCAGGGAGTCAAACGTAGAAAATGTTTTATTTTTGGTCTTGTTGTCTTGGTTAAGTGTCAGTTCAGTTCTGTTTCCAGGTTTAGTTTGTGGTTTATCATTGGTTTTAATATTTTCTCCTGGATTAGTCTTGCTTTTTTTCTGCTTATTGAATGCTGACATTTTTGTTGTAAATCCGAGACAGCGGTTTAAACCGTTTTTGCAGAACTCCAGGGGCCTCGTGGTTTTATCAGAGAGCGTCCTCTCTGAGTTCAGAGCCTGTAAATATAGACGTGTAACCTGTTGAAAGGTGTTTGTGAGAGAGCTGTCGTCATTGTGAGGAGAGAAGAAACCAGGCAGGGGTCCACGCCTGAACCTGGCTCCGTGCTGCGTTCAAAGACACACTAAAGCTTTTAATTCAAGGAAATGTGAGTCTAGTGCCTTTTCAGACGTCAGTCAAACACAAATATAAAGAGTGTATTTGACCTTGTACCAATGAGAGGAGGAGGGTCTATAATATAAATAAATATTGGCCGAGACGACTGTCAGACGGTAATGATTATAAGCCCACCATAAGAACCCAAATTGTATAAGAATAGTTAATTGTTTAAAATTCTTAAACTGGGAAGTTCCAACAGACCTGCTGCACGATCGAGTTATTCCAGCGTAGCATTAAATCCTGACTCTGGTGCATTTAGACGTCTGTCCTAATCGAAGTGAACCTTTACGGGCTGCAGTATAGCTCAGTGGGTAGAGCGGGTGGGCGGTTCAATCCCTGCTCGAAACATCCCAAAAACATCATCATCTCTCCCCTGCATACTGTCGTTGTGTCCTTGGGCAAGACACTTAACCTACAGTGATGTTCTGTAACACTGGTAATAGTTTAATGTTTGTAAAGTGCTTTGAGTGCCAACTATAGAAGGTGGAAATGTGATATATAAAAATAAAGATGATTATTTACATTTGGACAGTGTTTTTTCACCTTTGTTTTAAAAAGGTCTGGTGTATAAATACTGCAGTATATTTGTGTGACTCGAGAGAAACTGCTAAATTAACCACATCTTTATGAGTGTTATAAGTGATAATTTACTTCATTACATCAAAACTGACTTTGCAGGGCTTTTTCAGACAATTTAATTTATTTTTTTCAAATACAAGACAAAAGAAAAGAAAAACACTCGTGGCAACAACATTCCCCTCAGAGTGAACATTAATCAGTTTAGGTTAGATGCTATTAGTTTGACTCCTCTTTGTCTCCACAGAGCTAATTTACACAAAGCTTTGTAAAAAGATGCTAAAATGCTCTGACCACATGTATCTAATCTATAATCTCTACAGAATATTCATTCATGTACACAAACCTAGTACACAGTGCCCCACAGGGGTCTTTCTCTGGGGTTTTTTAGTGTCTTATCCGAGCTGCTCTGGAGCTAACAGCATTAGCCACAACACAGTGAACAGCAAAGGGTAAGAGGTTATTTTTGATATCATCCAAAATTAAAAACTCAAATGAATTAAATGTATCACTGAGGGGTCGACTTTATAAAGCAACATTAAAAGCTCACGTGATTTTTTTGGTGCCATTAAATCCTATTTTAGGTATAAATATGATTTCTCTGAAGTGGATGCTCTTGAAACTTTATCAGTGAGTTGCGTATCAGTGAAAAAGGCTCAGGGCTTCTTCAAGGGTAGGTCCAGCTCCGAGCATTATCACTTTAATTGGGAATTATGAGTCAACATCAAAGTCCACCGCTGTCCTTTCACAGTCGTTCGACCCCGAGGACAGTTTATCGCTGTGTTCGCTCTCGTCCGTCTCTCGTGAGATCGTTTCCTCGCTCTCGGCGCTGCTGATTGGCTGATATTAGTCACATTGCATCATGTTCTTTGAGAGATGACTGCGGTGAAGTGTAAGAACGAGGTTTAAAGCTCTTCAAACGAACGCGCTCAAGGTCGACTCCCGCTGCAGTGATTAAAACCACACAGATTCATCAGAAGACAAGTGCAGACAAATTAAGAACAGTTCACTGAAGCTGGGACTAAAGAGACTTGACTGGACTGTACACAGGGAAGGACTATTTAGGACTAAACCAGGACTGAACCAGAACCAGAATAAACCAGAACTTGGTCCCTTTGAAATGAGTGCATGCCCAAAAACAGCCCGTGAACGCCTCCCAAATCTCCTGCACAAGCTTTGAACACGAGTGTGTGTTTACTACCAGCATCCGCTGTGATGCGTTAGTGGACTCACCGAAGGACTCACCGACGGACTCACCGACTGACTCACTGACGGACTCACCGAAAGACGCACCAACTACCGCAGTGACAGACTCACCGAAAGACGCACCAACTACCGCAGTGACGGACTCACCGAAAGACGCACCAACGGACGCAGTGACAGACTCACCGACGGACTCACCGACTGACTCACCGACGGACTCACCGACTGACTCACCGACGGACTCACCGACGGACGCACTAACGGACTCACCAACCGACTCACCGAAAGACGCACCAACGGACGCAGCGACGGACTCACCAACAGACTTACTGACTGACTCACCGAAAGACGCACAAACGGACGCAGCGACGGACTCACTGACGGACTCACCGACGGACTCACCGACTGACTCACCGACGGACTTACTGACGGACTCACCGACGGACTTACTGACGGACTCACCGAAAGACGCAGCGACGGACTCACCGACGGCTCATCGACAAACTCACCGGCGGACTCACTGACGGACTCACTGCTCAGATGTGTTTCCAACATTTTGCTATTTGAGTAGCTTAATTTAGCAAACTTAAGAATGTGAGTTTGGGAAAGATATGATTAAAAGTGGGAGTCGCTCCACATAAATACTATTACTATTACTCGTAGAATCAACAATGTCAGAATACAGGTTTGTATCTTTCCCAAACTCCCCAAAAAAACTGAACTGAACTAAACTAAACTGAACGAAACCAGGTTCAGTCCCGACTCTGGGCCTGGTTTAGTCCCGACTCGATGTGTTCTGGGGCTAAACCTTTAGGAGACTGTTTTAAAGTCTGTTCTTATTCACCTGGTGAGATTCACCTGGTGAGAGTCAGAGCTAGGTTTGAGGAGCTTTTTTGGGGAGGGTTGAGTAGGTCTCACAGCAGATTATTCAGATTAAAACATGCAGGTGATGAAGAGGACTATACCGAGTGTCCCTCGTGCTTTTGTGTCGGAGCTGAGAGTAACTCCTGTCCAGCTGTAATGAGGCTTGTGCTGGTGTTTGGACAGTCCGCTCTCTATTTAATCTACAAATGGATTTAACTAACACTTCCTTTACATTACATTACTTCAGCTCCAGGATCAGCTTCAGAAGTGACAGGAACGAAAGAGCTTTGGAGAGCGGACCAGCGACCACTGATTAAAGACAAATTTACACGACAAAACTGGATATCGCCAGTCTTTAACAGAGACAGGGAGAGTCTTCCAGGAAAATTTTAATTAGACGTGATTTTTAAATCATAATTCTGACTCTGGCCAGTCGTGGTTTAAGGATAAAGAGATTCTGTAAAAAAGTACCTGAAGCTCTGTAAGTCACTGAAGACAATAGTGGATCTCATTTACATAATTATAATCTATTTCTGCTGTTTGTTTTTTCTCTGGCGTTTCCATTGAGAGTTTGTTTTGTAGACTCACAAAAGATATTTATTACCTTATCTTGTTTTTGGCACATGAACATAAAAAAATCCAAAAACTTAACTTCAGATCAGTTCCTGTGTTTTTTGTGCTGATGTGTTTGATTTGTTGTTGTATGACTCAAACCTAAAAATACGTTGTTTAGACTTTTTTTTTGTTTAGACTATTGTATTATTTATTCTGTGTTTTTTACATTAAGAGGAATGGTTTCATAATTATATAAGTTCCAGTTTAATGATGAAAGGAGTTACATCATCACCAGAGTCATCGGTGTGGCTCTTACCTGGTTCGGGGGTCTCTGAGTGAGAGGAAGAGGAGGCCGAAGACGCCCCGTCCTCGTTGACGTTGGTCTGGGACAGAGACAGACCTCGTCCCGGAGGCAGCTTCATGCCCAGCTGCTCGGCCATCTCCACGTGGTCTCCGGGATGGATGTAGTCGAACGCACTGCTGCCCGTCAGCTCCACCTGGAAACAGACGGGACAGAGGTTTAGAGAAACTGGAGTAAAGCAGGATTCTTTAATAAACGTCAGCATTTAGAACAATCAGAAGACCACAACTTAACCTCTTTGGGTAAAAAACATTTCATTCTCAGGTGCCAGCTCGGATTTCCAGAGATAAAACCTGGAGTCTGAGGAAAAGACCTGGACTTAGTTTTAGGTCATGTAAAGATGGGTCTGACACAAAGACGTCAAAAGAGATTTACAATGAAGCAGGAACTGAGGAGGATATTGCAAAAAATACAGCTGTTTACAAAAAAGCTAATATCTACAGACTATTGGAAAAATATTTGAACTGTGGAAGTCAAATCACAGACACTTGGTCAAGACTTTTAGGGGTCTATTATTGGTCCCAAATTATTAAACAATTAATTTAACATTAATTTAAAAATATTTATTTAATTATGTATTTTTAACCATTTAGTTGAAAATAGTATTTATTTACTTTTAATATGTACTTTATATATATTTTTTCTTTTTGGACAGGTTAGATTCATAGTTTGGAGGTAAAGAACCTTTCTCAAGTGAAGTCTAACCCTCTCCTAAAAGTGTGTGTCAGAAATACATCTGAATTGAGTTTTTGTTTTGACGATTAAAAAAAGCTTGGTGGAATATAAATGACAAATAAACCAGGTAAAGGTGTGACTCTGAGCTGAAGCATTAATCCAGAAAACAAAGAGTGAGAAGTATTTTTTAAACGTACAGTATTTAAGAATATTTAGAAGTAAAAAGTGGGGTTGCATTTATGTCCTTCTCTTCGTCTAATCCTCGTGTTTGAGAAAATCTGTGCTTTGTCATGGAAATGGAATAATAATAATCTGCTCTTGTAAAAATCTAATAAACACAGAGCCTTCCCTTCTCCTTTAAGAGTCTCATTAGAGCGGATTTGTCTTTGTTAATTGAGGATGAGACGAGGGAATATCACGCTTTACACAAGAGATTTCACTTTCAAACAGAGCTTAAACTCCAAAAAAACACTAGGTTTAGACGGGTTCTGAGCGAGAGGCGTTAGAAAATGCAGTCGAACACATGGTTGAACGTTCAGATTCGTCCCGTTTTGTGCCTGCGCCGGGTTTTTTGGAGGTCCGTCGGGACAAAAGGGGATTACATGCTTGTAATCCTGTTAATAACAAATCCCTTTAAGGCAATTTAGTCTCGTCATAAAGTCTCATCTGGAGCAGAAAGTCCCGATTAAGAAGCAGGCGGATCAGGTCGGAGCGGCCCCGGTGCACCCTGGGAGTTGGTGTTCGTGTTACGCGCTAATTGGTTCGACATTGTTCCTGTTCAGAAAAACACGCCGACTTTTAATCAATTAAAACTTGGCAGAAGTGTTTTACATAAAGTCGGCGTCGGAGCTAATTACACAGAGAGAGGGGAAGGAAAAAAAGAACGCCGTCGCTTTAAGAGCATTATCAAACACGAGGCACTCTGGGAAATATACAGTAGACGTCCCTAAAGTTTGTCGGCAGCGATTCTCATTAAGGCTTGTGTTGTGCAAATGGAAAATGCAAATGAAGCCGGGAGCAGCTTTTGTTTGATTCAAAACAGAAAATGGAACGATCTGTCGAGGGTTTGTTAGAAATTACATCCAAAGTGTGTTTAGATCAGTTACAGCTTCAGAGACTGGAGTCGTTTTAGCCCAAGAGTCAGACTCAGAGCCCGGGCTCAGAAATGAGATTCAGGGCAATAATACAGTCTGCCTTTTGTAACTTACAAACCAGGACTAAAGTCAAACAAAGCACTCTCACAGACTAAACCAAGAGATAATAAAAAGAGGACTAAACATGTAATTAGTGCTAAATAAGTTAAAGGCTAAGGGTCACAGACATATGTTCATAATTATCAGTGTCTGCTTAGGGTTTATTCATCGACTGAGAATCCCACTAAACTCAAGTTAAACAGAGGAAACTCAAAAATCCAGGACTACACCAAAGGCTAAACCAAGACTTAAATGTCAAAAGCAGGACTAAACAAGAGCACAAACGAAAGGAAAAGTACATAAACATGACACAAAAATGAAGACTAAACTGTGACTGAACCAACAGGCCTCTAATCCTACCGTGTCCGTCAGAAGTCTCTTTCAAACGCAGGAAGCAGAGTCGTTATATTACATTCCCTTAATGCTTCCTCGTCTCCGGTCTTTTGTCCCAGAGACAGACCTGGACCGGGACCAACAGACGGGACACAGAGGACAGGACACAGATCTGAGCCAAACCCGGAGACAGTGGAGTTTTGGAAGGACGAATGTGGTTTTATTCTTGGACATATTTCACAGACGTAATGGTTTAATAAGAACAGGAAGAGAGTTCAAGGAGAATTTAACTGTGTCTAAAAATAGCCTCAAAACATGTCCATATTCAGTTCTAATCAGTTTATATCAGCTTCACCTACAAGTTAAACCACTTCAAACCTGCGCTACTCCAGTTCTAATCAGTTACAGTCCTTTCAAACCCGGTTAAACTTAATTTAAATCTCGACAAAATCCAGTTAAAGTTTGAGGAAAACCAACCAATTTCAGTAAAAACTATTTTGAGTTGGTTTAAGACCAGTTAAAGGCCAAGTTTAACAACCTTACACCAATCCAGTAAAGTCCAGAACTAAACCAGGACCAAAGCAGGAGTAAAGCCAGAATAGAGAGACTAGACCCGAGCCTGGACTAACCCAGTCTTGTTTCAGTGCCGTTTCTCTCGAGTGTCTTGCTCTTTGTTTGGTGTTAATCTCCCACGTCCCTCTTTTGTCCGAGTCAAGAGCTCGTCGGCGTTAATGTTTGACCTCAGAGGGAATCTCTCTCGAAGCGGCAGCTCCTCTTCACTTTCTCGTCTTCGCTTTCTCGTCTTCAGTCCGGACACTGTTTGTTTGGAGCTGTTCAGATAAAACTTATTAAAAACGCGGCGTCTTTATCTCTCGTCCTCGGAGACAAGGACATCACCGGGAGAAACGATAACGCTACGGGAGCCCGCTGTGGACAGTCTTCTGCTGGTAATTGTCAGACTTCAGTGTTTGGACTTCCTTATCACAGACATATTTCAAAAAGCTGTCAGCTGCAATTAACGCGCGGTGAATATGAATTTATACAAGAATAACCTTTGTGAAAAAAGGAAGGAGACAAAGTTTGACAAAGACAAAGAAAGAGTGCTCTGATGTTTGGGTTTCTCTAGATTTACTTACGTCAATCAATTTCAGCAGGAAATCTCAAAGAAAGTGTTTTTACATGTTTTTTCTTTAATGCTTCAGCTGTTAATAATAATAATAATAATAATAATAATAATAATAATAATAATTATTATTATTATTATTATTATTATTATTTAACAGGTTTTATCCTGAGATATGATTGTAAATGAGAAATACAAGACAAGCTTCTTTTGAAAAAGTCAATTCATTTTATGACCTTTGTACTTAACGTCCAACTGAAACTGAACACAGCTGGATTCTGAGCCTGACGGGTTTATTTTGGAGACGTGGCACAAAGGGGACCCGGACGAGGCTCTGGGGGCCCCAGGACTGTTTAGTTTATTCTTTATTTGTCAGGGACCATGGACAAATGCATTACGTCACATTCACTGTCACCGTTTGACTCTGTGCTTCATGAACTCTGTCCTTTATAATAATTGTATTGAATATATTATACTGGTTTATATGTTGTGTCCAACTGTCCTGGACACATCTCTGTCCCTCGGTCCGTCCTGGGAGGGTTCCCCTTTCCCACGGCTGGGTTTTATGTTTAATTTTTGGAGTTTTCCTGACTCTGATGGAGGGTCTAAGGACAGAGCGTGTTGTCGGGTGCAGTCTAAATCGAATCTAAATTTAAGATTAATCCAAGAACTAAACGAGAGACTAAACCAGGCCTAATCCCTTAAAATAAACCAAGACCCAACCAGGACAAGTCTAGATTTAAACCAAGACTAAATTGTCAAACTGTCAGCTCTTCTTCAGATCGAACACAAAACACATTTCAGTTTTATGTTGTTCAGATGGACATCTACACTGGGCCTTCTCTTGCCTTTTCACAGTTGCACGGACGGACTGTAGCTGAGGTAGCTTTAAAGCTAAAATCAAAAACTGACTCAGAGTATTTATCTTCCTTTCCTCATGAATCCAACCTCATTTTTCTCCCGAAACAGAAAACGTCTCCTGTTCAGCGTTGGTTGAAAAAGATGTTTATGTTTTGAAGGGAACAAATAAATCCTGACAAACACAGCCAAAAGAAATGCGGCGCGTCGTCTGGATTCCCATTAATCAGCTTCTCACTCGACGGATCGCGCTTTAATTAAAATGGAAGTGTAAAAGGCGCGAACACGTTCATAAAAAGCACAGTCCAAAAGCTGCGTGTGACTTTGCAAAGTACTAATCAAATAAATTGGTGTTGGCTCGCAGGGTTCAGAATTAATTAGAGCCTTAAACATTAGCTAAGTGGGCTAATATTCCAGGTTTGATAGTGTATAATTACTGCGCTGTTAATCATTCAGGAGGCGACGGCCGAGAAACGATCGAGGGCCGACCGCAAAGACTCAGGAGTCAAACTAAAAACTCTGCGGGCGCTCGCTCAAATCAAGGTTAAACAAAGACAAAATGGCTGTAAAAAGGACAAAATGAAGTCGTAGAAGTTCACAAATGTAGACGTTAGAAACAGGAAGGAGCTAAAGAAATGCTTTGTAACACTGCCCCTGATTTATTGCTTTTGTCCAAGTTTGGGCACTTTTCCATCTTCCATCAGCCCTGGCTTCTTTCAGGGATTATTTCTGGTTTAAAGTTTTTGTCCTTATTTAATCCAAGTATATTCAGGGATTTGCGTTAGTTTATAGAAAGGCATTTTGGACAGGACTCATTTCTGTTCAGGCTTTAAACATTATTCTACAGACTCAAAAACATATCCAACTGTAGATCTTTGCTGTCAGATCGTTTCATTCATAGTCCTGGGTTTATTCTAGTCCTGACCTTTTCCCTGTTTTGTTTGTTTTTTGCAGTTTCTTACGTTTGGATGAAAATCTCATTACGTTAGTACCTCTTCATTACCTGTTGCATAATTACTAGAGTTTGCATGAACATAAACGTTTGAGTCTACACAGTTGGTTCAGATTTCCTCTACTTCGCCCTAAAGCTATTGCTCTGCCGACTTTCCTCCAGGTTGGGTTCACCTGAGCTCGACTGTGTCCGGTCTGCAGCAGGACGTCTCAGACGAACACAGCTCTGTGTTGTTTTTTCTGTCAGCGTCAGAGGAAGACAAATGATATGTGCATTATGAACTCTGCCCACTGCGCTCTGTTCATTTGTGTTTGTGCTTGTGTAAGAGTGTGTGTATAATGTGAATAATGTGTATGATGTGTATAATGTGTATAATGTGTATAATGTGTATAATGTGTATGATGTGTATGATGTGTATGATGTGTATGATGTGTATAATGTGTATAATGTGTATAATGTGTATGATGTGTATAATGTGTATGATGTGTATGATGTGTATAATGTGAATAATGTGTATGATGTGTATAATGTGTATGATGTGTATGATATGTATAATGTGTATGATGTGAATGATATGTATGATGTGAATAATGTGTATAATGTGTATGATATGTATAATGTGTATAATGTGTATGATGTGTATAATGTGTATGATGTGAATGATATGTATGATGTGAATAATGTGTATAATATGTATAATGTGTATGATGTGTATGATGTGTATAATGTGTATAAAGTGTATGATGTGTATGATGTGTATAATGTGTATGATGTGTATAATGTGTATGATGTGTATAATGTGTATAATATGTATAATGTGTATGATGTGTATGATGTGTATAATGTGTATAAAGTGTATGATGTGTATGATGTGTATAATGTGTATGATGTGTATGATACTGAGAGACTTTCCACTAAATTTTACTTTTTTGTAATTGAGATTACAAAGATTACACAAAATCCTTCACTTAATATTTTAACATTAAAACTAAATTACAAAGACGTAAGAGAGAAAACCCAGTGATATTTCATTATCATTTTATGGTTTTGTCTCGACAAAATCAATATCTTTTCTCACATTTAAGAACAACGTGCTTTTGAGGCATTTTTATAATTTCTGATTTGATCTTTTTGAGATCTGTCCCTGTTTAGTCCTCGTCTAATCCTGGCTTCAGTCCACACTTGGTCCACAAAAACAAAACCCTGATCCATACGTCTGTCATAAACCTTATAATTCCATAAATCCACTCAAACCTTCAGATCTATAAAGTTTAACCCCGACAGAGGTCCTCAGTCAGACCCACAGACCGACCTGGACTTGTTAAAGACCTGATCCTGGTCTTAGCGTCGAGTCCTGATCCCGGTCTGACACCAGAGACAAGCCGGGGATGAGCCAGGACAGGTGCATGATGGGTAATTACAGTTTGGGTTAAGCCCTGAGAGAGTCTGGGACCGATCAGACCAAGATCAGGTCTGAGGAAATCCAGAGGTGGGGTTTACCGGTCAGAGACGCAGGGGCCTCAAGGGGAAAAGGGTTAAAGATATTATACACACCACAAAGAGCCTCAGACTCAGAGACAACAGTACTACAGGTCTAAACCTGGTCTAAACCAGGTCTAAACAGGTCTAAACCTGGTCTAAACAGGTCTAAACCAGGTCTAAACAGGTCTAAACAGGTCTAAACCTGGTCTAAACAGGTCTAAACAGGTCTAAACAGGTCTAAACCTGGTCTAAACAGGTCTAAACAGGTCTAAACCAGGTCTAAACCAGGTCTAAACCTGGTCTAAATGGGTCTAAACCAGGTCTAAACAGGTCCAAAAAGGTCTAAACCAGGTCTAAGCCAGGTCTAAACCAGGTCTAAACCTGGTCTAAATGGGTCTAAACCAGGTCTAAACCCGGTCTAAACAGGTCTAAACCAGGTCTAAACAGGTCCAAACAGGTCTAAACCAGGTCTAAACCTGGTCTAAATAGGCCTAAACTTGGTCTAAACCAGGTCTAAACAGGTCTAAACCAGGTCTAAACAGGTCTAAACAGGTCTAAACCAGGTCTAAACCTGGTCTAAACAGGTCTAAACCAGGTCTAAACCTGGTCTAAACCTGGTCTAAACCTGGTCTAAACCAGGACTAAACCAGGACTAAACCTGGACTACAACATTAATCCTGGACTTGCTCGTTTTCCTCTCGTCTTTATCTCGTCTCAGTCTCTCGGTGTTGACTCAAATCCACTGCTGTTTAAATCCTCAAATCTCTTCTGTGTTCTCTCAAAGCTCTGCACAATGGTGGTCTTTAAAGACTCAGACCCCGATAAAACCCAGTCCCAGTCCCAGTCCTGATCCCAGGGCCGCGGTGCATTATGGGAAACTGATAAGACACAATGAGGGAGTGCAGTTATTGTGTTTGTTATGTTAATGTTGAATAAATGAACTGGGTCTGGAGAGAGCAGAGGTAATGAGAGCTGGGAACTGGGACTAGACCAGGGCTAAAACGGGACTAGAGCAGGACTAGAGCAGGACTAGAGCAGGACTAAACCGGACTAGAGCGGGACTAGAGCAGGACTAAACCAGGACTAGAGCAGGACTAGAGCAGGACTAAACGGGGACCAAACCGGACTAGAGCGGGACTAGAGCAGGACTAAACCAGAACTAGAGCAGGACTAGAGCAGGACTAGAGCAGGACTAGAGCAGGACTAGAGCGGGACTAGAGCAGGACTAGAGCAGGACTAGAGCAGGACTAAACCAGGACTAGAGCAGGACTAGAGCAGGACTAGAGCAGGACTAAACCGGACTAGAGCGGGACTAGAGCAGGACTAAACCAGGACTAGAGCAGGACTAGAGCAGGACTAAACGGGGACCAAACCGGACTAGAGCGGGACTAGAGCAGGACTAAACCAGGACTAGAGCAGGACTAGAGCAGGACTAGAGCAGGACTAGAGCAGGACTAAACCGGACTAGAGCGGGACTAGAGCAGGACTAAACGGGGACTAGAGCAGGACTAGAGCAGGACTAAACCGGACTAGAGCAGGACTAGAGCGGGACTAGAGCAGGACTAAACCAGGACTAGAGCAGGACTAGAGCAGGACTAAACCAGGACTAGAGCAGGACTAGAGCAGGACTAGAGCAGGACTAGAGCAGGACTAAACCGGACTAGAGCAGGACTAGAGCAGGACTAGAGCAGGACTAAACCGGACTAGAGCGGGACTAGAGCAGGACTAAACCAGGACTAGAGCAGGACTAGAGCAGGACTAGAGCAGGACTAGAGCAGGACTAAACCGGACTAGAGCGGGACTAGAGCAGGACTAAACGGGGACTAGAGCAGGACTAGAGCAGGACTAAACCGGACTAGAGCAGGACTAGAGCGGGACTAGAGCAGGACTAAACCAGGACTAGAGCAGGACTAGAGCAGGACTAGAGCAGGACTAAACCGGACTAGAGCAGGACTAGAGCAGGACTAGAGCAGGACTAAACCGGACTAGAGCGGGACTAGAGCAGGACTAGAGCAGGACTAGAGCAGGACTAAACCGGACTAGAGCAGGACTAGAGCGGGACTAGAGCAGGACTAAACGGGAACTAGAGAAGGACTAGAGCAGGACTAAACCAGGACTAGAGCAGGACTAGAGCAGGACTAGAGCAGGACCAAACCGGACTAGAGCGGGACTAGAGCAGGACTAGAGCAGGACTAGAGCAGGACTAAACCAGGACTAGAGCAGGACTAGAGCGGGACTAGAGCAGGACTAAACCAGGACTAGAGCAGGACTAGAGCAGGACTAAACCAGGACTAGAGCAGGACTAGAGCAGGACTAGAGCAGGACTAGAGCAGGACTAGAGCAGGACTAGAGCAGGACTAAACCAGGACTAGAGCAGGACTAGAGCAGGACTAGAGCAGGACTAGAGCAGGACTAAACCAGGACTAGAGCAGGACTAGAGCAGGACTAGAGCAGGACTAGAGCAGGACTAAACCAGGACTAGAGCAGGACTAGAGCAGGACTAGAGCAGGACTAGAGCAGGACTAAACCAGGACTAGAGCAGGACTAGAGCAGGACTAGAGCAGGACTAGAGCAGGACTAAACCAGGACTAGAGCAGGACTAGAGCAGGACTAGAGCAGGACTAGAGCAGGACTAGAGCAGGACTAGAGCAGGACTAAACCAGGACTAGAGCAGGACTAGAGCAGGACTAGAGCAGGACTAAACCAGGACTAGAGCAGGACTAGAGCAGGACTAGAGCAGGACTAGAGCAGGACTAAACCAGGACTAGAGCAGGACTAGAGCAGGACTAGAGCAGGACTAGAGCAGGACTAAACCAGGACTAGAGCAGGACTAGAGCAGGACTAGAGCAGGACTAGAGCAGGACTAAACCAGGACTAGAGCAGGACTAGAGCAGGACTAGAGCAGGACTAAACCAGGACTAGAGCAGGACTAGAGCAGGACTAGAGCAGGACTAGAGCAGGACTAGAGCAGGACTAGAGCAGGACTAAACCAGGACTAGAGCAGGACTAGAGCAGGACTAGAGCAGGACTAAACCAGGACTAGAGCAGGACTAGAGCAGGACTAGAGCAGGACTAGAGCAGGACTAGAGCAGGACTAGAGCAGGACTAGAGCAGGACTAAACCAGGACTAGAGCAGGACTAGAGCAGGACTAGAGCAGGACTAGAGCAGGACTAAACCAGGACTAGAGCAGGACTAGAGCAGGACTAGAGCAGGACTAGAGCAGGACTAAACCAGGACTAGAGCAGGACTAGAGCAGGACTAGAGCAGGACTAGAGCAGGACTAGAGCAGGACTAGAGCAAGACTGAATCAAACAAGGACTAGATATAGACTCCACCAAGACTTAACCCGGACTTCTTTAAGTCTAGAAACTGGACACGTCTGATCAGAGACAAAGCTTGGCGTCTGTTTGAAAAAAGTCTGGTTCTTCAGAATTTACAACGAACGACAAACCTGTGGAGAGTTACTCTTTTCTGAATCAAACGCAGATGGAGCTGAAAAGACAACACAAAGGAAACGTGGTCAAGGTCAGACCTGGATGTGGTCCTGAGGGGGGTCCAGAGGGGGGTCCAGAGGGGGGTCCAGAGGGGGGTCCTGAGGGGGGTCCAGAGGGGCTCACAACGGCTCCGGCTGCATCTCAATCTCTGCTGCGTTAATTAGACCAGAGACACTCACAGAGCTAAACAGCACTAAGGCTAATGCAGTCCCTAAACGCACCACACAATATGTCCGACACATCATTTCTCTTTGTTCTGACATTTTATTCAACAAATGTGCTAAATGTACTCTTGCTAAAAAACTTATTTATTTATTAGAGACCTGTGTTGTATTCCTGTTTATGTGGTAAATATCAAGGCAGCCAAATATTCCAAACATGACCCAACAACACTTTTTACTCAAACACCCGTCGAAATCTCGTGGACGATTAGGAAGAACAATAACATTCTGGACTCATCTGGACTTTAAATGGACTGACCCTGATCAGAGACTGAAGTGGGAGGAGTCAGGGAAGTGTAAGAGAACAGCTGAGGGGGCAGTTAAAAAGAAGCTCTGGTGTCACTGACACTAATGGTGCATTCACATGTCCTCGGGAACTAGAGTATCCCAGTTAGGAAGTTTTTTTTCCCCCAGGTTTGGTGTGTTCACGTGTTTTCAGCTAAATCGGAATATTCAAAACCATAACAACAAGGAAGACAGACGCTTAGACTAATATTTGCCAAAGTTATTTTCAAAAGAGTTAATCAAGTCAAAGTAGAAATGATTGGCCTGTTAGAAGCAGCTCAAGAAAAAGTAGCCTGTTAAAAACACAAAACGTTAACAAAACATATGTTGAAAATGCTAATCTATTACTTTGTATAAAGTATTCAAGTCAATAATCCATAAAACATGAATTAAAGCTCAGCTCTTTTACCAGAGTCCAGATGTCTTTGCATAAACCTTTTCACAGACAACAGTTGGTATGAAATATTTTTAAATGACTGATATTGCTATATCCTATATCCTATTGCTATATCATATCCTAATATCCTAAACGTTTCCTCGTGCACTCTTCTTTTTTTAAGTAAATCCTGAACAACATGGACCACCTCCTGCACTGGGCTTTTGAACAACAGAGCAGTGTTCGTCTGAGATCAGCTGCAGGATGGAACGACTCAAGAACTCCTGAAACTCCTTTACCCGTCCTTCCTAAACCTGTTTTCCTAAGTACAGCCAGAGTTAATTGTGGATCATATATTCTTTGTAAAAGCTAAAGTCTTTTTTCTGTGGTGCCTCTCTACATTATTATTCCTGCAGTGAAATGAGACAGGTGTTTTGCTGTTTAAAGGTCACAGGGTTCACCGTCTGTCTACAGTCCACGCCTCGAAACCTCATTGTAGTCAGAGGTCGGTTTAAAATGCATGAACGGAGCCTGTTTGAGGTGAGATCAGACGTGACCTTTGACCCCGGGACGAGCTGAAGCCAGGTTTATTTTCAATATTTCAGCGTCGTTCTCTCATGTTTCATAAAAGAGGTCGGTGTCAGAGTCGGTTCAGACAGAGACGAAGGATTCAGGGTCAAAACCTCGACGTCACTCACTGCAGATGAAAACAGATAATGTCCGAGTGTGTGCTCTTCAAAGACAAGAGAAAACAACATTGTATGAGGATTTTATTTGCCTGGTTAGTTCTGGTGAAGTCCTAATTTAGACCTGGATAAGTCCTGGTTTAGACTACGTTCTGTTTCTTCAGAGCATCTCTAAAACCTGACTCTTGTGGCCTGTTCCCGGTCTGCAGGGCTCAGGATCTATCAAAACCAGTCCAAGGAAGGAACAGTGGTAAACCGGCGACAGGGTCATAGGTCACGGGGCTGTGGTCCAATCCAACAAAGCAGGTGTCAGCACACCTTCAGGGTCTAGTCCTGTTCTGGAGCAAAAGGCAGGTGCTCATAATGTTCGGCCTGAGCAGTGTGTGTTGACAAAGTAATGTTCAACAGTGACAACAGGTGCCAGAGACGCAGCTTTAGCGTTTGTTCTCTCTCGGCTTTCATCAGTGCAACAACAGTCACTGACACGCTCCAGTCGGACTTCAATGGACCGACTCTGACAGGTCTGTGCTTCTTTTTCTCCCGTTTCTGGTCGTTCGGCTCAGATTTACAGCCGGCCGTTACCTCCGCGCCGTAAACAGATCAGCGGTGCCTTCAGGGACACGATTGATGCTTGTTTTATTGAGGACTCACAGAGACAGAGCAGTGTTTGTTTGTCACAGAGCATCGGGCACCGGAGCAGAGGCGGTTTAGAGCTTTGGTTTGGTGCTGGGTTTAGTTTAAACCTGCCCTTCAGCAGCGTTGCACTCACAAATCTAGTCATAATACAGAGAAAATAATTCATCGTTTTTGTTGTTTATCTAAAGAGTGCTGGCAGCAGTTGCTTGGGGTAAAGTTAAAAGCAAAACCGTTGACACAAAAAGGCCTCTGGTACAATTATTTGCCGTAATTTTCAGTGTTACTTCAGACTCTTGGTCCAGTGATAAAGAAACAATCAGACATAGATCTTAGATGTGGTGGAGAATTATGGGTCCTGGTTTAAACCGTCCTGAAGTCTCTCAGACCTCGTCCAGGTCCGTCTCGCTGAACAGACCCTGGTTTAAACCGTCCTGAAGTCTCTCAGACCTCGTCCAGGTCCGTCTCGCTGAACAGACCCTGGTTTAAACCGTCCTGAAGTCTCTCAGACCTCGCCCAGGTCCGTCTCGCTGAACAGACCCTGGTTTAAACCGTCCTGAAGTCTCTCAGACCTCGTCCAGGTCCGTCTCGCTGAACAGACCCTGGTTTAAACCGTCCTGAAGTCTCTCAGACCTCGTCCAGGTCCGTCTCGCTGAACAGACCCTGGTTTAAACCGTCCTGAAGTCTCTCAGACCTCGTCCAGGTCCGTCTCGCTGAACAGACCCTGGTTTAAACCGTCCTGAAGTCTCTCAGACCTCGCCCAGGTCCGTCTCGCTGAACAGACCCTGGTTTAAACCGCCCTGAAGTCTCTCAGACCTCGTCCAGGTCCGTCTCGCTGAACAGACCCTGGTTTAAACCGTCCTGAAGTCTCTCAGACCTCGTCCAGGTCCGTCTCGCTGAACAGACCCTGGTTTAAACCGTCCTGAAGTCTCTCAGACCTCGTCCAGGTCCGTCTCGCTGAACAGACCCTGGTTTAAACCGTCCTGAAGTGTCTCAGACCTCGTCCAGGTCCGTCTCGCTGAACAGACCCTGGTTTAAACCGTCCTGAAGTGTCTCAGACCTCGTCCAGGTCCGTCTCGCTGAACAGACCCTGGTTTAAACCGTCCTGAAGTGTCTCAGACCTCGCCCAGGTCCGTCTCGCTGAACAGACCCTGGTTTAAACCGTCCTGAAGTGTCTCAGACCTCGTCCAGGTCCGTCTCGCTGAACAGACCCTGGTTTAAACCGTCCTGAAGTGTCTCAGACCTCGTCCAGGTCCGTCTCGCTGAACAGACCCTGGTTTAAACCGTCCTGAAGTCTCTCAGACCTCGTCCAGGTCCGTCTCGCTGAACAGACCCTGGTTTAAACCGTCCTGAAGTCTCTCAGACCTCGTCCAGGTCCGTCTCGCTGAACAGACCCTGGTTTAAACCGTCCTGAAGTCTCTCAGACCTCGTCCAGGTCCGTCTCGCTGAACAGACCCTGGTTTAAACCGTCCTGAAGTCTCTCAGACCTCGTCCAGGTCCGTCTCGCTGAACAGACCCTGGTTTAAACCGTCCTGAAGTCTCTCAGACCTCGTCCAGGTCCGTCTCGCTGAACAGACCCTGGTTTAAACCGCCCTGAAGTCTCTCAGACCTCGCCCAGGTCCGTCTCGCTGAACAGACCCTGGTTTAAACCGCCCTGAAGTCTCTCAGACCTCGTCCAGGTCCGTCTCGCTGAACAGACCCTGGTTTAAACCGTCCTGAAGTCTCTCAGACCTCGTCCAGGTCCGTCTCGCTGAACAGACCCTGGTTTAAACCGTCCTGAAGTCTCTCAGACCTCGTCCAGGTCCGTCTCGCTGAACAGACCCTGGTTTAAACCGTCCTGAAGTCTCTCAGACCTCGTCCAGGTCCGTCTCGCTGAACAGACCCTGGTTTAAACCGTCCTGAAGTGTCTCAGACCTCGTCCAGGTCCGTCTTGCTGAACAGACCCTGGTTTAATGACAGAGTGACTCTCGAAGGTCGGTTTCCCTCGGAGCCTCTCACCTTCTTCTGATCGATCTGTTTCTCTGCCATCGATCGGCGCCGCGCTGCGAAAGGCAAGTGTCAATCAATCTGCGTCCGTCGATAAAAATGACGACCGCCGCACGGCTTTATTTGCATTTAATGATCTTAATTACCATTCCCTGCGCTCTGCGTTCATTTTCTTGACCTCTCACCTCAGACTTCTGCAGAAACTTCAGAGTCGCACTTCTGTCGCAGTGACGTTAAAACTCCAGCGAGAACACGACATGGAGCTGTACAAGACGGTTTCAGGGCCTGTGCTTCTTCATCAAAGACTGAGCAAGATTAGAAGAAAACTCAGGCCTCCAGGATCTATTCAATAAAAGGTTTTAAAGAAGGCCTCTGAAGTAGAATATTGACACCAGACATTAGTCGTATTTGTTTGAATGAATGGAAACTACCTCTGCTTTTGCTCTCGTGCTGGTAAAGTATGTTTTTGATGGTGACGTTTGATAAAAGGAATATAAAAACCTTTACTTTCACATTAAAGCCGTATGCAATGTTCAGTACTTTACATTAACACCGACCAAAGTGGTTTTATTCCCTGTTAATTATTATTATTTCATAGATTAGTACGTGGTCAGTGTTCTGAAAATACATTCACAACGGGATAAAACAAATGTTTAACTTCCATGAGCACCGCCTACACAGAGCCTTTAGTCCACTGGAGAGTCCGACACCACAGGAAAGTGGAACTATTGAAGGTTTGGTCCTCAGCTGCAGCCCTATAAACTTAGACTGGAGTCAACACTGGAAGAACCAACCCGTCTCAAGCTTCAAACCAACGTCAAGGTTGGGACAGAACTCAACAAAAAACAACTAAAAATGTCCATCTTTGAGCTCAGTCTGCTTTATTGTCTGCTCATAAACCATAATCCTGTCATTTCTAGCCCACACAGTTTAACAGACTCCGCCCACATAATAATTGGAAATATAATGTAATAAATATAAATATGCCTGAATGTAATGGTGCCATAACTTTATTATAAAGATCAAAAACACACAAACGGTGATTAATGCGGTGTTGAAAACATGTCTATTTGAGCCGTAACGACACAGACCCACACAGACGTCAGAGTGAGTGATGGAGCGCTCTGCTCTGACTTTACAAATGAGGCCTAATTAAAGTCTGGTAACGACGTCTTCACAGGAAAACAGAACGAGTCGAAAACCAGGGATAAACCATCCCAGACCTGGGATTAAACCAAGGATAAAGCAACCACTAAAAGAAGAACAAACAAGGACAAACGCAGGACTAAATTTGGACTAAAGCAGAACTACACAATGGATCAAACCATTACCAAGACCTCGCTGAAAAGAACAAACTAAAATAAAGGAGAAAAAGACATTCTGACCCCATCAAATGACTTTTACCAAGCTTTAAAAAAGGAATAAAGTGAGCAATAAGCAGGAGCAGTCCAGGACTAAAGGGAAGTGGAGAGATGTGGAGGATGAAGCAGGAGTCCTTCGAGTGCCGGAGGAAGGTCTGTAAATGTCAGCGCTGAGAGCTGACGGCTTCATCAGGTCTTTATCGTCCACAAACAGCTGCAGCAGCTCATGAGGAAAGAGCGTCTTTCTTTCCTCTTGGTTTGGTTTAGGTTTTAGTCCTGGTTCAGTCCTGCGGTGAATACCGCCTTAAGAAGAAGTTAATAAAAGGTTATTGATCTTTGATCATGTCAGAATGAGGTCCTGGTCTTTAGCCTTGTTTGTTCTGTTGGTTCTGGCACGTTTTCAGGGACCAAAGCAGCTTTGTCGGCGTTTGGAGGAGCACCGAGAAGCTTGACTCAAACAAGAACGAGAAGCAAAAGTAAAAACATCAAATGGTATTGTTTTTTAAATAAATGACACTGTTGGACTGTTTCCCGACGACAAAGCTACCTGGCAGTTAGCATTAGCAGCAGCAGCTGTGGTTTTAAACAGAGTCAGTGTGGTCTTCAGGAAACACAAGCAGGACCTGTCTCGAACGCTGTACACCGCTGTACACCCCTGTACACCCCTGTACACCCCTGTACACCCCTGCACACCCCTGTACACCCCTGTACACCCCTGTACACCCCTGTATACCCCTGTACACCCCTGTACACCCCTGTACACCCCTCTACGCCCCTGTACACCCCTGCACACCCCTGTACACCCCTGTACACCCCTGTATACCCCTGTACACCCCTGTACACCCCTGTACACCCCTGTACACCCCTGTACACCCCTGCACACCCCTGTACACCCCTGTACACCCCTGTACACCCCTGTACACCCCTGTACACCCCTGTACACCCCTGTACACCCCTGCACACCCCTGTACACCCCTGTACACCCCTGTACACCCCTGTACACCCCTGTACACAGCTGTACACCCCTGTACACCCCTGTACACACCCCTGTACACCCCTGTACACCCCTGTACACCCCTGTACACCCCTGTACACCCCTGTACACCCCTGTACACCCTGTACACCCCTGTACACCCCTGTACACCCCTGTACACCCCTGTACACCCCTGTACACCCTGTACACCCCTGTACACCTGTACACCCCTGTACACAGCTGTACACCCCTGTACACCCCTGTACACCCCTGTACACAGCTGTACACCCCTGTACACCCTGTACACCCCTGTACACCCCTGTACACCCCTGTACACCCCTGTACACAGCTGTACACCCCTGTACACCCCTGTACACCGCTGTACACCCCTGTACACCGCTGTACACCCCTGTACACAGCTGTACACAGCTGTACACCCCTGTACACAGCTGTACACCCCTGTACACCCCTGTACACAGCTGTACACCCCTGTACACAGCTGTACACCCCTGTACACCCCTGTACACCCCTGTACACCCCTGTACACCGCTGTACACCCCTGTACACCGCTGTACACCCCTGTACACAGCTGTACACAGCTGTACACCCCTGTACACAGCTGTACACCCCTGTACACAGCTGTACACCCCTGTACACCGCTGTACACCCCTGTACACAGCTGTACACCCCTGTACACCCCTGTACACCCCTGTACACCCCTGTACACCGCTGAGGTTTAATAACGTCGCACAATAGAGTTGGTCTAAAAATAGTTTTAGTTCTAAAGTTAGAAAGCTCTCAGATCATTCACATTAATGTTCAAACGGCTCAGTGCTGTAGTTTAATTCTTGGTTTAAACTCTTAAACTCTCAGGTCATTGTCTTCCTGCTTTTGTCTCGGTTCAGACCTCGTCCCTGGCGTCCCTCGTGTCCTGATCTGGACTTGTCGGTCTTGTCGTCTGCTCTCGATGGCTCTGATGCAGGATAAAGACTCTGGGATCACAGGGGCCCGGCGGTGACGGCGGCGTGGCTCTTAAATCCGTTCATTTAAGTGCAAATGTGTGGCGTGTGGAGGAGCGCGAGGAGGTGTCGGGTCGTGTCAGCGTCGTGTGTGGATCTGCCTTTTAAAGCCACACACATGGATTCAGGGACGTTAGACCCGGATCTGAGCTGTCTTCTTCATGAGACTGAGCCGAAAATAAAAGATCTGTAGTGATTAAACCAAGACTAAACCCGGGCTTAAAGCAGAACTAATCCAGACTGAAGTTAACCCTTAAACCCTGTTCAGAATAATTTACATTAGGACTGTTAACTACAAGATTTGTTCCATAGACTTTTCATTTTAACACACCTCTTTAAACTAAAGGGAAAAAGGATTTTCTCTGTAATTTCCCATTTTTCTGCAACAAACTCCATAAAATTTAGTAAAAAATAAAAAAAGTCAATCACAAAAACATTTCAGTCAAAATACTTGGATATGGATGAAATAAAAATTCAAAAATCCTCTCCACAAATGAAGCTCGGCCGGACACCAGGGGGAGCCCTGACGGAGGATCGGAACAGAACATGGACTAAAGTAAGACTTAAGTTTGAACTAGACCTAAATCTCGGTTAAAGTGAAAACAGAAGTAAACCAGGATTAACCTCGTCTAGAGAAGGATTAACAGAGCTCTAATCCAGACCAGGATTTATCCAGAACTAATACCAGATAAAAACCAGGACTAAACCAGCTTCAAACCAGGTCTGAGGTCTGCTCACGGTTTTGTTTTCATCCTGCTCCAGTCCTGGTTTAGTCCTGGTTTAGTCCTGGTTTAGACCTGGTTTAGACCTGGTTTAGTCCTGGTTTAGACCTGGTTTAGATCTGGTTTAGACCTGGTTAAGTCTTGGTTAAGTCCTGGTTAAGTCCTGGTTTAGACCTGGTTTAGACCTGGTTTAGACCTGGTTTAGACCTGGTTTAGTCCTGGTTTAGACCTGGTTTAGACCTGGTTTAGACCTGGTTTAGTCCTGGTTTAGACCTGTTTAGACCTGGTTTAGTCCTGGTTTAGTCCTGGTTTAGACCTGGTTTAGACCTGGTTAAGTCCTGGTTAAGTCCTGGTTAAGTCCTGGTTTAGACCTGGTTTAGACCTGGTTTAGTCCTGGTTTAGACCTGGTTTAGACCTGGTTTAGACCTGGTTTAGTCCTGGTTTAGTCCTTTTTAGACCTGGTTTAGACCTGGTTTAGACCTGGTTTAGACCTGGTTTAGTCCTGGTTTAGACCTGGTTTAGACCTGGTTTAGTCCTGGTTTAGTCCTTTTTAGACCTGGTTTAGACCTGGTTTAGACCTGGTTTAGACCTGGTTTAGTCCTGTTTAGACCTGGTTTAGAGCTGGTTTAGAGCTGGTTTAGAGCTGGTTTAGAGCTGGTTTAGACCTGGTTTAGTCCTGTTTAGACCTGGTTTAGACCTGGTTTAGTCCTGTTTAGACCTGGTTTAGTCCTGTTTAGACCTGGTTTAGACCTGTTTAGACCTGGTTTAGACCAGGTTTAGACCTGTTTAGACATGTTTAGACCTGGTTTAGACCTGGTTTAGACCTGTTTAGACCTGGTTTAGACCTGGTTTAGTCCTGTTTAGACCTGGTTTAGTCCTGCTTTAGACCTGGTTTAGACCTGGTTTAGACCTGTTTAGTCCTGTTTAGACCTGGTTTAGACCTGGTTTAGACCTGGTTTAGTCCTGCTTTAGACCTGGTTTAGACCTGGTTTAGACCTGTTTAGACCTGTTTAGACCTGGTTTAGACCTGGTTTAGTCCTGTTTAGACCTGGTTTAGTCCTGCTTTAGACCTGGTTTAGACCTGGTTTAGACCTGGTTTAGACCTGTTTAGACCTGGTTTAGACCTGGTTTAGACCTGTTTAGTCCTGCTTTAGACCTGGTTTAGACCTGGTTTAGACCTGGTTTAGACCTGTTTAGTCCTGTTTAGACCTGGTTTAGACCTGGTTTAGACCTGGTTTAGTCCTGCTTTAGACCTGGTTTAGACCTGGTTTAGACCTGTTTAGACCTGTTTAGACCTGGTTTAGACCTGGTTTAGAGCTTGTCTGAGCTCACTCTGTGACAGAAGCCAGACTGCTTCAGAAGTAAATCTTTCACAAACTAATCCCACTGGACACAACTTAATTATACAATAAAAATATCATTTTGGGAATGGCTTGAATTAAAAATGGACCAAAAACAGAACTTTTCAACAGAACTGTTTAAATTCTTAACATGACTTCCCTAAAGAGTGAAGTGTTTGATGAGTCAGGTGTTAATACAAAACGACGGTTTATCAGCAGCTTCTGAAGCAGAGCTAAATAACGCTGATGATTAAAGCCTGGTTTATCGCGTTAATAACGAGTCTGGGATTAAAAACACAGTTAATCTGGAGCTGATGCTGGGCTCATTATAGATACATGTAACGACATTTATGAATCAGACGGAACAGAAATGAGGTTTGGTTTGACACCGACTGAAATACAACAGCTTTAATGTATATTTATAATCTTTTATCTTGCTGATCTTTTGTCTGAAACGGCCGATCGTACAGTGTAGACCCGGCTTTAGACGTAAACTCAGACTTAAAAACCCTCAGGTAAACCAGGAGAGGACAAAAATAGGACTCACCTCAGGAATAAACTGAAATAAAACAACTAAAATACGATTAAAGTAAGTCCATCTTAGTCGAATCAACTCTAGTCATGCATTTCTAACATGATGGTGTTAAATGTCTGTAAACTCGGGCTGTTCAGTCTCAGTTTCCTCTGACTCTCTTGTTCACCTTCAGTCGAACATTACGGTTTGGTCTTTGCTCCTGAACCAGTCCTGTTTCTGTGATTTGCAGTAATTGTGGAGGCAGGTTCTTCTTCTGTGTGATTTCAATCCAAATGTGGCCCGTTTCAAATAAAGCCAGAACGACTGATGACTCTAATCCAGCTGCAGGTCGCTCGGCCGTGATTTGGATTTGACCTGTCATTTTTTCTGCTCCTGTCGCTGCACAAAGACTCGACTCCACAAAGAAAGAAGGAAATGGAAACCCAGCTCCTCCAACATCTTTGACCCGAACTGCAGACGAGACTTTAGACTGCTTTAGAAACAGAATAAAAGAATGTACAGTGTTGTCTAGAACGACAAAAGAGAAGGAAACACAAAGCCTTTTGGATCGAAGTCATGTTTATATGTTTGAGTCAGAAACATTTATACTTTTATAAATTATTTTATATAAAAAATACTTTATCCACGTCTGCCTCAAACGACACTTGTTTGTTCTCCTACGTTACAACCACTGCTTTAGTCGTTAGATGAGGAGTATTTTAGAATAGATTAATGTATTATTTATTTTCACTGAGAATGAACTTAATCTACAGAGTTGGATTGTGTTCTGTTCATTTACAGGTTCAGAGATTGGTCAGATCTTCCTTCGTTTCTTTTTACACAGGATTACATTTGTGTGTGTTAAATTTGCACTTGAATTTAATTTTCAACCAAATGTTCTAAAATATGGTGTTTTAATTCTTCAGACAGTAATATAAACATCTTTGATATTTAAGATTAAAGAAAGATTACAAAGTGATACCGTTATAGAACATAAAAAAATACTTCAGTTACTTTTCTGAGTAACTAATTACTTTTACAATGTAGTAACTGAGTTACTAACTCAATTACTTTTTGGAAAAGTAATGTGTAACTGTAACTAATTACTTTTTTAAAGTAGTAGGTTAAGTGTCTTGCCCAAGGACACAACGACAGTATGTGGGGGAGAGCGGGATGTTATGATGTTTTGGGATGTTTCGAGCGGGGATCGAACCGCCCACCCGCCGGTTGTCCCGGGACAGGACAGTTACAGGAGGTTTGTGTCCAGCAGAGGGCGCTGTGTCAGTGAGACAGACAGGATTCTACTGTTCTACTGTCCAAGGACCATCCACAGGAGTTTTTCTGTTTCATGTCAAGAAACCAATCAAACTAAATATGAGGCTTTATTTTTTATGCTTTCCAGACTTCTGATTTTGTTTGTGAATGTAGCGATGATTTAAATGTGTATTATAAAAGTCAGGTCAGTGTTTTATATTCTTATATGTTTTGAGATAAAAAAAGGTTTAAAGTAAATAATCTGGACCCAGTTTTCAAGCTGAAGACGTTTCGTCTCTAATTCCAAAAGACGAAGACTAGATGAGACCGGGTTAGTCTGGTCAGGTTGGATTTCAGGTTAAGCCCCTCCCTTTAGAGATAAAGCCCAACATTTCTGAACAGTTGAACTCAGAACTGATAAAGTCTCTTGGAATTAGAGACGAATCGTCTTCACCTTGAAAACTGAGTCCAGATGCTTGTTTTCAGGATGACCTGGATGAGTGAGAACCTTCACAGACATGTTTCGAGATAGTTACGTCACTGTTTCTATTTCTCTCTATTACGATGCATTCAGGGTCAGTCTGATTTCTCTCTTTAATTGCTTTTGGGCTGTGTTTTAGTGAGAGCCATTGAGAAACATGAGCCGTGCTCTGTTCTGTCTTCGGCCTGTGTTTCATTAAAACACCATCGATCAGCGCTCACACACTTATAAACAGCATTAATACATCTCTCATCGACAGAGAGACAAAAATAACGTCCGTAGCTGCCTTCGGTGACATTTTTCTCTGAATATGAGACGTTTGGTAAAGCTCCAGAGAAACAGTGCTGATTAAAAAGGGTTTAAACAATGGTCTCTAACACAAATCTAAACTTCATATCACAATCTGTCGGCTCTATATTGTTTAACCTGAATTACTGGGAGGCGTGCAGACATTTTTTTTATTATTATTTAGTAAAGCAGTTCAAAAGCATGTTCAGTGCAGCTGTTCCTGGATAAGTGCTATTTAAAGCTCACTGCACAACAAACCAGACCCAATGAAAAGGCAGGCTCCCCTTTGAGTGAACTCTGGCCCGGTTCAGTTCAAATGTGAACAGCACACGGTCAAAGAAACATTGAGAGTGTGACAAGATTTAATGCCAAATCAAGAAAGCTTGGTCCCGTCCTAGAATTCGCATCATAAGCACTTCCTTGAAATGTGCGTTTGTTTAAAGCACAGTTCTTTTTGGGTTGTCCAAAAAGAACTGGGACAGTCCTAAAGCTTAGTTTCAGGTTAAGCCCCTCCCTCTGAAACTTTTCTTGAATGTGTCCTGGACGACTGAGAACCACCACAAACATTACGATTAAAGACAAGGCCAAACAGAAAAAGGACGAAGAAATGTGTCTCATAGAAAAACCTTAACAAGCTTTTCTTTTCTTTTCTGTAAATACATTTTTACATCTTTTAATTCCCACCAGTTGCTGATTTCTCTTCGTCCTGGGGCTTCGTTGCTCAGAAAGCAAAGCCTCGAGGATTACGGCTCAGGTCTGTTGAACAGCTGCTGGATGTGCAGCTCAGAGTGTCATTGGAGAATCCGGACACAACACTGGAAAGGCACAAGTGTGGGTCTTTGACAGGAATTATATATTAACGCACATCCAACAATTTGAAGAATTGCATTTTTTCAAATTTGGAGAGTTTTGTAGATTTGTAGATTGCTCACGTCCCAGAGACAGAAAATCTGTGGCAAAGTTCATCATTTGACATCAATCTCATCAGAGTGTCTCGTCTCCACAGCGGCTGCTTCCCTCATAAATATTTGATCAAACAGTTCATATTTGAGCCAAATCAGACCAAACTTTCATGATTTTTATGGTGAGCAGTTTAAAAAAGATGTTTAAATATAAATGTATAAGCTGACACCTTCACATTTAGGCCATAAACGAAGGTAAAGACAGAACTACGTTAGTAAGACTGCTGCAGGATGTTGAAGTACGGTGAGTGTTTTTAATCCCGTCAGAGCTGCGCGTGTCCTTCTGCGCTCTTTGAAACGAACGAGTGAATCCTGAGTTTGTGGGCGGGGCCTGACCTCTGACCTCACTCTCAGCTCTCACAGACATTTCATACATTTCAATGTGTGCCGTGGCTAACGGCTCCGACACATCCATAAAGATGACGGGAGCGGAGATGTGAGGATCCAGCTGCAGACCTTAACCTTGGTCTGTTCCGTTACATTTACGTTTGTCAGAAGACGACGGGAACCTTAGTTAAATCTATAAATTGTGTAAAATGTATAAACTGTGTCCATGACATGACTCTTTGAAATGACTTGTTGAATGCCATTATGCATGATTTGTTAGCACTAATGCTCTTAGCTGCTACAACACCAACATTGTTCTAAAGGTTTATCTCATTCTCAAGTCATTATTTTAAGAAGGTTTTTCAAAAGGGGTCTTTTTTCCTCAGCTGTCGACTGATAAACCCGGATTGTGTCTGACCGTTTGGGACACAGTATTGTATTGTGGGAGTTTCCCATCATGCCCCTGATGCGTCTCAGCGATCAGCGAGAACAAAAGGCGAAGAGGAGCTGTAAGTGCTGCAGATAACCTCCGCCACGTCCTGTCAGCAGCAGGTTAAACTCCGACTCGAGACAACACGACGAGGACAGAAGGGATAATGTCTCTGCTGCAGAAGAGACTGGAGTTTCAGGAACAAAAGTCACACAAAACAAGATGGTTTTGTGAAATGGGTGCATGTGTGTGCGGTCAGTGAGTTTGTAGAGAACATTAGCACTGAGCTACTGCCGCCCCTGATGCACGCCGCCCTCAGAAACATAAACATTAGAGGTCGAAGAGACGCTGCCTGGTGGCTGTGTTTGAAACTGTAACGCGATGACACACCACTGGGACGTCCTGCCCTGGCCACTCTAAGGATGAGTCACTGAGGGAATACTTGGACTACTGCCGACCTACATTTGTACCTTATTTGCCCGGAGAGGGACCTATTACTCATGATCAGCTGAGGCTTTCTGCTCCATTTGCCCAAAAACAGAATTTGGTAAAAGGGCTTTTATCCACGATGGAACATGTCGCTGAAATCTAGAGGCTAATGCCACAACCTGGACTTGTTTTTTATAATCTGTCATTTCCAGTTATGCTGTTTTTTGTGTAATATTCTAATTGTGTTTTGTCTTCTGCTGCTGCTTGATTTGAACAGGACTCTTTTGCAAAAGAGCTTTTTAATCTCAGTGGGATTTATTTCCTGGTTAAGTAAAGGTCAAATGTTGTGTCTTGACTTTGACATCAGGACTAAAGTAAATGTACCATCCTTTGTACACGGCCCTCACGCTTAATGATATTTTCTTTTAAAAACGTGTGGCCAATGATCACAGTGGTCCCAGAAACCAAATCCACTCAAAGATGTCACCAGTGTCTGATGTTTCTGTTTATTGTCACCAGCTTCAGTTTCAGACACAAAGTGAGGACTTTAAAGGAAATCTGGAGGTGATAGTTTGTAAAATATATATATTTTTGTCCCTGGTTTTAGTCTTGACTTAGTTCTAGGTCAGATCCTCATTTAGTGAAAGTTTGGTTTTAAATTAATCCAAGATTCAGTCCTGGTTTGCATCTTGATTTTTTTCTTTAAAAAATGTAATTAATTACTGTGATTTGTTTGATTATTAGAGCATAAAAGGAGGCATGGATAACACATCTAAAATGTACATAATAAAAAATTATTTATAGCCTTTATAAAATCGGAGTGTGGGTAGACTTTAGAAAGTGTGGCACAATCTGGAAAAGCCGTCTTGAGAGTGTAGTCCTGGTCTAAACTCTGTCATCAATAATAAATACAGACAGAGAGAGAGTTCACGGAGGCGGCTCAATTAAACCTGACCTTCCACCTGCTCATCATCCTCCTCCATCTCCCACAATGCACCTCTGTGACCTCATGCAAATGGCCGACCTTCCTCCAAGATGAACGGGCCGTAGACAAAAAACTGACAGGAAACTGGCAGACGGGATTAAAGCAAGGAGAAGAAATGAACAAACGGAAGAATCTGCCTTAAACTGGATTTCTTTCACGAGGTTAGAAAAGAGAGAAAACCTGTTTGTTTTGAAAAGAGACCACTATAAAATATATTAAACAGTTATTTATGATTCTCAATTCACTGACAGATAATTGTTGCAGAGAATCTTTAGTTTTTCGACCAACAGAACTGTCTTTGACCCTGTTACAACACCGCGCTACAAAGAGTGGGTAGCACAATAACCACTTTTGACTTCTCTGCTACCACTTCCTAAATTGAAGTTTATTCAGTTAAAATAGTTCGGTCATTTCTATTGATATTGTGTGATTTAAAGGTTATGTTTTTGCTTAAAGGGTTAATAATAAGAGTGAGATATATGATCTAAACAGTAAGTATTTGATTTTAAATTCTAGAGTTAGTAAAGAACTTACCTTATTACACTGGGTTTAGGTGGGCTACATGTCTTATTCTGAGCTGATTATTACACATTCTTGACTGATGTCTTCCTTTAAATCAAAAGATTTCAATGCATTTATTACATATTTAACTTTAAGTTAAAAACTTTTATTGTCTCTGAAATGAACATTCAAATATTGAAAATCTTATCAACTTTCTTGAGGGAAAAAGAAAATTTAAATTCTGTAAATCACAGAGTTTTAAATGTTATTTTTTTTTTAAAAAAGGGAATATTTTCATTATGTTAAATATATAATTTGTGCCTGAGTGAAATTAGTCAAAATGGCTGAAAAGAAATGTTTTGAAGAAGCCACTCTCCTTAGCAACCATAGCAACCCATTATAAAACTTTAAAAGAGAGCAGTAAAACAAACAGGATTAGCCACATGCTATTCTTTATTATAATTTAATCACGTTGTGCTTTTTCATATTTTCTGATTTAGAATAATGTGTGAGGCAAGAGTCCAGTGTGTGAGAGCTGTTTCAGACCGGTTCCACTGGGACTGACCAGGACCAGGCCCAGACCGGCTCCAGCAGACACATTTGTGACTCTGTGTGTAGGTTTTAAACAGTTCTCTCTGTCTGGGGTCTGTCTCACAAAATCAGCTCAAGGACTGAGCCGTTCAAGTCCAGTTCTGGTTCTGTTCAGACCTAAAGTTAACAAAAGTCCAAGCTCACGTCACCTTTACAACAACAAAAATGTATTTATAAAAAAAAGTGTCTCTTACAAGGACTAAACAAGGACTAAACAAGGACTAAACCAGGACTAAACCAGGACTTAACCTTGTTGCTCCTGATTTTCCACAAACTTTGCATAAATCAGATACAAGACATTCTCTGAAAATTACACAAAGTCTCAAATCCCCCGAGTTCCCCACACCTCCTCTTTTTGCTGCGTTTGTCGTCCTCCATCTTGGATTAATTCCTGCTCAAATTGACTGATGATTTCTATCAAATAATTGATTAATTGTCAGATGGGTCCCAGAGCGCTCTTCCTGCTCTGAGCCGTTATCTTGTTCTGACGGCCTTTTATCAGAAAAACCCACTGTCTTTGCCTCGTCGCTAATCCAGCTCTGTACACACAACCTCCGCGTCGCTAATTGCTCTTTTAATCACTCGCCTCTGACACTTTTGGTGGAAATATGTCGCTAATTATTTTTCAACTTTAATTAGATCTCGGACGGAGAGGAATGGGCCCAGTTTGACGGCTTCTGACGAATGGAGGAGGTCGCGAGCGGAGTCCGGAGGTGGATTTATGAAGCCACGGAGGATTTAGGGCTCGGACGTGGACGGACCGACAAACAGGGCGTTAATGGAGTCGTTAACAAAGACTGGGCAGTAATTAAACTCCACTAAACATGTTTACGCTCTGAATTATAATGTGTAAACTATAAAAATGTGGGTTCTCAAAGAGAATCAATGAGCGTTTTTGTAATTAACCTTTTACACAGTGATGAAACATACAAATATCTGTAACATTTGAAAATATAGAAGATTTATTAGAGCAATCCTAAAGCTCTGTTTAGTCCAGGCTCAGATGTAATTCTCTCTGAAAACTGAAACTTTTTGTAGTTTTTGCCATTTCTTTGCACATAAACACCGTTTTCTGTCTCTAAAAAAACAAAACGCCACCTGAGGTCAAAGTCAAGGTATATTTAATACACATTTAAAACAAACAGTCTGTGCCCAAAGTGCTGTACACGCTCAAAAATGTAATAAATAAAGTTGGAATGAATAAATACAACAGATAATGTTCAGAGTCTGGTGTCTCCTCTGTCTTTGAACTTCAGAGATCGGACTGGAGCGTGTGAGGAGAAGACACACTGACAAATAAAGATAAATCAGATATAAAGATAAAAAGTTGGATGTTTATCCTGCTCAGTTCTGTGCCATTGTGTGCTATGGGCAGGAAAAACAGCTCATTCATGTTTCCTTGATGAGCTACAAAAATGAAATAAACAAACTAGGACTAATAACATCTTTCTTTGATTATGTTTGGTCACAAAAAACAGTGTGAAAACTTGAATTGTCCTTTAAACTTTGAATTTATGTTCAATAATGTAAACATGGCTGTAGATCATTCCTGTAGAGATTTCATTTTGTTTGGTTTATTTTATCAACTTGACTGAGCATAAATGTTTTCAAAAACAGGAAACCTTTATCTAATATTCAACAGTAAAAATATCACGGTACAAGTCCAAATGGTGCTGTTGTGTCCAAGATGGCTGACCTTTTAATAAAGACTTTTTGAGAAACAAGGCATAAAAGACCAAAGCCTGAGAGCAATCCTCCAGAAACGTCATGAGCAGTGACAACAAAGAGCCACATAAAGCAGCCGGATCAATGATTATAAAGGATTTATCTTACCTGTGAGAGGCCTAAGTAGATGGAGACGGTCTCGGAGATGTACAGGAAGCGTCCTTCTTTGTTTAGTGCAAATACAAACCCATCCAGAGACTGAAACAGAAAACACAAGACAGAAAAGTGTTAACTTTCCAGAACATGCAGTTAACCCTAAAAGCACAAAAACATGGCTGTAGCATTGTTTCAATAATGTTTGCGTGTTTTTAATTTTCTCTTAAACCCTGTACATGGTCCTTGGGTGTTTTGAATTAAATGTATTATTATTATTAATAATAATATAGCTGTTATACCGGGCGAAGACGACAGGTTAAAGAGAAGAAAGCATTTATTTTGTCTCTCCCAAAAAAAGGTCAAAAGTTTCTCAAGAGCTCAGGTTTTAGGAAAAAGTAAGTAATAAGATTAACTAAAGTTAATAAAGGAAACCACTGGCCTCGGAGTTAAAGTGAGACACCTGACAAACGAAGACACGAGAAAACACAAAACTTACGACAAGTATTTTTATAAACATAATCAAATCAGGCTTGTTTCTAAAGAGACTTTACATTTGGGCTTCCAAACTAATCATAGAAAAAACAGAGTTGTTTTATTGTTTTTGATGTTTTTTGAAGTTGATTCATAAAAGAAGCTTTTCATTTTTGATAGAAATTTAGAAATTCACACAGACACAACCAGAACCAGGCTCAAACAAACAGACACGTTAATTATCTAAAAGTGACTTTTCAAATGTTCAAACTCATTCATTCATTTTCTACCGCTTTGTCCCGTTAGGGGTCATGGGTGACTGGAGCCTATCCCAGCAGCTTTGGGCCTGAGGCTCACCCTGGACAGTGGGCTGTTAGTCGCAGGGCTAACATTTAGAGACAGACAGTGACAGACAAACATCACTCACACATTCAGTCTCTAGGACACTTTAGAGTTGTCGATTAACCTGTACATGCCTGTGTTTGGGCGGTGGGAGGAACCGGAGTACCTGGAGAGAACCTACAGTAACACGCGGAGGACATGCATGTTTTGAGTCGGGCGGGTTTCGAACTCACAACCTTCTTGCTGTGAGGCAAGAGGGCTAACCACTCTGCCACGTACATGACATAATTCCCATCATTACAAGAGATTATTCAATTATTTTAAGTACATCCACAAGAGCCTGAGCTGAAGAGACAAGTGTTTAATAGTGTTACGTTTCTACCTCACTCTGTAACAGAAGCCTGGCCGGTTTATTGAGCTCTGAGTCGACTCGTCACACAGTTTCTCTGAAAGCAGTAATTCTCTTCCTGTCATAACCTGCTCTGAGTTATTTCCAGATTTCCAGACAGACGTTTTTGGTTAAGAACTGTGCCTCGTTCCTTGATCCTCTGTAGGTCACGGCTTACCCTCGAACTTTAACCCGACACCGACAGAAAACGCTCCAGAGTTTTTCTGATAACACAGCCTCACGATGGGGCTTTGACAAAAACACGAGGCGCTGCAGGTAAAGCCGAGCAAACGCTGTTTCTGAGGGATTAATGTGGATTAATTAGGCCGGGAAAGGTTTGTGCGTCTGTAAATTACGCTGATATGACAGATGTAACCTTGCTGACTGCAGTTCGACCCCAGGCTCAGACGAGAACACGGTTTTCAGATGTGTTTTGTTGGTTTCTCACCGAGGTTTACAGCAGGCATTATGTCCAAGGTCGAGCAGGTCTCTAAAGGTCACGCAGAAGGTGGAAACACACAGAGGTCGAAGTGAAAACAAGACCAAATAAATGTGCCAGGAAAAGCTACAACTGGGATCTAACAAAGTGACGGGCTGCGTTTCCAGTCACACTTTGGCTGAAATTAACTCTTTGTATATTTTGGGGAAAGAAACGACATTCAAAGTTCTTTAGGACCCAGTGGAAGGAGAAATCAGCATCAGACTCTCACAACGACCAGCGTGAAAGTTATTATTTAAACTATATAAAATAAGGTATAAATGAACATAAGCAATAGTTCCAGTAACTCGTTCAAACTGCATTTTTTGTTCCAGCAATAGTTGATTCCAAAATGAAGCACTGACATAGATTTAGCTCTAGACACGCTCGGTCACTCTGTCCTGAAACAGTTCATTTGTGAACGTGTCACTATGAAAATAAATCACATCAAGTCATTAATTACCTTTGGCTGAGAAAGATATTATTAACTTTATTGATCCCACACTGGAGAAATTCACTTAATTAAGCAGCTCACAAACAAAAAAAAAAACAATTTTGAACAAGTCTGTTGTAAGAAAAGTGTGAAAAGTAAAATAGGAATAGAATCTCACCCTAATCCCTGACCCATGCTTAAAATAACGTTAAGGTAAATAAATGGCTATTGGACAGATTGCCTGTATATGAAGTTTTGCAAAGAGCCAAGTCGATAATAAAAAAATAGACTTGTGCATATTTTGTTGGTAAAGTAAAGTCTAACTGCAGGAGGAATAAAACATTACCTTAGTTTAACATCTATAGAGTCCAACCACAGGTGAAGGAGGATTTTTATTGCACCTGATAAAAGTAAATCTGAGCCTGAATCGTGTTTATAATGAGTTAGCGTCTGAAGCTAAAGGAAGTTAGCATGTGCTACGTTAAAATGTGAGGATAACAGGCTCGTTAGAGGACACGGACATTTAAGCGTGAAGGGCGTCACACACGTGCACTTTCACACGTGCATACACACCACGTGCACTATCACACACGTGCACGTGAAGTTGGCCCCCAACAAACGCAATTGACTCTAAAACTATCTAGATTGTTTTTTTTGCTTCGTTTGTGCTGTTATAGTTTTTTAAAAATTGACAAGATTAATTTTTGGTTGATGACATCATCCAGGCCCCCAGTTGTCGTAAAAATGGACAAAAAGGATATCAAAAGTTTAGGCTCCGTTTGTGCTGGTTTGTGCTGTAGGTATTAATGTTCGTGCTGTGATATTTTTATTTGATAATATTAATAAATATTTTTGGTATTAACGCCACAATTTCCGGCCAGCCGATGCTCACATCCACACAAACACGTGCACGAGCGAGAGGCGTGCACGTAAACATACACAAAGAAACACGTGCACGAGGGACAAACAGTGAAACTCAATCTGAAACATTATTCCTTTCAATTTTCCACTGTTTTCTTCTCAAATGGATCCCACAATGTTTTGTCTCTTGTTCATTTCTCTTTGACTCAAAAAAACTGTTACAATATATATTCTGTTTATTTGCTCAAATAATATTATTAAAGATTAGTCCTGGTGAAGTCTACAGAGTTTTTTTAGGAAACAGGAGAACAAATACTCGTTGTTTGTGATCCAGATTGGCAGACTCTAGCTTTTTTCAAATGTAATTTGAAGTATTCAAACTCAGGCTCTGTGCCAATAATGCTTTATGAAGTTCATACTATTGATGCTGTTAGCTTCACTAGCTATGTATGGCCTATAACAACAGCTAACTTGGCCATCCTTCGTGCCAAAGACTAGTCCGGGTCAAGTCATCATCTCTTGAAGTTCGAGTCCAGGTCAGAGTCCAGTCCAAGTTG
Source organism: Neodontobutis hainanensis (assembly GCA_024349245.1). NCBI lineage: Eukaryota > Metazoa > Chordata > Actinopteri > Gobiiformes > Odontobutidae > Neodontobutis > Neodontobutis hainanensis. The sequence goes on along the minus strand of JALDNG010000146.1, from coordinate 1,195,815 downwards.
AGTTTTCTAAAGTTGTAGTCCAGGTCTGAGTCGAGTCTAAGTGAAGTCCAATTTAGTTTGAGGGCAGTCCAAAGTTTTTTAAATCATAAAAATGTAGTTGGATGTTGTGAAAATGAGGTCAGTGACTCAACTTATGTCCAAGTCCAGGACTCTGCTCGGTTCTCAAAAATACTCAACAATATTTCCTCAAGATTAAAAATTTAAAATGAAAATGCCACTTCCTGTTTGTATCTACTACAAGTCTCCAGGATCTTCTTTGGGAGGTCACCTGCTGAAGGACTGTTCCACTGCTCCTCCAAACTCTGTTTGACTTAAAAACCAAAGATGCATCTGAGGATCCTTTGTGGCTCCAAATGAGGCACAATGCCCCAATTCTTGAAAAGAAAGCTCTTTGAATGGAAATGTAAAGAGCAATTCTGAACATTATCCTTTTTCATGAGCCATGGATGAGTATCAGACTCTCACTAACAACCGTTGTTTGAGTCCAAGTCCTCAGTGTTCAAGTTAAGTTTGTGCTATATGGAGTCTTGATTGTGGCAAATTATTTAAGTCTTGTGTTTAAGTCTGAGCCTAAGTCCGAGTCATCAGTTTCGTAGTCCAAGTCGAGTCACACGTCCTTGTGTCTCAAGTCCAAACAAGTCCAACTTCAAGTCCGGGCCATTCAAAGGCAAGTTCGAGTCGAGTCACAAAAATGAGCTGATGACTCGACTTAAGTCCGAGTCCAGGACTCGAGTACTCCCTCTCTGCAACAGACTAAAGTACTATCATTCTTTTTTGTAAGGACAGGTTATAGTTTATTTCCTGGAATCACAGTATTTACATTTAAAGTGCAATTTATTTAGAGGAAATGGTAGAGTGAAAATTAAGGTCTCTTGACCTGAGACCTGTTCCAAATGACCTTCATGTGGCGTTAGCGCTGACTCTGGAGAAACTGAGAAATACTGCTGTCCCGTTGAACTGAACTCTGACCTAACACTTAGAAACCACTTTTAAATAAACATCTCAATCAAAAAAGACTTTCCTTCAAAGCATTGGCTTGTGAGGAAATCCCAGTAAAACCAGACCCAAATCCTTGCCGTGAACCTGCTCTAGTCCGAGCCTGACCTCAGTTTGTAACAGGCCTATTACTTTTGAGCGGCGCTGTTGTTGTTTCTGCCTCGTATTTGCATATTAATAACACACACACGGGGCTCCGCAGCGGCGCGTGCGGTGTGTGCGTTACGCCTGTTAATTTTAATGCGAGACGAACCAAGGACACACCAAACGCTGCTCCAAACCCGCTCCGAAACACAGACCAACGCACACACGGCACAAACCAATGGACAATACAATTATAGCCGGCGCCGCACACACACTCGCTGGGCGTCTGTTGCCCGTAGCATCGGCCTTTTCTGTTTCAAATCACAAAGGGTCCGAGCGGCTCATGGTAATTATGCTAATTGCCTGGATGCCCTTGCCTTTATTTATGCGCGGCTGCTAAGATAAATAAACGGAAATTGCTTTGGATCTAACTGTATTGGTCTCAGCATGCTAACGAGGACGCTAACGCACATTTGTTTACCCTTCACAAATTCTGCAGGTAATTGCAATTTTGATTGTACATTTATTTATTTCATTCCCGGAGCTTATTGAAGACTGTGGAGTCGCTGTATCTCCGTCCGTCACATAATGAAATGTTTTGGTTCCATTAAAATAAAAATAAAAACAGTTTGAGAAGCCAATACTGCTTCGACAAGACACAAACCTTTGGACTAAACAAAAACACGAGCAGACATGGTTAAATTTTCATTCTTTTGAACCTTGGGAATTGCTTATTTTACAAAAAGTGTTTCCAAATGCCTAAACTAACAATGTGCGTTTTTATAAGTGCACTTCTTCATTTCTTGGTGATATTTTAAAATTATTTTCTTTTACAAACTGACAACTTTGAATGCAAAGGTCAAAAAGTGACCTTGAAAAGGGCTTTAAAATGACTTCCTGTCCACACAAACACCGATGTTTTTATAAACTGATATTACATTTATCTCTGTCCACACAAACGTAAATGCTTTTAAACCAAAGAAGAACATTCAGAGCATGTTTGTCAGAACTTTCTCCTAAAAGTCTGATACACAGAGAGTCCTACAGTAAAAAGAGTTTGATTGGTGTGGAGAGATGATGAGGTCATGAGAGGTCACCTGTAAACATGTCATTGTCCTGATGGAGCCAAACAATTGTCTGCTGCTATCACACACTATAACACTATATATAACACTGCTATAACACACACAGGCTCCACATCAGCAGAGATTAAACACTGTCTCTGCTGTATTAAAAATCATCTCTTTAAAAGGCCCTTAATGTCCCGTCGTAAATAAATGTGAGAGCGAATGGTTGTCTGTCATTTATCTCTAAGTGTTGCTGTGAATAAACTGATGAACATCCAGACTGTACCTGCCTCACGCCCGAAGCAGCTGCAGGATAAAGCCCCGGTAATAGGATTAGCAGAAGAAAATGAACGAATGAAATCAACTTAGAAGGTCTAAGTTGAACCTAATCAACTTCTAAATCCAATGTAATTAATTACAATATAACACATTGCATCTATAGCTCCATTTTGTTAAGTTTGTATAAAATGAGGAGTTTACCTTCTACAAAAAGCACACATAAGTTTATTTTCCATTTGTTAACAATTTATTCTAGAATTTTTGAAAGATGGAACTTTGCAGGAAATACATACAACTGCATAATTTACTCATCAAACATTCAATTTGTGGGACTATTATTTATCCAAATAGCTTCTGAGTGCTACATTACTGCCCTTAATGTCCTGTAAGCAAAAAAGAGCTGGACTGTTTGTTCGAACATATCCACTGAGCACTGGACAGTACTCCTGAGTTTTAATAAGGACATCATCTCAAAAACCAACGTGAATGTTTTAAAGACAAAAGAAAGTGACCAACAGCGTGGAGAATGCTTTTAAATGTAACTGTCCCGTTGAAACTCAATATCTCAGTGGAGAGTTTTGGGTGAGTTCTCTGACCAGAATGTGCTTTAATGTGAACAGGACCAAAACATGACCCAAAGAAGCAGAGGCCTGGTGACAACAGGACCATTCCTTCACTTCTATTTAGACCCTTTTTGAGTTTTTAGACAAAGCTGGTGCCGTTTTTAATTCTAGAGTTAGCATTATCCACCAAACATTGCAAATTAAGAGTATGTGTTTAATTTTTGGGCCTCAGAGGAACATCTGCAGCTATATATTAACCTTTTAAAATCAGAGACATTCCCATTAAACTGTACAATGTGGCCATAGCTAATGCATTACTTTATGTTGTAGCTTTTATGCTAAATAATTAAATTGCTATGCTAATGTTCCTTTGTTTTTTTGGACAATTGCATTGTGCTCCTCACCAACTTTATGGTTGTCTAGAAACGTTTTATTTCGTTTTTGGACTCGGGGGAAGTCCGGTGCGTTCACAAAATGCCTGCACAGCTTTTGATCAGGTCACGTCTGGAAGGGTCTGTGGGCTTTGGATGATTACATTCGTTGAAGCTAAAAACAGTCAAATGCAGCCTTAATTTCAAAGCAAATAAAACCTGCCTAATAGTCTCTAGTGTTGTAATATTACACTGTATACAGGTCTGTTTGTGGTGACGTGGCAGTTGTTTCAAGTTTACTGTTCTCTAAATGCACTCCAGAAAATCTATATTGTAAAAATATATCCACACAGGAGTTAAACCTCGCACGCACACACACATCGTAGAACAGCACACAAACGTCTAAATCCGGCCGCACAGACAGTAAAAGAAAGAATTGCAATTGATTATTGCGCTCTGCTGAACGGTTCCCACCTCCTGCAGATTACAGCATCGATCGTTGGCCGTAAACACCGGCGCAAACACACGGGCCGCCACCGACAGGGCCATCTTTTAACCATTCCAAACAGAAGCTCCAAATGTTACCGTCGGGCCCCGCGCAGCCGTTTAATGACAAATGGAAAAACAGTGAGTGGAGAATGAATTGTAAAAAGCAAAAGAGAATGAGGCTCTGAGGTGATAGATGTGGAAAAAGAGGGTTGAGAAACAAAGGAACGAGGGAGACTCCAGAAGAAAGAGAGAAAAGATCAATGAAGAAAATGAAAAATGAACAAAAATGTGTGATAAAAGAACAAACTGTTGACTTTTTTGTGTTTTTTATGAATGAGAGGAAATGGATATATTAGTTAAATAAGAACAGGGCTTAAACTAAACCAGAGCCAAACCAACAGTAAAGCAGTGCTAAACCAAACATATAATATCAACTAAAACTAAATCCAGAATTAAATGGTTGGAAGGTTGGCAGTTTGATTCCCGCTCTCTCCACAGTTCATACTGTCATTGTGTCCTTGGGCAAGACACTTAACCCACCTTGCCTCCAGTGGTGTTCCAGCTGTAACACTGAATGGAAGCCTAGGATAAAAGCGTCAGCTAAATGACTAAATGTAAAAATAATGTAAGAATGTAAAGTTTCTAAGTTTAGTGGCTGAACTGCGTTTGAGGAAATCTCTGTTAAAATCATTTCAATCAGTGCAGTTGTGTTGATCTGTTTATAAGTACCCTGTGTTTATTGCAGCAGAGTTTAGTAAAATGAGTTTGTGTCTGTGACAGAAGGAACATTTTTCTTCTTATTATTATTTTAATAACAGAGGCGTTATAAAAACACTTGTGAAGCTCAGCACCAACCGCTGCTGTTCTACGGTAAAACCAAACGAAGCTGTAGCTGCCAAACACCACAGTTTAATTTAATTCTCTGATCTGAGACAATGATTTTGAGCTAAAAGAGATAAATTAAAGGAGCCACACAGCGCCCCCTACAGGAGCTGCCACACAGTCCTTCACTAAAGAGACGCTCAGCTTCTGAAAACTACAACAGAAGCAGTCCTACACCACAAAAGTATTCTGATCTGGAACTAACTTTAGTGACAGGACCTGGACATGAATCAAACTGATTAGGACTCACTTTGGACTTGACTCTGACTCTTTGGTGACTTTACTACAACACTGGCCCTGAATCATTGTGTTCACCGAATGTATGTACCAATTATTTTAACTACTTTTGACATAGCCACATCTTTAATAATGTTCTTCTCCATCCAACACATTCTCAGACCTTATGTAATATACTGCTGTTTCAAACTGATGACAAACTTGACACATTTGGAGCATCCAACGAGCTCAACGCCCATATATCAGTGTTAGCACAGTGTTAGCACAGTGTTAGCACAGTGTTAGCAAAGTGTTAGCACAGTGTGAGACACACAAACAAGGCAAGGCAACAGCCTAATGAAGCATTGTACAAAGGCCCCACATTTCTGTGAATAGATTCCAGACCATTTTTTATGACAGGATTATAAAAGAGATTTTCAGCTGAAATACAGCCAACCTGTCCACAGTTGGCCCTGACTTCTGTCTACTTCATGACCACGTGACTTTCTTTACCATCTGCCAGTCACAATTACGTTCAGTGAGTGCACTTCCTGTCTGCGCCAAAGTGCTTCCTGTTGGACAAATGAAGGCTGAGTCTAAGGAAGTTCTGACATTCAAAGGTCAGCGCTCACACGTCGGGCCAGTCCTAAAGGTCAACCTGCTGCTGATTGGTGATAGAACGATCAAACGAACCAATCGATCGTGAGCCGCGCTGAAAGGAGAGAGCGAAAGGTCAATGTGTCGATTTCAGACGCCGAGTGAGGAAGCAGGAGAAGGAGGGCGATAGAAGCACATAATAAATATAATACATCAATGGATTTAATAATATGGTAAGAAGTATGTGTTCTTAATGTTACTTTGTCTAGGG
>JALDNG010000146.1:1150000-1182500 GCA_024349245.1 Neodontobutis hainanensis | reverse complement strand
CGGAAAAAAAAGAGTGGCTCGTTTCCAGAGGCGTAATACAGGGACGTACAGTCACCGGCCGTTCACAGGAGCCTCCAGTTTCTGTTTCATATTAAGAATTAATCTGGTCTCTGTCGATTTAGAGTTGGATTTCAATGAAGCGGACACAGAATAAACTGCCTCTGAATAATATGGATAATTATAAAACCAATCCTAGAAACAGAGCATCACATAAATAACACCTGATTTTAGAGAAACGGGTCAGAATTAGAATAGTTTATTGAAGGTTACACAACAGCTCAAACCTTAGAGGAAGTTCAATAATGACTGTTAGAACTGGAGGAGGTGGGTCTGACTTTTATTTAGTTGTCTTTATTTGTTGGTTTGGTCCAAGTCATAGAGTTTAGTCCTTTTATCCTAGTATTCATTCTGCTTTGATCCTGGTTTAGTCCTGCTGTGGTCTGATTGAAATGTGGGGATATGTTATTTTTAGTTTATTTGTATTTTTATTCCAATAAAAGTCAGACTCTCTGTGAGTGTCCACCAACAGGAGCTGAGTTTGGTTTTACCGTCGAACAGCAGCAGGTCCTTCTCCAGGTGAACAATTCAGGTGTCCTTTCACTAAACTGCTTTATCACAGATTTTTATTGGTGCAACGCAAATCCACTTCATTTTTAAATTGGTTTAGTTCATTTAGACTTGTTTTAGTTCCTGTTTAATTTTCACTGGTCGTGTTTATATTTTGCTTCTAGATATGATTTTCAGCTAAAAATACACAAAATAAACTTAAAATACAAAATAATAATAAAATAATATCATTTTAACTTAATCTTTCCTGTTTATAAAAATAACTGGATGAGTAGGATAATAATAAGTTGGATGATTTATCCAAGCCTCTCTGTCTGACTCTTCTTTCTCCTGACTCTCTGCGTGCTCTCGAACGCAGCGCGGCTCTGTGGAGTGAGAGTTAACGTGGTACTGCACTCGAACGCCTCGCAGTGCGGCCGGGGGCATTGTTTTCTGCTCCAGGACGTGCCTCTGCGTTTGATCAGACGGTTTAGAGCCGACGACAGGTGAGAACAAAACAGGGACTGAACAGGAACTGAGCAACAGGTTTAGACCTGGTTTAGACCTGGTTTAGACCTGGTTTAGACCTGGTTTAGTCCTGGTTTAGTCCTGGTTTAGACCTGGTTTAGACCTGGTTTAGACCTGGTTTAGACCTGGTTTAGTCCTGGTTTAGTCCTGGTTTAGACCTGGTTTAGACCTGGTTTAGTCCTGGTTTAGACCTGGTTTAGACCTGGTTTAGACCTGGTTTAGTCCTGGTTTAGTCCTGGTTTAGACCTGGTTTAGACCTGGTTTAGTCCTGGTTTAGTCCTGGTTTAGACCTGGTTTAGACCTGGTTTAGTCCTGGTTTAGTCCTGGTTTAGTCCTGGTTTAGACCTGGTTTAGTCCTGGTTTAGACCTGGTTTAGACCTGGTTTAGACCTGGTTTAGACCTGGTTTAGACCTGGTTTAGTCCTGGTTTAGTCCTGGTTTAGACCTGGTTTAGACCTGGTTTAGTCCTGGTTTAGTCCTGGTTTAGACCTGGTTTAGTCCTGGTTTAGTCCTGGTTTAGACCTGGTTTAGTCCTGGTTTAGTCCTGGTTTAGTCCTGGTTTAGTCCTGGTTTAGACCTGGTTTAGTCCTGGTTAAGACCTGGTTAAGACCTGGTTTAGACCTGGTTTAGACCTGGTTTAGACCTGGTTTAGACCTGGTTTAGACCTGGTTTAGTCCTGGTTTAGTCCTGGTTTAGACCTGGTTTAGACCTGGTTTAGACCTGGTTTAGACCTGGTTTAGACCTGGTTTAGTCCCAGTTACAGATATGGTTTATTTACTTCATCCTCAGTAAAAGCTGTGATACTTTGAAAAACAAAAAAATCAGAACAAAAAGAACACATCGAGTTAAACAACAAGAGCTTTATTTAATCCACATTATCTAAAAGAAAAGTTTCAAGCAAAAGCATTAAAGAGAATTCATGAATTCTGAGCACTTCATTTAGAATTGATAAAGTCTCTTGTAATTAGAAAAAAAAACATCTTCACCTTAAAAACTGGGTCCAGATGCTTTAACGTCTTAAAGATGACCTGGATGAATGAGAACATTTACAGGGTCATCTGAAGTAAGTCTGAATCATTAACGGAGCAGAGACAGTGAGCTGGGTCTTATAGATTCATAAGAAGAGGAAAAAAAAGAAAAAAACAGCGCGAGTCAATAACGGCTCGTCTGTGAAAGTGGAAATGAGACAAAGACTGAAGGTCAGAGAAGATAAACAGCTCTCAGAGGAATTTACAGAAGGAGAACTGAAGTCACAACAAGAAAATGAGAAGTGAATATTAACAGTTTCGTAAAGCCGCTGATCGAGTTACAGGTAATAAGGACAGAGTATGTAACAAAACCAAAATGAGACACAAGACTAAGATCAGGCCCTGGCTTTTACACAGAGTACTTCGAGTACAAACTGTGAGCCAGACCAGAGTCAAAATAAAACTTATCTTAATAAAACTACCAATTCTATTCTATAAAAACAAGACCTATTCTATTGATTCATCACCTCTCGCCGACAGACCGCTGTTATCAGTCTAGTACAGGGTTAATCTTCTTTAGTCATTTACATTTACATTTACATTTAGTCATTTAGCAGACGCTTTTATCCAAAGCGACTTACAAGTGAGGAAAACAATGGAAGCAATTTCAACAACACAAGGTAACAAAAAGCATAAGTGCACAAAAAACTAGTCAGTTAAAAACCTAGCACAGCATACAAAGCTAAGGATAGGAAAGATTTTTTTTTTTTTTTTTTTTTTTTTTTTTTTTAAGAAGGAATTGATAGAAAGGAAGTTAAGAATTTAGTGTTTGTCAGTCAGGTGTTGACAAAAGAGATATGTTTTCAAGCGTTTTTTAAATATGTCTACAGAATCTGCTGATCTTGTAGCAGCAGGTAGATCATTCCACCAATGTGGAACAGATCCAGAGAAAGTACGTGAGAGGGATTTTTTTCCTTTTTGGGATGGTACAACCAGACGTTGTTCATTAGCAGATCGCAGGGATCTGGTAGAACATAGGTCTGTATCAGTGAGTGAAGATATGAGGGGGCGGAGCCAGTGGTGGTCTTGTAGGCCAAGAGCATAGCTTTGAACTTAATACGTGCCTCAACCGGGAGCCAATGTAACCTAATGAGGAGAGGAGTTACATGCGCTCTCTTCGGTTCTTTAAAGACCACTCTTGCTGCTGCATTCTGGATGAGCTGCAGAGGTTTGGTTGTGCAGGCAGGGAGTCCAGCCAGCAGAGCATTGCAATAATCCAGTTTGGACAAGACAAGAGCCTGAACTAGGATTTGCGTCGAGTGCTCCGATAGGAAAGGTCTAATTTTCCTAATGTTGTAGAGGATGAATCTACAGGACCTGGTGGTGCTGGCAACATGACTTGTGAAGTTTAGTTGATCATCAATTACCACTCCCAGATTTCTGGCAGTGCTGGACGGTGTAATGGTTGATGAGCCTAGTTGAATGGAGAGGTTGTGGCGGGTCTTTGGGTTGGCAGGAATCACAAGCAGTTCTGTTTTACCAAGGTTCAGCTGCAGGTGATGGTCCTGCATCCAAAGTGAGATGTCACTCAGGCACGCCGAGACAGTCCTGTTTTTAGAATAAATCACTACAGTCCCAGACAAACCTTTAATTCCATTTTAATTCCCAAAACCACCTCTAAATTTTAGATGTTTTTATTTATTTATCAGGAATCCACCATTTTATTTGGTCTAGCTCCATGTTAGCCTGGCCAGCTGCGAGTAACTCTTCTTCTTTCAAGGGCGGGGTTTACAGGTGTAATGGCAACCAATCAGAGAAACACCGGACGTGACGCAAAAAAATCCTAAACCACACAGTTGTTTTATCAACAAGGAAGCCACGTTAGCATCGCTAGTTAACATGTTTAATTTAGTTTATTTCACATGTGTGTGTGTATGTGTGTGTGTGTGTGTACGTGTATGTGTGTGTCTTTGTGTGTATGTGTGTGTATGTGTGTGTATGTGTGTGTCTTTGTGTGTATGTGTGTGTGTATGTGTGTGTCTTTGTGTGTATGTGTGTGTGTGTGTGTGTGTGTATGTGTGTGTCTTTGTGTGTATGTGTGTGTATGTGTGTGTCTTTGTGTGTATGTGTGTGTATGTGTGTGTGAGTGTGTACACACACACACACACACATACACACACACACACATACACACACACACATACACACAAAGACACACACATACACACACACACACACACACACACACACACACACACATACACACAGAGGAGAGAGTGTAATCTCATGAAACTGTGTGTGTCTTTGTGTGTATCTGTCTGTGTGTGTCTGTGTGTGTATGTGTCTTTGTGTGTATCTGTCTGTGTCTGTGTGTGTCTGTGTGTGTCTGTGTGTGTCTTTGTGTGTATCTGTCTGTGTCTGTGTGTGTCTGTGTGTGTATCTGTCTGTGTGTGTGTGTGTATGTGTGTGTATGTGTGTGTATGTGTCTTTGTGTGTATCTGTCTGTGTGTGTGTGTGTGTATGTGTCTTTGTGTGTGTCTGTGTGTGTATGTGTCTTTGTGTGTCTGTGTGTGTATGTGTCTTTGTGTGTATCTGTAGATACACACAAAGACACACACACACAGAGAAGAGAGTGTAATCTCATGAAACTGTGTGAGCCGAGCATTATTGCTGACACTGACACATCAGAAGAGCTCTCTCCAAACACAGACTTTTATTTTGGCGGGGAATATATCACTTTTTTTTCCCTTCTTCCTCTTTCCTGACAAGGTTTTAGAGCAACACTGTTACTAAGGTCTCTAAGCATTTTAACTTGTTTTGGCTAACATTTGTGGTTTAGGCTTGTGTAGATATATTTATAACAAGCATTTTAAATTAGCTAAATTCTCAAAAACTTTGTTATGCAGTCTAGTATGCAGGGTGGGTTTGTTCTATAATGGCTGTATGTTTTGTCTGTTGTATTGTATTATGTTTGTTTTATTTATTAATTCTTATTATTATTATCTTATATTATTTATTATTATTTATTCTGAGGTTTGAATGTTACATCACATACGTATATGTATTTATATACGGAGATATTTAACACACTTGTTTTAAATAGTTATAAGTTACATAGACTTACGTTTAAGCTTTATAGTTCAATAACTTAAATAACTTAAGAAATTTAAGAGTAAAAATTTACATAGTATTGCTTTCAGAAAAGAAAAGTTGTAACCACATACTGTTTAATACAGATGCACACCAGAATAAAGCCTACATCTTTACTTTATTTAATAGATTTTTCTATAAAGAACAGTATAAAAAGGTAAACCAGGAAATTTTGTGATATGACTGTGGACAAAGTAACTCACACCAATAACTTTTATAGAAAGGATTACCCAAGTATATGGACAAAACTTACAAAAATATATATAAATCATCTGTAGTTAAAACATCTTCAGTCCTCTATAAACCCGGTCCTTCTCCAGAGACTTCGGAGCCTGTGCTCTGTTTAAATTCAGCTCTTGTCTCAAGGTCGAGCTCTCGTTCACAGCGGCCCCACTTCGGTCGAGCCGGGGGTCAGGGGTCACAGTGAGCAGTCCTCCCATAGGACCCCGAGACTGACAGCAATCAGGACCCCCCCCTCCCTCCCTCCCTCCCTAAGACCTGCTCAGAGTCCTACACTAAACCAGGTCGAGTGTGTTCTCTGTCAGTTTTAATCTCACGTAAGAGAAACAATTACGATCCACTCTGAAGACGACGTATTCAACAGAGATTTGAATAAATGCAAAAAGTCTGACTTTTTCTTCAGCTAATGCAGCAAGAAAATGGGAAACGTTAACCATTTCTAAAATAACCAGCAAATGTAAAACTAGGAGTTAAAATATGAATAAAATAAAGGATATGGAAGCAGAAAAAACATACAATCTTTTACATAAAGAAGAAATGTCAGCAGCTGGATATATTTGAGTGCTGTCAGTGAGTGGGTAGAGAACAGTAGTGAGTGGTTCCATATAGAGCAGCTTTATTTATATATAAGGGTTTAGGTTAAAGACTGAAGCTCCAATCATTATTGAGCTACAGACCTGCAGAATACTGCGTGGGGTCATTCTGAACAGGAAGACAACAAAACCAGGACATTGTAGTGTTTTTGTAGATATTCTATTTGAATGAGCACAATCTTTTGCTGTGATATATATCAACTGAGAGCCAAGCTTAAGTTCCACACAAGCTTCTAATTTAGCTGCTTGTTTTTTGTTACCGTTAATGATTAGGGCTAAGCCTTTCTGACAGCTCCTAACCCAGTCTCTGGTCTCCTTTGTTCAGACAAAATGGTGGTCGTCTCCTGTGTTAAACTGTATTGTGTTGTAAACTTCTGCAGAGCGTGTCTTCTGTCTGTTTTAATTAAATCCAAATGATATTCAGCCGCTGACAGACACACAGTCCAGAGCGAGGAAATGATTTCCCAGAATGCATCAGTGCGAGTCCCACTGGAGCCGGTCCGAGGGCAGCGCACGCCGTTAGCATTAGCATAAGCTCTGTTTGTTTAAAGAGCTCAGAGTCGGCTAAAATTAAACAATTAGTGATTCACACCAGCTTCAACTCTGTCGGCATCACAAATAACTCCCACTTTTAACTGTTTCTACTGTTTTATTGAACTGTGCTTGTGTGGTTTCACGTTTCATTAACGTTTTGTTCCACTTTGAATTAATGTATTTTTACCTTTCAGAATATACCCTAAACTTAAGGCTTCTCTTCTTTAATATTCTTGCATTTTGTTGCATAGCTATAATAAATGATTCACATTGTGATTCTTTTCTCTGACCTTTGCTTCTTGTCCTTCTATAATTATATACATTTTGGGATTTTATACCAACAGTAGATCAATAGACCCTTCAGAAGTCCTAGAATTTGTTCATTCAGTTTAACAAGGTAAATTATACAAACCAGTAATGATCTGTTTAATGCAGAATATTTCTTTTACATTATCACAATACTTTACTTTTATCAAATACTTATTAGTTATAAAAAGTTATTTTTATCACATTCCTTTGGTGTATCCTAATCAGGAGAAACTTCCTTTTCCCTTCAAACCCAGGACCATACACACAGTGCATGTGCCTGATCTTAATTGTATTTTAGTTTTGAACAAGAAGCAAACCTTAAAACAAAGACATTAACATTTACATTTCTTGTTCTTGTTCTTGTTGTACTCGTGTCATACAGACTCAATTGTGTGTCATATTTTCAGTAGTTTACAATCACATATCAGATCTTAATATTGATGCTAGTTTGCTGCTGTTTTGCCTTGTTTTTCCATCTTTGCAACTGGACATTAAACCACTTTATGTGCTGCCAAAGGAGACGCTTCTGGATGATTCATTTATACAACGTAAGGTAAGCAAAAGTCTGTCAACCATAGCAGCCGGGAGTCACACATCTCAGAGGCTTTGATTAGACTCAGCCTTTACAAAATCCAACTTTCTAAAAGTTTTTTTTTTTTTTTTTCTAAGAATTTTTTTTAATCTCATATAGAAACAGACTTTTGTGTCTCTTCTCTCTGTTTTTGCAGCAGATGTACCTAAAGGCTTTTGCTGTCCTTGCATTTTCTTGTTTCATAAACCTCAATGTTTCGTTCCCATAATGCACCTAGAGTCAGCCCTGTCATAGTGCTGTCATTAGTCTTTACTTGCGCTGACACTGATTGGCTGACAGATTGATTGACGGCTTGACAGGAAGCGGAGCCACTCCTGTCGTCTTTCGTTTCCTCACGGTCGCCGTGACGACCGGAGGCACCTTACAGCTGTTTCAGTCGGAGGCGTTTAAACAGCTGCCACTTAAAGAACGATCAGAAGGAAACATGGAAAGATCAACAAGACGCTGAAGATTTTTAACTTGAGGCATTGATGCTTTCAAAATGAAGGGTTTTAGAGCAAACTTTATGCTGTTTTAAATACTTTATGTTTTACAATCTTTTCTAACTCCTGACTTTATTTTCCACATTGTCCTAATCAGAAATTGGATATAAAGCATACAAGTATCTGCCCTCTGTTTCTGTCCTTCCAGGTGTTACAACAAAACACTTCTTTGTTGTCATTTTGTTAATCACTTTTTGATTTTGATCACACTTTGAGCTTAATTGTGAAGCTTTGATTTGTGTCCGTCTGTCAGCATCTCTTCATCTTCAAACACCACATGGCGTCTTTTAACTTCGCTCAACAAAGCAGCCTCTTCATCAGCAGCTGAACTTCTGAACTCTTCAAACTTTAGTGGAGTGGTTTTAAACAAAAGTCACAGAGGTACTTTTATACAACATGTTGGAAAGTTGAAATGTAAAGTTAAAAATAGTCAACACCTGTTTACTCCATCTGTGCAAATGGCTTTTATTGAAGGACTTTAGTGAGAATGTCTACAAAGTCTGAGCTGCTAAAGCTTATACTGGCTTTTGTTACAGAATGAGGTAGATACATGACAGAATTGGGAACAAAAACACATTTGCCAAGTCTTAGGCCTGAGTTTAGTCTTATTTCAATAATAAAAGTTAAAAGCTTGTGCTTTAAAAATAAATTTGATTTGTTTAGAAAAGCTGTAGACGTTGAGGAAGGAGAGCCCAAATTTTTTTCTTTGCACTCTTTATTTCATTAATTTTTTTCTTTTTTTTCACTTCTACTTTCTTCCATGTTTGTTCTATCAGTGTGTTTCGTGATAAAAATGATCATGTTACAGAGCCACTCCCGGCTTTGAGTTTCCTCTTAATCCATTCACTACTAGTAAGTCCATTAATGATTAGCACCACATTCTCCCTTCAGATCTACCTCTAAAGTTCACCCAAACCCGATCTTTAGTGCGCCGCTCCCTCAGACGGAGACAGGAAGTGGCGAGCTCTGGTCCCGTCTCGGTCTCTTCATTAAGCCTTATCAACCTCTCTGGCCTAATCTCTCTCAAATGAGTGTCGTCGACCGCGGAGTCTAAGTGACTGTGTGGCATTCATTAGAGCTGCTTTGAGCCAAATCAATCACGACGCGCCCCAAACCTCTCCGCTTTCTGCAAATGTCATCCGCAAACTCCTCACAATCAATTAAGAGGGAGATTAATGAAGCCAATTTATCTCTGTGTGTTGTACAGCGAGATCTGACTCAGGACACGCACATATATGTTATACACACCGAGGACACGCACATTAAATGTTATACACACCGAGGACACCACGTATATGTTATACACACCGAGGACACCACGAATATGTTATACACACCGAGGACACGCACATTAAATGTTATACACACCGAGGACACCACGAATATGTTATACACACCGAGGACACCCCGTATATGTTATACACACCGAGGACACCCCGTATATGTTATACACACCGAGGACACCACGTATATGTTATACACACCGAGGACACCCCGTATATGTTATACACACCGAGGACACCACATATATGTTATACACACCGAGGACACCACGAATATGTTATACACACCGAGGACACCACAAATATGTTATACACACCGAGGACACCACGTATATGTTATACACACCGAGGACACCACGTATGTGTTATACACACCGAGGACATGCACATATATGTTATACACACCGAGGACACCACGAATATGTTATACACACCGAGGACACCACGAATATGTTATACACACCGAGGACACCACGTATGTGTTATACACACCGAGGACACGCACATATATGTTATACACACCGAGGACACCACGAATATGTTATACACACCGAGGACACCACGAATATGTTATACACACCGAGGACACCACAAATATGTTATACACACCGAGGACACACACATTAAATGTTATACACACCGAGGACACCACGTATATGTTATACACACCGAGGACACGCACATTAAATGTTATACACACCGAGGACACCACGTATATGTTATACACACCGAGGACACCACGAATATGTTATACACACCGAGGACACCACGTATGTGTTATACACACCGAGGACACGCACATATATGTTATACACACCGAGGACACCACGTATATGTTATACACACCGAGGACACGCACATATATGTTATACACACCGAGGACACGGACACATATGTGTTATACACACCGAGGACATGGACACATATATGTTATACACACCGAGGACACCACATATGTGTTATACACACCAAGGACACGGACACATATGTGTTATACACACCGAGGACACGGACACATATGTGTTATACACACCGAGGACACGGACACATATACGTTATACACACCAAGGACACGGACAAATATGTGTTATACACACCGAGGACACGGACACATATGTGTTATAAACACCGAGGACACGGACACATATATGTTATACACACCGAGGACACGGACACATATATGTTATACACACCGAGGACACGGACACATATGTGTTATACACACCGAGGACACGGACACATATGTGTTATACACACCGAGGACACGGACACATATATGTTATACACACCGAGGACACGGACACATATATGTTATACACACCGAGGACACGGACACATATGTGTTATACACACCGAGGACACGGACACATATGTGTTATACACACCGAGGACACGGACACATATATGTTATACACACCGAGGACACGGACACATATGTGTTATACACACCGAGGATGTGCACACGGACGACACAAAGACAACACAGAGACAACACTGCGCAGTGTGGAAATGTGGAAAAGGAGACACACACCTGCGCAGGTGAGTGTTGGATCTAAACTCATGCCTGCTCTAATCCGATGTGGATCTGTTGTCATGGTGCCCCCGGCGGGATTACAGCGAGGTGTTATTATGGGCTGTAACACAATGTTAACATCACACAGCGTGTGCGGCACAGTGGAAGCAGACAGGAACAGGCTGAGGCTCTGAGACGGCGCATACATTTTAGATTAAAGATTAAAGACAGTCTAGAACAAGAATGACAGCTGTGGACTGGACCTGTGCTTTTTATAAAATCCAACTCCAAAACCATTCATTTCCTTTAAGACCCTAACAGTTTTTTAGTTAAAGTATATATCAAACATATATTCCACCTTAAAGGCTATTGGGCAAAGCACATATTAAGTGATCCAAATAATTTATGTTTTGTTAATGTAAATCCCTCATCAGAATTGTTCTCTCTTGTACAGACAGTTTTTTGTGGTCATAGTCGGCTATGAACCAAGACTCTAACCCCAGATTCACACCAGAGTGGTCAGCGTCACATTCCATCAAACACTAGGCTTCTAAAGCTGATCGTTCAATCAAAGAGGGAATTCTCAATGGGCACATCTCAAGAGCATCCCAGAGGAGACACGGTAGCTCCTTTATTTCCTGTGGGCACCAGGGCAAGAACAAAACTCCAACAACACAATCACGATCTAGCAGTGATTTGTATATTGCACCTTCGTCAAATTTCAGATAGATTTTTGCGGCCTTGCACATTCGAGAAATCAGCTCTCGGCTACATACAGTTCTCGCTCACTCAGGGCCCGGATATTTTTTATTAACGGATATTACCTTCCTTTGTTAAAAAATTATAATCTGTAAGTATCATTAAAGACAAGTCAGAAAGAAGCGTAATTGCCAATCAGTCCTTAAGTCCTGTTTAGTGTGGACAAAAGCCACAATTGCATGGGAAATATTTTATGAACATATTATTAAGCAGATATCAAAAATAAATTGTATAGCTAGTTAATTTTCAAAATAAGCACACAAAAAGTTACAAAGGTGTATTTCCAGGTTTTGCTCTGGTTTATTAGTTGGTTGGTACTAGTAAGGAAAACATGGATAAAGAATATGAGTTTTGAAACATTTCCAATGTTTAGAACCAAAAAAACTCCAGTAAAGAAATGTCTGCGTTAACGTAGCACCAGTATTAGGTCAAGTGTCCAGTGGCAAAGATTTCCTGTATTTCCCCATCCTCCTCCTCAACCGACCTTTTATTGATCTAGAAAAAGTATGATATACAATAATTACATTTTTTAATTCTCGTTGGGCAGCATCAGCTCAGTGGGGCGGCAGTAGCTCAGTGGGTAGAGCGGTTGTCCTTCAACCAGAAGGTAGGCGGTTCAATTCCCACTCTCCCCACAGTTGATACTGTCGTTGTGTCCTTGGGCAAGACACTTAACCCACCTTGCCTGCAGTGGCTGTAACACTGGTAATTACTGTAGAACAATTCGCTTTGGATAAAAGCGTCTGCTAAATGAATAAATGTAAATGTTGTTGCACCACAAATTTACCGACCAGTGAAAAAAACAAAAACAAACTAATATTTGAGAATTTGGATACACCATGTTTGTTTTGAGCACCGACATTTGAAGCCAAGACGTGTTGTATTTTCAGTTTGTGTTGAAGATAACAGGATGAAAAGAGCAGCGGGAGATTAAAAAGCTGCGAGTTTGTCAGAGCTAAGCCTCAGTGGTGTCACATGGATCTGAATAATCACAGGCATAATCATGAAGTGAGACTTACAGGTTAGGAAACACACACACAGACCCAGCTCACTGTCTGTGGGAGGACAAAGACGTATTACATTCCTACGTACGGGAAATAAAAGAGAAGGAAGAACGGCTCATAGAGAAATGGGAGGTGGTGAAAGCAAATGCCATAGGTCTACAGTGATATAAACTGCATTTCATTTAAACTAACAGGCTTTATTATTAAAGGTGGGAACAGTTTTCTTCTATTTAAACTGAATATTTGCAAAAAAAGAATGATCAAAATTTTCTAAATGATATTTCAACATTAAAGATGCAACTTAACACTAAGAATATGGTGATTAGAAAAAAAATAGATTAAGCAGATAATATTTTGCTTGACAATTCATATTGATAATCTGTTAAATTACAGCATATAGAGAAAATTATCTTTAATTCGAAATAACTTAATCCCCAATATGAAATTAAATTGTTTGGTTTCTCTAAATTAGTTTACTCATACTTAGTACGGAGATAAAGTAAGGATTCTCAACTACAGATGTGTTAGAGTGGATGGCTGCATGACACTGATTTTGCAACAACTGTAACAGCAACAAATACTGGGTTTAAAAGCCTGAGGACAATATTGTTGGTGTAAGACCGAATATAAACTTTATGAGTAAACATCTGCGTTGAGGAACATGTTCATATACAACCACGTACAATGGCCATTACACATCCTGTAGAGGGCAGAACACAAAGTTGTACAGCACCAACGTACTGCTTCTGGGTTTCAAAGGCTTTTAACCTGCCTCATCAGCATAAGTTATCTTTTTTTACTAAGGATAAAAATAAAGAAGCCATCACTGTCGAATTGTCCATACGTATATTTTTATAAACAGAAGACATGGACCCATTTAAAACAGTGTACTGAAACCAAAAACCAAAACAGTTTCACTCAAGGCCTTGGATGTCAGAGGGAACGACCCTGAGTGAAACTAGATCTCAGACTATTAATTAGCCAGACTAGTCAGTTTCCTTAAAGAAAAAAATGCAGCTCCACATGTAGACTCAAATATCTGCTCAGCTCATAATAAACATTTAAACAGCCTTAAAGCTCAGCACAGTAAACCAAACATCTCTCTCTGTCCCCACTTTGTAACAAACTTGTTCCTGGGTTTGTATCAGGAACAGAGCCGGAGACAGAGATGCCATCGCTGCGTGTGATGTTGGATGTTAAAAGCGGCGCCTTTGGGCTGTATGTTAAACAGATAAGGACTGGAGCATGTTCGGGATTAAAACTACACACACCCCGGGGAGCGATAACTCGAGCCATTATCACGCTTTCATAATAACGTTTAATAATTCAGCCTTTGGAAGATGCCTGAGCTGGGTTTTCAGGAATAAATGAAGCGGCTGCAGCGGAGAATCAGGGGATGAATCTGAGGCTGGATTGACGCTAATGTGGTAAAGGTGCAATTAGCAGGGATTATTTAGCTCCAAAGCTCAAAGGGGAGAATGGTTCTGCTGCAAAATTAAAAAAATCTTGAGGAAAATGCTTTGGGAGTCTACATGACGCAATATAATGTTGACAGTTTGGTCTAACTGGTAACAATATACAACACTATAGACTCAGCACATTCTTCAAAACCTGCAGTGGGCACTTGAGGTATTAAAGTAAATACCTTAATGTAGGGCCTTGTTTCCACTGGAGCAGGACAGGGTAAAGGGTCTGAAGTGTCTCTAAAAATGTACTTTTGGGGACAACTGTGGTCCACTTTCCAAAAGGTGGGGCTAAACACTGCATCTGTTCATTGGACGGTAGATAATCCTTACTTGTGAATAAAAATGCTTTTACAAATAATAGTGGCTCAGTGGTAGAGGAGTTGTCCCTCAACTGGAAGGTTGGTGGTTCAATTCCCGCTCTCCCCACAGTTCATACTGTTGTTGTGTCCTTGGGCAAGACACCCCCCCTGCCTCCAGTGGTGTTCCAGCTGTAACACTGGTGAATTGTAGCTTAATGTAAGTCGTTTTGGATAAAAGCATCAGCTAAATAAATAAATGTAAATGTAAAATGTTTATTCTCAACGCTTTTATCTGTTTTTTTTGTGATTGCCGATCAAGAGTGTGTTGGGAGGGGTTAATGCTTTTCGTAACCATCTGTAAACAGCACCTTAGGGACGCACCACAAACATAAAATTTGAACAAACATTATGGAAAGTGTCCTCAGTGTGTCTGCCCCGGCTTTAGGGTTAGAGTCTAAATGATAGAAGGTTGGCATACCTCTATAAATTTAAAGTTTATAAAAACGTCCCGGTGCCTCACTCGGCCAAACCGTTGCTCAGTGTCCTTCCTCTCTTTCTCAAATGGTTTCCCATTTGTCTAAGACGTGAATAAACCAGGAACTGTTTACAATCTTCTGTGTATCTTGTGACGTGTCTGTTTCTGCAGAACACATTTCTCTCTGGACACCACTCAGTGAAAACACAAGTCTCTTTAGGACAAACTTAACCTGAGCTGAACTGCATCACAAAATATTTGGATGTTGAACTGTTAGGTTTGGGTTCAATACCTATTTAATCCTTCACATTTTTTCCAGCAGGTTCTCGGTATAAAAGCCTGTGTCTTACCTGTAGGATGTGGCTGCCCAGATGTGGATCGAAGATCTCCGAGGCCACGGCGCTGGGACTCCTCCTCCTCTGCGCTCCGATGGCTAAACACCGACCAACACCGATAAAACACAGAAAGGAGAGAGAGACAGGACAGGACAGAAGAGACCGGTGAGACTCGGACACACTCAAACAGGCCAAGCCACGACACACAACACCCGCCTACGGCCCGGAGTTACAGGAACACACAGTGCAGCCTGGCGCCACGGACGGACAACATGGCACAAGACAAGAGGAACCAGTCAGAGTCAACAGTGAGGCACAAGGTCAGCTTTATCCACTGAGAAAAGCATACAGAATTATTTTATTACATGATGTGCCTCATTTTCCCTTATTTCTTTTGTTAGAATGAAATCAAAAATGAAATATGAAATGGATGTCAAAGTAAAGGTTGAACTATTTCTCAAACATGCTTAGAGTGCAGCCAGTGAAGGAGGAAAATACAGAAGTGAAAATTAGCATCTGAGTAGCAACTCAAACTAAAGTCACAGACAGGAGAAGAGACAAAAAGCAGAAGGTAAACCTGAAAACCTGCAGCAGGAAAAATCAAGTACACAAAGAGAGTGATTGATCATTTTGTGGATAACATTTTTCTTTTGAGGAAGAAAGTATTTAAATCTGTATAATCTCTCGTGTGTTTTTATTTGCTGTTTAATACTAATATTTCTATTTCTAAATGTTTTCTAAATGTTCCAGAAATTCAAGATTAACGGAAAATTAAAGTACACATTCTTTCTGGAGGGTTACAACATTTTGTAACAAAATTAGTTTGTTTTATCATTTCCAAAATCGTACTTATTTCCTCAGCATGTTCGTGAAGGCTACTGTAGGTATTAAAGCTAGAGGTGTGGAATAGACCCGTTAGTGCTACATACGATAAGAAATCCAAGTCAAACAAGACAAGTTCAGAAACATGGAGAACAGTTTGTCACTGTTCACTCTGGGTTAGTTCTAACATACTCTGGTGCAGTTGCTCTGTTAGTGCGGTTCTCTTGGATAAATGTAAACGCTCCAGAAAAACATTAGTGACACCAAACATACGGCAAAACCCTTCAACCCACAGTCTCAGAGCCCTTCCAAGTGAACCATGGTATGGTTCAATTCAAGTGACCCTCAAACGAGCTCAAACAGGAAGAACCTTATAAATTGGCCAAAATATTAGGTAACGTTTAGTTTTCTCAAGGTTTAAAACAAATATTGTCCGACTAAATAAAATGAGAAGAGGTCAAATGTGACGTTAAGTTAAACATTTTAGCACTAAGAAGGTAAAATGCCTTATTAGCATTTGGGGTAACAGCACCATTTAGTGAAAACATTTAAGTAAAAGCATCTGGAGTCCAGATTTTGTGTGTTTCTTAAAAAAATTAAAATACATTTTCTGTTTGGTGCAGTTTAAAAATCAGCTGTGAACGCTCGGCGGACCAAGGCTTTTAGCTGAGGAACCAAACTAAATGGATTGTTTTCTGTTTTGGTGCAAACGAATGAAGCAGAGATACCCTTAAAGACAGATACTGACAGACAACCACTCACTCTCACAGATAATCCCTTTAATGTAGATTTGTCAATCGAGCTGCAAGTGTTTGGGGTTTCTGAACTTACAACCTTCTTACAGCTAAAGTGTCCTTTCATTTATTGCATCTTACTCGTTTCTTATAAACTATGAACACAACAAGAAGTCAGTCTGTCGTCCAAAAAACATTATTTAGTATGGTCCCTCGTTAAATTGAATTTTACAAAAATACATATTCAAATGTTGAGGAAAGGTGTTTTACAAACTGCACTTTCTCTCCTCCTGCAATGTCACAAAAACTCCTCACATTAACAATTATGTCAAAGTTCTGAACGTAAAAAAATCCAACATTTGACATTAAAAATACACAGTACATATTTTCTTCTCCAAAGCAAACCATGTCTCCGTCTGCTCCTGTAAAGCTTTCTCCTCTGCCTTCAGCTGAGCTCCTGACACAGAGCTAACAGTTAGCAGTGAGTGATTAGCTCTGTATTAAACTCCACGGCCACTCGTCTTTTGTCTCGTCTTTTATCTGGAGCCTGTTCACCTCCAGAGACTCGCTGAGCTGCAGACCCCAGAGAAAGGCTTTATCGCTCGGAAAAATTTCAGCCCGAGGCCAGAGTGGAGAGTAGAGGCTGAGAGAGGAGCGCGACAGACGGAAGGAGCGTTAGCCTCGGGGAAAACCGTCTCACTGACTCTGACTGTGGGCCGGAGAGTAAAACAGATATGACTTAAATGGACCAAAATAATACAGTGAGATCTTAAGCCTTTAAAATGCAGTTTTATTAGTTTAGTCAATTATATGTAACAAAACATATACACACATTACAAAAATAATGTGGGACTTTTTGGCAATTCTCGGACATTTAATCAACTTTTTTTTCCCAGGACACAGAAGAAACCTTGTGCAGCCACTTCACCCAGAATCTCATGGATACATTAAAAAAAAAGAAAAAGTACAGAGACGTTGTGTGAAGTGAAACATATACATAAAAAAAGGCAGAGTTTTGTTTTTTTAATGTCACTTGTTGCATATGCTAAAGGCCTTTAGGGGGAATACTAGATTAGTTTGTTGGAAGATAAAAGCAAAAAGGATGGCTGCAGGATAGTTTTAAAGTTTGATTATGTTAATAAAGACTTTTGCCTATTTGTATTAATCTGCTGATTATTGTTGAAGTGAACAGAATGATGAAGGTTGTCATTATTTACTGAAAGCAGTATTACGTGCATTTGTATGCGTTGAACTTTTGGGCTGGTGTAAACTGAGCACTGTGGTGGTGGGAGAAGCTTTTTTTTACCCCTTTCCCCTGAGACACTTAAGAAAACTCAGTTTACACCAGCCCCACTTCAACACAGTTTACATTTTACATTAAAAACAAGAAGATTGTGATTTAGCTTGTGAAAAAAATAAAATAAATCACTAATCTCTGAAACAGAAATCATCTAAAAAAAAAAAACAAGACCTTAAGACGTCATCTAGACTTTATTACGAGAGATTTAAATAGATGGCAGTTTTCAGTCCAATCATGGCTCGCCGCTGGAAGGAGAAGCGCTCTCATTGGGCAACACTGATGTAAATAAGGAAGTAATGTCTGCTGATAACACAGAGAAAGGATATATTCAGCTCTGGACACGTCTTTTTACAGAGAAAACACCCAAAAAAGAAAAACAGAAACAAAGTTGTAATTTATCTAAAACATAAAAGTTACATGTCACATTGTTAAGTTTGTCAAGTTACTGTAATCATAAAATACCAACATAAATTCTCAGACTCGCTGTTGCATCACTCGGAGCTCTCTGATGAATAACTCCAAGTAGTCAAAGATTATTTTTCCACAAATAAACCCTGTTTTCCCACGAGCCCCGGCTTCTCCTCCTGCTCCTCTTTTTGTCTCTGCCTCGGTTCATCTTTAAATCCCTGCTTTTCATTACATCATTAATTGATCCTAATTTGGCGCGTTACGGCGTGAAGCGACAGCCCGGTTCAGATCTGGACTAATGAGGTCTGTGGGGAGAGAACCAAAACCACCTCAGGGCACAAACACCACTGCGGCCTCCGTCGGTTCAGTCCGGTCTGAGCCGACGAGGTAAAACTGTGTTAGAGCTGGAGTCGAAGAGAAGTAATGGTCTCATTTTTTGGTTTTTGGTTTAATGATTTCCAGGGGCAGCTTTTGATTTCGACAAACCAAAAATAGAATGAATATATCTTGGTTTAAAATGCAGAATCTATGTTTTTCTCTATTGATTCTGACTTTCAATGCCTTCATCAATCAAAAAGATATCCCAGAGCTACGGTAGCCCTGCAGGGACATGCTGTTGAACCAACAGCAGTGGAAGTAGGTCTGATGACACTGGGTTTCTGCTCCAGCGGTGTTCAGTTTGTCCTCAGCTGAAGAAACAGGATTTGATAAAACTAAAACTAGAACGTGCAATGGTTTGGCATTTTTTACAGCAACACCACACAAATTATATTTTATATCATCCCTGTTTTTATTTACACTTTCAATACCTGAATATAAGCTTCATGAGTTATGTAGCTCCAGAAAATTTACAAATTCTATATATAGTCTTGCTTTTATATATATAGTATAGACAAATTTTCTAGAGGTCTTACTTAAGAATTGTTTAAGGCCAAGTTTAGATTTTGAGGCAATAGTTTGGTTGATGGTCTTTGTTTAGTAGGATGGATGGATTTAAGTCTTGCTTTACTCTTTTGTTGGTTTTAGTTTTTGCTTAGTTTTGTTGATGTCTGATTGTATAGTTTTTGTCTAAGATTTGATTCTGGCTTTAGTTTGATCCAACGCCATGTTATTGTCATGAATAAAGTCCAAACCACCTCCAGTCCTGGGTTTATCCCAAGGTATGTCTAGATGTTGGTTTAAGTTTAGTGCTGGTTAGTGCAGATTAGTCCCTGTTAAGGTTTTCTTGATTTGGCCTAGATTTAGGCTTGGGTTTACCCCAGTAATTGACTCTAGTTAAGTCCAAGATTAGACTTGAGTTTGGTCTTGGTTTAGACCTAGCTTAGTTCTTCCTTTTTCCTGTTTCTTCCTGGATTTGGTCAACATTTAGTAATTTAGTCCTTTCATTTGAACTAAATGTCCCTGATTGTTGTATTTGACCCACTTGTTCTCAGATTTCTCCCTCTTTTCTAAACCCAGTCCTTTTGTAGGCGGTGGATGTTAAATGTCTGCACTTATCTCACATATTAAAGTATATCCCAGTGTTTTATGGAGTAAAGAGCCGTATTAATGTGAGAGAAAATGTGGAGAGCAGCCACTGTTTAAGGTTTGGAGAGGCTCGTTGGTTTAAAATGAAGCGAGAGAGAAAAGGCTCATAGATTATTGAGCAGCCACTCGTGAAACACTCTGAAAAGACACTAATTAAAAGCATTGTGTGCTTCGTTAATGACTTTTTAAACAGGCCTCAGAGACTCAGGGTTCACACAGGAAACAGACCGGCACACAGCAGACCTTCACAGTAAAAGACTACAAAGCCCAACAACAACTGGATTTCAGAGTAAAAGCCTTTCTTTTATTTTGGATTTTAGTTATTCCTTCTTCTGTCGCTGGGCTACACATCTCTTGTTTTGGATGATTCGGGAAATCCTTCTGTTAAGCACTAAAGCCGTTCTCTGTTGTGTCCCTAATTTACTCTAGCTGTTGACTGAGGAGTGGGGTTCACAGTGCCCCTACTGGCCAGGGAGACGTACTACAGAGTTCTCAACAGTACTTTTTCTTGTCTGCTCCATCTATCTCTGTTTGGAAAAAAAACTATTCAATGGCCCTGGTTTAGTCCTGGTCTTTGACTGATGTCTGTATCGTATGTTCAGTGTCGGTTCAGTTTGTGAGAGCCGTGTCTCTGCCGAGCGTCTGCCACCTGTCACTGACAGAGCGGTGTAATAATCAACTCCAGTCGGCCCAGAGCCAGCCGCCGAGAGAGAGACAAGGACACAGGCAGAGGACACACACCGAGAGCAAGACTGGCCACACAGACCAGAGGGAGACTGGGGGGGACCAGAGGGAGGAGGAAGAGAGACCAGGGGAGGAGGGAGAGAGACCAGGGGAGGAGGGAGAGAGACCAGGGGAGGAGGGAGAGAGACCGGGGGAGGAGGAAGAGAGACCAGGGGAGGAGGAAGAGAGACCGGGGGAGGAGGAAGAGAGACCGGGGAGGAGGGAGAGAGACCAGGGGAGGAGGGAGAGAGACCAGGGGAGGAGGGAGAGAGACCGGGGAGGAGGAAGAGAGACCGGGGAGGAGGGAGAGAGACCAGGGGAGGAGGGAGAGAGACCAGGAGGAGGGAGAGAGACCGGGGAGGAGGAAGAGAGACCGGGGAGGAGGGAGAGAGACCAGGGGAGGAGGGAGAGAGACCAGGGGAGGAGGGAGAGAGACCGGGGAGGAGGAAGAGAGACCAGGGGAGGAGGAAGAGAGACCGGGGAGGAGGAAGAGAGACCGGGGAGGAGGAAGAGAGACCAGGGGAGGAGGGAGAGAGACCAGGGGAGGAGGAAGAGAGACCAGGGGAGGAGGAAGAGAGACCGGGGAGGAGGAGGAGACCAGGGGAGGAGGGAGAGAGACCAGGGGAGGAGGAAGAGAGACCGGGGAGGAGGAAGAGAGACCGGGGAGGAGGAAGAGAGACCGGGGAGGAGGGAGGAGACCAGAGGGAGGAGGAGGAGGAGGAGACCGGGGAGGAGGAGGAGACCAGGGGAGGAGGGAGAGAGACCAGGGGAGGAGGAAGAGAGACCGGGGAGGAGGAAGAGAGACCGGGGAGGAGGAGGAGACCAGGGGAGGAGGAAGAGAGACCGGGGAGGAGGAAGAGAGACCGGGGAGGAGGGAGGAGACCGGGGAGGAGGGAGGAGACCGGGGAGGAGGGAGGAGACCGGGGAGGAGGAAGAGGGGAGGAGGAGGAGACCGGGGAGGAGGAAGAGGGGAGGAGGAAGAGAGACCGGGGAGGAGGGAGGAGACCAGAGGGAGGAGGAGGAGGGGGAGGAGGGGGAGGAGGGGGACAAATGAAGAAGATGACAGTGTGTTCTTTTAAAGACGTAATATTAAAAAGTAGGTTTGATGTTTTCTGATCTTCGTCTGAGGCTTGTTTTATGAGTGTAACTGATGTAACTTATGAGATGCACTCAATAAAACGGTCAATTACAGTAAAAAAAAAAAACAGCCAAAAGAAAAGAACATATTCCATCAACTTTCTCTCAACTTCACTTTTTATCTTGAAATATTGTTTTAATTCTGACGTGTTGTAAACCTGAACTCTTATGTTTTTAATAGTGCAAAAGAAATCAAATAGAATGGCACAGAAGCTCGGGTTTTGTGGAAAACATTGGCTATTATTCTCTTTGAAGCAACAGATGATGTAAAAAAAAACTAATTCCATGTGGTTCATGAGTTTTAATTCACAAAACCTGCATTAATTCATGATAAAATGTGCCCCCAGCTCTAAAGTGTTACCTTAGAATCTTACCAAAAGCTTGTGATTCTAAATTTGTTAAAAAAGGTTATATTTATTGTATTTGATTTAATTATTGTTGTGTTAAATGTTGTTGTTATTGGAAGAAGGACATTTAAAGTTGCATAAACACAGAGAAGACAAACAGAGCACTGTAGCAAGAGAAGCACAGTCATAATTCTTGCTGAAGATTTAGGACATTGAAAGAACAAATGGGTGCTCAATCTTGAAAAAGTCTGCTTACTTTATGACTAAAGCTCCAGTTTTTCAACAGATAATGGCTTTAATGACATAAATATTTATCAATCATTTCGACCACAGGTGAAAATGACATCCGGACCCCGAGGAATCAAAAGAATAGTTGCTGCTCCGTGTTAACTCAAACTGACACTTTATTGGAGGGCCCCACGGTTGAGGCTCTCTGTAATTAGGTCTGAGCCCAGAGGACGAGCCAGCTCTCAGAGAAGTGCTAATTGAGTGGGGGCTCACTGCGGTGAAGGAGCAGGACCCACTGGGACTGACTCGGGACCAGGATTAACACCGGTTCACCTGACACACGACTAACTCCGTCCCTCAAAGTCATTCTAAATCCTGTGCACAGGAGTAAACATACAGCCTGAAAACATATTCTGAGAAATACAAGAAGTCCTAGAGGTTTAGTCCTTGGTCTGAATGACTTCTTATTTTATAGTATTTTATACCTGATGCTCTTTGAAAGCACAAGATCTGAACGAGCCAAAGCCAGGTCTATAAACACTTAAAAAACAGGAATGAAATATTGTGTGAATGCTGTTCAGGTCAAAGTAAGACTAACGTGGGACAAACACAGAACAAAAACCTTGGGGGCTTTGAAATCTGTGGACAATTACAGAACTGACTGAGAAACATTACAAAGGCTTGTTTAAACTGACCTATAGTTCTAGTTTAAGACCCGGACAGTCTCAGGTTCAGTTTTTGGTTTAGTCCTACAACTATAGAACGTACGTAGAGACATACATAGATTCTGTTTCTTATCCTGATACTACACAGTCACAGAAAACCACTTTCTGCAGATTCCTCTTAAAGAACTGCCTGAGTCCAGGTCGTCTTTCACCTGGTTTCACCTGAATCACAGCCTGTAACTGATCCGGAGTCAGTCTCACAGCGAGTCCACTGAGAACTCTCCCACAGCAGTAAAAATTAATGAACTCTGACCGAATCTGACGAGGAACAGAGAAACAAGAAGGAGAGTGGAAGGAGGGAGGGAGCGGAGCAAAGAGATCCGAGGAGTGAGCCGAGAGCTGGGACTTCTCAAACGGGAAAAAGAGGATTCACAAAATGAAAGAGTCTGTCAAGGACTGTCTCTCAAGCTCCAGTTTCTGACTCAGTAAAATACATGCACTACGTTCAAGATGTCAGGGTTTAATCCTTCTTTGTTTCTTCTTTTAGTCGTAGGTTCAGTCCAGACTTAGTCTGGCTCAGACTAAGTCTGGACTGAACCTTGATTTAGTCCAGTTTCATTTACTTGTCTTAGATCTGTTTAAAACCTGATTTAGCCACGGGTTAGTCCTGGTCTGGTCTAGTTCTGGCTTTTACTTAGGTCTTGGTTTGACTTGGTTTTAGTCCCAATGTTTAGTCCTGGTTTAGTCCTGGTTTAGACCAGGTTTAGTGATTGGTCTACTTCTGACTGAATTAGCATTTTGTTCCGATTTATTCCTAGTTTTTTTTTGTCCAGATTAAGGGCACATTTAATTTTAAAATAAGATAATGATTTAATAATTACTCGTTTAGTCGTGGACTATTCCTCGCATGGTCCTTGTTTAAGTTTAATCTAGGTTTAAATATAGTTTTTGTGCTTGTTTTTTTTCTGATTAAGCCTCTGTAATCCTCGTAGTCCTTTTCAGTCCTTGTACTAGTTTTTGGCCTTGGATTTAGTCGAACTTTAGCTCTGATCAGTCATGAATTAGTCCTTGGTTGGTCCTAGATCCTGCTTTAGTCCCGCTTTTATTTATATTTATCAGAATCCAAAGCTTCCAAAGACTTTGATGACTGTACAAAGTCCCTGTCTGAAAATCCAACCCACAGTTTCTATATTTCTCTGAAACGTAATTCATTTCCCACAGATTGACTGTATGTTGGACTGAGGGAGTGCGTTTACGGCGCAGACAGTGGAACAGATGGAGAGTGTAAGAGACGGTCCACAGTCTGGTCGGACTCGGGTCTTATCAAATCCACTACAGCGCATTAGGACTGCGCCGGGACCATCGCTGGAGAAAAAAGGAGCACGTGCTTTGAAAGAGCTCTGGGCAACATTACACATGATTTTTTACTGAAAAGATGGAAAACAGTGATTTGTCGGAAATTTACAACCAATCCTTAATAACTACATCTAGAGAAATTAAATAGAAATGTTCCCAAGGGTTGTGCTGGTCCTGGTTGAGTAGTGGCTTGATTCTAGACTTAGTCCTGGTTTATTCTTGGTTTAGTCCTCTTTGAATCATTGGATTAGTCCTGGTTTGGGCCTTCGTTTGGTGTTTTGTCAATTTCATCCAAATTCAATCCTTAAATTTAGTCCTTGTTTAGTTTGGGTCTAGGTTGAAATTAAGAATTCAAATCCTTGGTTTAGTCCTTGATTAGTTTGGATCTAGGTTGAAATTAGGAATTAAAATCCTTGGTTTAGTCCTTGTTTAGTTTGGGTCTAGGTTGAAATTAAGAATTAAAATCCTTGGTTTAGTCCTTGTTTAGTTTGGGTCTAGGTTGAAATTAAGAATTAAAATCCTTGGTTTAGTCCTTGTTTAGTTTGGGTCTAGGTTGAAATTAAGAATTAAAATCCTTGGTTTAGTCCTTGTTTAGTTTGGGTCTAGGTTGAAATTAAGAATTAAAATCCTTGGTTTAGTCCTTGTTTAGTTTGGGTCTAGGTTGAAATTAAGAATTAAAATCCTTGGTTTAGTCCTTGTTTAGTTTGGGTCTAGGTTGAAATTAGGAATTAAAATCCTTGGTTTAGTCCTTGTTTAGTTTGGGTCTAGGTTGAAATTAAGAATTAAAATCCTTGGTTTAGTCCTTGTTTAGTTTGGGTCTAGGTTGAAATTAAGAATTAAAATCCTTGGTTTAGTCCTTGATTGAGTCATGCTTTAGTTTGAATATAATCTTGTATTTAGTCAAAGGTTAGTCCAGAGTAAGTTTGGTGATTCAATCTTAATCAGGTTCTGCATTGGTTAAGTTCTGGTTTAATATTAGCCACAGTGTAGTCCTTTGAACAGTATTTCTTGATGTAATTAGAGGCACTACACTTTAAACCCCACTCTGGACTCACATTTGTTGGGTTGAGTTTGGAGCAACAGCGGTTACTTTCAAGGACAGCGTTTACAGTCGAAGTGGGCCGCTCTAATTTATGGCTTTGCGTCCGAACTGTGAGCGGAGCGCTTGATGAATTAGCAGGTTTTGGCAGGAAGCAGGAAGTGCTTTTGGCTGCGGCCGATTCGGTGATTTCATTGGTTTCCTGGAAGAGGTTTAAAACGGGCCCAGACGTCTCAATGTCAACGGGTTTATGGAAGAAGAGAAGCTGCCAGAGACTTTTAGTGAAGGACTCAGGACAGAGAGACCAGACCTTTGTGTTTTATATATAAATATATATTTGAGAAAAGCTCTGATTGTCCTAAGGTCATAGTTCTTGGTTTGGTTCTGTGTTTATCGTAGGCCTAGTCCTAGACCTGGTTTGATTGTTTAGTCCTTGTTAAGTCCCAGATTTAGCTCTGGTTTGGTCTTGGGTCAAGACCTGGTGTAGTTCTTGATTAAGTCCTGGTTTTGTCCTAAGTTTAGTCCTGTGTAACCCTTAGTTCGTCCTAAGTTAGTCCTAGGTTTGGTTTAGTTCTGGCCGTTATTACTTGCTTCGTTCTGGTTTAGTCTTTATTTCGTCCGGCTTTGGAACTGGTCTAGTTCTGGGCTTTATTTTTGTTTTGTCGGGCTCTTTGTTTAAAAATTGTCAATGCGTTTCAGCCTTTTAGGCCTTCATCAGGAAAAACTCGAGCTGGCTGCCAGACACAAACCTTTGCTGTAAACTGCTGTAAACCGCTGTAAACTGCTGTAAACGCCTGTAAACTGCTGTGACAGCTGTAAACTGCTGTAAACCACTGTAAACTGCTGTGACAGCTGTAAACTGCTGTAAACTGCTGTAAACTGCTGTAAACTGCTGTAAACTGCTGTAAACCACTGTAAACCACAGTAAACTGCTGTAAACCACTGTAAACCACTGTAAACCACTGTAAACCACTGTAAACTGCTGAGACAGCTGTAAACTGCTGTAAACCACTGTAAACCACAGTAAACTGCTGTAAACCACTGTAAACCACTGTAAACCACTGTAAACCACTGTAAACTGCTGAGACAGCTGTAAACTGCTGTAAACTGCTGTAAACCACAGTAAACTGCTGTAAACCACTGAGACAGCTGTAAACTGCTGTAAACCACTGTAAACTGCTGTAAACCGCTGTAAACTGCTGTAAACTGCTGTAAACCGCTGAGACAGCTGTAAACTGCTGTAAACCACTGTAAACTGCTGAGACAGCTGTAAACTGCTGTAAACCACAGTAAACTGCTGAGACAGCTGTAAACTGCTGTAAACCACAGTAAACTGCTGTAAACTGCTGAGACAGCTGTAAACTGCTGTAAACCCCTGTAAACCCCAGTAAACCCCTGTAAACCCCAGTAAACCGTGATGCTCTGACTCTTCCTTCATGCAGCGTTCGTTTGCTCCAGACTCTTACAGTGTTGTTAATGACGCTCCCTCACTGAGTTTAATCACAGCTCGTTCTTTAATGACTCTCCCCAGTGAGAGGCCGTCTGTTACAGAGACACACACCAAACACATGACCTTTTTAGGAAACATCATTCTTAAACATAAATCTGACACTGACATATACCTTGCACTGAATCAGATCAACTTCATTTGTTTTTTAAATATATGCATCTTTCTTTGCCACAGCGAGTTACAGAAGAAGTCTGGGGTTACTATGGCTGTATATGTTTAATAGAGCAGACAGACACTTTATTGATCCTGAGGGAAATTCAGGTTTCCTGCTGCAGTGTTACAGTAATTACAAGGCGTCACACATTAAAATGCATATACAATATAGAGTACACAGTAAAGTGTAATAAACCATAGAGGCATTAAAGGTGTACATCTGGTGGTAGTAAAAAGGTGTGCACCAGTAGAGGAGGGGCAGGAGTTTAGCAGCTGTAAATATAAACTGAGAGATTGTTTTACATTACATTTACCATGTTTATCCTCTCTCTTCTCGTTACCGTTCACATTTAGAAGTGATTTCAAATTGTTAGTTCTACACTTTAAAGCGTTACATGGACAGGTCCCTCCCATTTTCTTCAATCCTCAGGTCCTTGTCATTGTCCCAAAATGTGGGGGGGGCTGTCCTCCAGACTGTTTATAAAGCAGTAGAAAACCCTTTCATTTAGTCTTTTATCTGTTTTATCTGTATTGCTGCACTTTGTAAAACTATCTAAACTTAAGAGGACTGACGCGGCAACAACAGTACACAACAGTACACATCAGTACACAACAGTACACAACAGTACACATCAGTACACATCAGTACACAACAGTACACAACAGTAAACAACAGTACACATCAGTACACAACAGTACACAACAGTACACATCAGTACACATCAGTACACAACAGTACACAACAGTACACAACAGTACACATCAGTACACAACAGTACACAACAGTACACATCAGTACACATCAGTACACATCTGTACACATCAGTACACAACAGTACACATCAGTACACAACAGTACACAACAGTACACAACAGTACACATCAGTACACAACAGTACACAACAGTACACAACAGTACACAACAGTACACAACAGTACACAACAGTACACATCAGTACACAACAGTACACAACAGTACACAACAGTACACAACAGTACACAAAAGTACACAACAGTACACACCAGTACACAACAGTAAACAACAGTACAAAACAGTACACAACAGTACACATCAGTACACATCAGTACACAACAGTAAACAACAGTACACAACAGTAAACAACAGTACACAACAGTACACAACAGCAACAATAACGCTCCTGCTCATCACTAATAAAAAAAACAAAAACGTCACCACCATCACCACTGACATTTTGACATCTGTCCGTCTCTCTTCGAACCTACCCCCCTCCCCTGGTAGCCACTGGATAAACCCGTAGGGGACCATGTGTGTTACTATGCCATTGTTGTCTATTGTCTGATATGTTACGTATGTTATAACGGCTACTGTAGTTGTGACTACGTATGTTATGTTTTTAACTGCAACTGTAGTTATGTCTGCTATGTTTGTAAAATGTCTCATTTCATTTTCTGAAGATCTAGACGGCGGCGCGAGGCAATCACGAGGCCAAGGGTCTCTCCTAAACTGTATTTCATTGCACTGTATTTGTACATGTGTAATGACAATAAATTTAATCTAATCTAACCTAATGTCATTATTATTATGTTCAACATTTACTGCTCATTAAAAGTGGAGCCTGACAAAACTTCAGCCAAACACAAATCAAAAGCGTATCACAGTTATAAGAGATGTTCTGAGCTGAGGGACTACGTAAGGAGGACTATTCATCTGGAGGTAGTTTAGAGGTAATTATACGTTCTCTTTAAAGTAATAAACCAGTAATAAACCACATGTAATCTGTAAATGGTTTAATCTGACGTGAAAGGTTTTGTTTTGTCATATTTGCTGAAACTTTTAACACACCATATTAGCTTAATACCATAATACTTGTATAAATGAGCAATACAAAACAGAGAGAGGGCTGGCTTTCCTGCAGTCGTCCAACGCACTCACCTGAGCTGCCTTCTTCAGATGAAGGAGTGGGTGCCTCTCAGTCCAAACAGGTCACATGCTGGCAGTATTTACTCTTGCTATTTGGCAGTATTTCACCATAAATGCTTGTTTCTTTTTGGTCCAAAGACACTTGATTTTAGTCAATTATTACTTCTTGGTAATATTTTTACACCACTTCACCTTGACTTCTTCATCTCCTTCATGTCTTTCTTTTCGCCAAAGACATTCTGCTCTGGACTAATTACAGAACCTCACGTCTCGTTTTAAACCTCCTGTAGCAGTCAAACCCTTTCTCTTTAAACTAAACTCAAGCAGAATCGGGGTTTGCTCTGCAGCCATCTGTCTCTGAGGAAGCTGATTAATCTGTCGCCGGCCGCCGTCACTCAACACTTTGATCTCTAATTGATTTTTCATATTTCAGAGCATAAAAAACATAAACAAATGGACTTTGATGAGAGGCTGATCAGAAGAAGAGTGAAGAGTCTCAGAGGAATCAAAGCAAATGGGAAATCAAGCAGAGTTTACGGGATCTAATAAGTGCTCAGATGTGGGCTTTTTAAAGAGAAATTCTTAAAAATACAACATGGTTCTGTGAGGTTTAAGAGCCTCTCAGTGGAAAAGACTGCTGTGTTCTTCAATTACATTCAGTTTCATCATTGGACGTCTAATTGGTTGAGAAACATGGTTAAACATTGAACAACATAAAGTCTACAAATTTCTGTGAATCTACATATATGTAATAATTATTCATTCAGCCATATTAAATATGATCCAACATGTTTTTTATGTATTATCTAATGCGTTTGGAAATTAACGCAAGTTGGGCTTTATTAGAAAGAATTAAGTTGTGTGTTAATTGTAGGGCTGTGTGATTAATTACATTTTTCATCACAATTAGGATTTGGGTTTATAAAAAAGAAAATAAACGCAAAATGAGTGTGCCCCATGTGTTTAGCTTCAGTAGAGTCAACCTAACACTCTTTTATAACAAAGACAAGAAAGAAGAGTGAACAAACTGAAACTCTAAATGTGCTGTTGAATGGTTATAAAGAGAAATGTCCTGAATGTAAATGCTGTGGATGAGAAAATGTCTGGGGAAATAAATGAAAGGAACCTGTAAATAGAGCTGTAGTTTATCAAAGAAAATCAAAGATGTTCAGAGCTGGAGATTTGGTGCGTTCACTGACACTAGACCCAGCTGTCACTCTTAAAAAACATGGACCAATAAGATTGTTTTATTTTTAAGTCGACTGTGAACTCATTGTTAGAATAACTTCAAGTCTAGAAAAATTTAAATGGCAGAAAAGGCAATATAAGCAGGTTCTGGTTCAATCGTATTTCTAAATCCAGTGCTGTTTAAACACATTTAAAGCATTAAATATTTAAAATAGAAGTTAATGCAACATTTTAATTTAATATTTAAGGTAAACCATTGATCATGTAAGTGTTATAAATAAATTTTACAAACCTTTTCATTATAATAAGGAAAAATTATAAAATGGAATTTGTGACAAAATGTGTTATTATGTATTATGTGTTGGGGGCCTAATGGTACCTCCTGCCCAGGGGCCCTAGAACCTTTAGAACCACCTCTGAAGGTTTGTTCTTGTAGATAAAAACAAAAAGATTTAGATAACACAAAGAGGAGGTTAAAATATTGAAGAATAATACATTAAATCAAAACAGTAATAAAAAAAAATATGTAACAAAAAATAAAACAAAAAGGTTTATTTAGGCTCTACTGTCTGTATATAAACTTTTCACAAAAGTGTGGATTTCGGATGAAATCAAACTCTACTTTCTAAACTTTAACTCTCTTTTCGTTCTCTTCCTCCTCCTCTTCCTCACACACAGGTTAGAGATTGCAGCAGTAACTTTCTGTGTTGGAGTTTATTGCGGCGTTATCGTGGTTTTGAATCAGTCGCGCTGGGTTCCTATCAGCGCTGTGTCTCGGAGCCGGGATGAGGGCCATACATCATTGTTGTACTGTACCACATCTCGTCTTATCTCACAAACACCAGCTTCAGCTCCGCACAGATGCAGTTAGAACAAATTATTCACTCACTTCAATACAACTGTCTGATCGTCTGTCACCGTCTTTCTTATTGAGCAATTTAACCAAGACCAAGGTTTTAATGTTCAGGATACTTACTTCATCTCAACATGTGGTCTTTTAACTCCGGAGAAGAACGTTTGTTTTATTTTTCAAATGTAAAATACGTCTAAAAAATGGAAGGAAAAAGAATCTGTGCTGCACATTTAGGGGCAATAATGGCAACGAGGCAAAACAGAAGAAAATCATAAGTTTATCTTTAATGAATTGCATAGTTTGAAAAAATAAAGACATGTGGCTTTGAATATTTAAGCTTGGAAATAGTTTGTAAAATCTGTATTATTATATTTTATGTTTCTAAAAGACTAAAAACCACTGCCCTGCATTCACTGAGAACACAAAAAAATTAATAAAGGTTTAAAAACTGAATGTTGCTGAGGTTGACTTTTTAGAAATCAAAACATTAAAAAGATTGTATATAAATATAATATAACAATAATATATAAATAATGAATACCTTCTATTTCTGCATTTCTTTTATTGTTTTAAAGGTTACAGCTGTGTGTGAGAAATGTATTTTTCTAGTTTAAGTAAGGCTAAAGATATAAGCCTCAGTGTACTGGTCTTTTACAATACAACCCTCGTATCAATGGACGTTAAGGTTGGACAGTGTGTTGATCTTTAACAGATTAAAAAGTCCATGATCTGAAAATACTTTCTGACCGTTTAGTTCCTTTCTGAACCAAGGCCTTTTTCACTGCAATACCACAAATGTCCACCGGGAGAACCAGTGACAGAGCAGATGGCACGATCCTAGATCCAGATCTGATTAAAACACATCTATTGTTGGTGTATGCGTCTTTAAACAACATGTATATCTGTCTCTTGTGTCCGGGGTTGGAGCCTGT
Organism: Neodontobutis hainanensis; assembly: GCA_024349245.1. NCBI lineage: Eukaryota > Metazoa > Chordata > Actinopteri > Gobiiformes > Odontobutidae > Neodontobutis > Neodontobutis hainanensis. The sequence continues at coordinate 1,150,600 of JALDNG010000146.1, read as the reverse complement.
GTCGAACAGTGAGTTACATTTGACCTGTAAAAGTAATTTCAACCACAGCGTTTTCTGCATTTCTGCCGTTTGCTTTTGAATGAGCAGTGAGTCGGAGCAGGTCTAATTCTTTGCACTGTACTCAGCCTGTGATCCCGCTACATTTCCCACAGGACTCATGTTTAACAGCCCGCTCTGTGTAACGGGGGCAGCTGCTGTGTGACGCTGACTAATGCAGCGCTGCTTCAGACGTGTTGGCGTTAATCGATTAGCGCCGCGGCTCCACACACATCGACACTCACTGCACACTGCACCAGACAACCAGAGAGTCCAATTATACAAGACTTAAAGGGCCCATATTCTACACTTTCTGGTGTTTCAGTGTGACGTTTGAGATCTGTGAATATGAGTTTGAGGTTTGGACATCTTGGTTTATTTTTACAGCTCCTCCATAAGGCCTTTTCCTGCTTTTATATGACTCAGTACAATAAATTATCTATTTATTATGCTTTACTGACATCTTACAAGAGGAATAGTTACTTCTGGTTCAAAGTTAATATTGCATCACACTGTATTTTCACGAACTGGTGCCGCTTCTTCAGCGGTCGAGACTAACCAAAG
>JALDNG010000146.1:1115000-1142500 GCA_024349245.1 Neodontobutis hainanensis | reverse complement strand
ACATGTCCAGACCGTCTGAGCTGTCCCTCTGATGGACCCTCGTCACTCCCAAAGAGAGACGGATTCCTCTGCAGTCTGACGTCTCAATACAAAGAAGGTAATGTAGTGCATAGCTCAGTGTTGGGGGGGCGCTGGTTGACCTATAACCACAGTTCATACTGTCATTGTGTCCTTGGGCAAGACACTTAACCCTCCTTTCCTCCAGTGACACAGCTCTGGTGAATGAATGTGTGAGAATGTTGGGACAACGGATGGAAATGAGTCTAAGGCTACACTCCGACATGTTTATGTGGCTGACGTACTGTCCCTTTAAAAAAATTAAAATCTCCTGCAAATCAGTGACTCGGTGTAAATCACTTTGTGCATTTAAACTATTCTTATAAACACTAAAGATTAAACTTAGCTTAGCTTCAAAGATACTCACAGTCACAATTCACAAATGACACAAACACAGTCTGTTCAGTTCAACGCTCCGTTTAAAGAAATACAAACAGGTCAAAAGGTCATTGCTTATTCTTCAAATATTGTAAACACAAACACAAGGCAGCACTCTGTTGTTGTTCCTATCATTTAAACTCTCACATCTCTGTCTCATTTGCATTCATTTAGTTAGATTCATTTTAAAAAAGAAAACAAGAGACAATCCAAAACAGAGCGTTTCTATCAAACAGGCTTTGTCTAGTTCCCTTTAGAGACAAAAACTCCTCTACAACACATTACAGATTCAGACAACACTCTGTTTGCATTTGTCTTTAATTGCAGCAGAAACAAGCCTCGATATTTAGTGCCATTACAACACAATGTCCGACAACAACGAGAACAAACGAGAAGAGAAAAACCTCCCGGAGCGGTTTTGTTCCCAGAAAAAAATGAAAAAAGAAGAGGGAGAGGTGTTGCAGTAATCGTTTGTTTGGTGATTATTCTGCGTCTCGTGTTGTGACAGCGTTCGAGGGAAAGAAGGGAAATGAATGAAAAGCCCAAAGCAATTTCCAGTCTAAATTTAGTTATGCAAAGCCTGGGGGCATCATCAGCATTTGGTAATTAGTTTTATAATTACTGCGGTTTTCCTCGGCCGCCGTGGCTGGGTTTGGTGGAGGACGGACACATCTCGCGCTCGCAGCTGGACCCGGTGTTATTATGAAGAGGAAAGTGGGCGCCGGACGTGGAGCTGCTGGGACGCCCTGGCTTTGGCCGAAGGCTGTGTCTGACGGGTTCTTTAAGCGACGGCAGGTTTAGAGAAGGACTCGCAGGAAGGAAGCATGGTGGACATTCTTTTACAGTGAAAACATGACAATAAAGCATATTTTAAATGATAAACATTAACACTCACTCTTAAGTACTGCCATTGTCCAACTACAGCTGAAAGGTTAAGAGTAAATGTTTAAACCTTACTAGAAGGATTTTTATATCGATATATTTATTCATTTCTGTTAATACTGCCTTCACCTTTTATCGCAGTAATGCTGTTATATTAGTTCTTTTCTTCTTTAGACACATTTATTCTACATAAATATAAACTCACTTTTCCACTTCTACCCACATCATGTGACAGAATGAACTGAAACACAAACATCTGAAAGACAAGATGATAAAGAACGTATTTATTTTGTTTGTGGTTAGTTATGTTCATTAAACTGATAATACAGGAAAACAAGTTTGTTTTATTTAAAGAGGTACCGCGTAACTTTTAGTCCAAAAATACCTCTTCTCATTTTAATTCTGAGTTAGACTGGTAAGAGAGCTGAGCTTTATCTTTAGAGGGCGGGGCTTGATCTGAAACGGACTCTGATTGGACGGTTCTGGTCTGAGAGTTGAAAGGGCGAGTCCTGATGGGGCTCCTCCCTTCCGCCCCCTGCTGGCTGAAAGTTACACAGAGTTGCTTTAATCTGTGATGAATGTGCTTTAATTTAAGCCTGAGCTTAAACCTGCTCCAGACCAGAACCAGACTAAACTTTCTTCATAATCCTCTGCTCACTGAGACTTAACCCGGTTTTATCGTTTGTGATTTTTGAATTGAAAGATGGAAACTGGTGGTGGACATTGTTCTGAGGCCATCCACAGATTTCAAACATAATACATTGATGACTGTTGACTCTATTGTTAGCAGCAGAAGTGTGGGCGGATGTTAATGGAGGTTTTTTACGAGTCCACAGGGGGCTGTTGAGGAAGAACAGACACAGCCAGACAAAGTGTGTGTTGGTCCTGAGACAGAGGCTTCAGGTTTTTAATGACGACCTGAACAAACAGCTGGAGGGAGAGCAACGACAGACGAACGCTGCCAACTCCACTCTGCTTCAAAACCCTCAGTCTTAGCACACGGCTGTGGGAGGGGCCACACTTCATCAAAGACTCCAACATGACCTTCACTTTGACCTCTGCAGAGCAAACATGTACCTGTCTGCAACAGACCAATCAGTGTTTTTAGTCCTGTTTAAGGATTAACTGTTCATCAGAAAAAAAGTGTGCATCAAAGGAAAACCAGAAAAATGTGTGGCCGGTTCTATTTTGGATATTAAATATGAATTTTGAATAAAACAAGGGTAATATTATAACTATGTTGTGTAATAATATATTCTATTATGTGTGTATTATTTTTCTTCTCTTTTCTTGTTTTCTGTTTTGTTTTTCTTCTGGATTTAAGAGTATTGAACTATTACGTATGAAATGTGGTAAAGTTTTGGCCTGCATTAATATAAAGCATGTGTCATCCTTCCGTCGTCTTCAAACGATACCACGGTGTCCATTGTTGCTCTAATTTTACAAACTAACCAAAAATAAAACTTAAGTGGTACCACACTAGTTTTTGACTTTTCTGTGTAACGCTGGGTTGGTTTTAGTGACTCGTATTCAAACAGAAAACATGATTAAATGTAGTATTTTTTCCCGACGACAGCTGCCTAGCAGCTAGCATTAGCAACAGCTGGTTTTAAAGAGCGCTGTCCGGCCCCTGTATTTATTCAACACAAGAAGAACCTGTGAGAGTCTGACGCTGCTGCAGCTCTGGAGCTAATGCTCAGAAAGATGGGAATCAACAGAAAGAGTTGACGGTTTCCTCCAGCTTCTCGCTGCTAAACACAAAGATTTATTTAGGCTGCCACACACCGGGAAGTTTATAAAAGTCTGTTTCAAACAGAGACAGGACTCCTGGATCAGCTCAGTAGAAACGTGTGGCTCTTTAAAGCGTCCTGACCCGACCTGTGCCACGTCCCACAGTGGAAATGTGTGGACGGGACGCTCACAGTCGGAGCAGATCCTCCAGAACTGAGCGTCCTCCAGATTAACACTATTTATTTTTGACTTCATTTTTGGTTTTGAGAGTTATCCTGCTTCAGATCTATGTACATTTTTATTTTTAAAATAATAAAGGTTGGATTTTACAGTTTTAATAAATATCCAGTGCCTTCAAAATATTTAAGGTCATTGTTGACTAATCGAGTAAATGATTTAAAATTGAAATCAGGGTTTATCAGAGCAACATGTATCATCTTTTTTGAATTGGTCAATACTCGATAAAGATCAGCTGCGACATGAAAGAGTCCATTTTAATCAATAATGTCCGAACGCCTGCTGTGTTTGGAAGCATTTGAAGAGGACAGGCAGTGTGTAAATGTTGGTGATGCAGTATTTCTGTCTCTAAACACAGACACTCCACGGGTCACTGCTTTTATAAACCCATTGATTGTTCGTCTCTCGGTGCGTTACGGACGTGTGCTGGGTGTGTGTGCAGTGTTTACGGCCGGGTCAGCGTCTCTCGCTCCTCTCTCAGTATAATGGACAAAACCATTATCCCCAGCAGCAGGCCGCGTCATAAAACCGTCAGCGACACAAAGAGCTCAGATGGATCATACTCTGCCCCTCCTCCTTCTTCCACAGGCTCCGTCTCTGGGTTGATTCACTAATGCCCCTCTCAGTCTCTCAGTGGGATTTATGGAACACTCACAGTGGGACGCAGAAGAAGTGAAGTCAACCAACGTCCACCAAAGATTAGGACTCTATCTAAGGCTAAATCAGGGTTTATATTATTTCAGTCACTTCTTTGTAACCTTTAATTCCATATTACCATAATCAGAAGTGCAAGAGAAATAAACTTGACTCACAATCACAACACTTCAGTGTCACTCATAAGAAAGATGCTTAACAGGATCTACATTAGAGGTACTGACATTAAAGGCAGCTTTCCTGTCTCCAGGTCTGGCACAGGCGACAAATACTAAAGTATTTTAAGGCTCGTCAGTTCAGAGGCACAGTCGGCAGGTCCACAGACTGAAGCAGGCCTCGTTACATTAAAAGACCAGGAGAAAACTTTCTGCCGCTTTAGTCTTGCATGTCCAACATCAGAAAAGCAAAAAAATAGATTTGGACAAGTTCAGGAATGCACTGCTCAAAGATCGTTAAAATATGTCCCAAAGTGTCTCAGAAACAACTGACCAAAGGCTTGAGCAGGTCTTTAATATCTGGTCTTTATAATCATTTTGGGGGAAGGACATTGGGAACCTGAGCCGGAATGGATCCCGGGTCACCCCAGTGTTGTGTGCACTCAGGTGAGACACAAGGCACCCCTTAAAACCAAGAAAAACTTTAATTAAAGTCTTGTACAGCATGAAACAGGCTTTAAACCAACAAACATTTAAAGAAGACCAAGACTGGTTACAGTCCAGACCAAAGCGGGGCAGGATCCATGTTGGAAAGACCGGACTTGGGACCAGAACATCCTTCTCGGAGTCTGTCCTCACGATGATACAGAGCAGAGCGGTGTGCATGTAAATGTGACCGTTCGGAGTCTGTGTTTGTGCGAGAGTACAGTGTGTGACATATTTGTTTGCTGTGACTGCGGTCGACACCTGGTTATTCATTATTCATGCAGCGCAGACGACGCCGAAATGCCACACTTCAACAGACGCTGCACAAACAGGGTTACAGCTCCAAACCCACAAACCCACATGTTTACAGACACACCGGAGCGTACGCCATTCCATCTTTCTCCAAATCCAAGTCTACTGAGCACGTGAGGCACAAACACATGGCTGTCATTCTATAGAAATGATAAACTAAGATACTGAGTGTCAGAGAACTGTTGCTTCAGAGCAAGAAGGTCCTGAGTGTGACCCAAAGCCTGGCCGTACCTCTGTGGAGTTTGTCCGTACTGTAGCTGTGGGTTTAACCAAAGAGCTTCAGGTGAACTGAGACAGACCTGTGCCAAGCTCGTACGATATCGATGAGAATGTTCAGGGTGAGTTTAGGCCAATCACGTTTGCACAGTATATCCTTTTCTCTTGGTCTTCTTGGGAATGCATTCAGGAGATTAACGAGGAGGGTAATCGTTAGACTGGCCAGCCACAACTAACTCCTGTTCTGTACAAAAAAGTTAGTCTGGTGCTCTGTTGACTGATTTAGTTTCAAAGGTGAGGTTTACAGGTGTCTATTTGTCTGTTCAAATAGACAAATGCCATTTGATATTTAATAAAAATAGTTTTTTAGCTCTGTCCTTCACCAAACACTGACCTCCAAAAACTGGACTTGGACTTGCACTGGTTCTGGTCTTGCCTCGGTCTTGATACTCTCTGGTCTCAGACAGGTCTTGGTCTCGGTCAGCGTGGTCTCGACTACAAAACTAGTAAATATAAGGGTTTTTAAATCGGTGCTTAATCTAACGACCAACACAAGGTGCGTCCAGTGTGAATAATAACACTCTTCTGGGGAGTCGTTTCTTGACAGTGATGTTTCATGTACCGTTTTGTTCTTAAACCTCTCAAACTCAGAAACCTGAGATCCCTCCCCTGGACTTTCTCATGGCAGAGTCTTGGTAAATCTCCCTGTGAGGGCCGGAGTAGAAACTGTAGAGGTCCACACACAGACGGAGACACGGGGGTTTGGGCTAAAGGTCAGGGCTGTTTGTGCGTCCTGAGGCAGATGTGCAAACTCTGACAGGAGTCAAAACCTCCAACACTGAAGTGAGAGCAGCAGCTGATGGGTCAATTACTGCAAAGGTCAACACTGGAGAAAGAGGAGAGGAGGCAAGGAGAGGAAGGAGGAAGGTTTCAGATACGATTCAAGAGCCGGCGGTTAGTTTGTCCGCAGTCCTTTTTAGACGCTGCATTTTATATTTTCAAGGTGACAATAAAGTATTTCCACTCATTAATTTATTTGACAGTACTTTTTCACAGATGGTTGCAGCTTTGTGCTTGAGGCGGGGCACACTCGTGACAAACGCCAGTTAAGTCTAGAGCTAATATTTAAAGCTGCATTAATCTCACCTGCAACAAAACAAGAGCGTTCTTTCTCTTATTTTATAAAGAAAATATAACTCTAACCAATTTCCCTCAATGCATCAAACTGAACTTTTACAGCTGACATTAAAGTTCTGTCTGAGTTCAGCGTCAAACCAATGTCATCCTGTAATTCTCTCTGCCTTTCATAAATGGATCTCATGAATTCATTGCCAATATTTATTTGAGGTTTTATTCATTCATTCATTCATTCATCCATTTGCTACCGCTTTGTCCCGTTAGGGGTCTCAGTGACTGGAGCCTATCCCAGCAGCTTTGGCGGGGTACACCCTGGACAGTGGCCAGTTAGTCGCAGGGCTAACATTTAGAGACAGACAGTGACAAACAATCTTTCACTCTCACATTCATTCACTAGAGACACTTTAGAGTTGCCGATTAAACTGTACATGCATGTGTGTGGACGGTGGGAGGAACTGGAGTACCCAGAGAGAACCCACGGTAAGACGTGGAGGACATGCAGACTCCTCACAGAAAGACCGGAGTCAGCCAAGAATATTTGAGTCAGCCGGGTTTTGAAAGTTGGCCGTCATCTGCAGAAGAGGATCATTTTCATACGGTTTGTCACTTATTTATCGCCGAGAACAAAGTTTGCCTGATTCATCTAAATGATCACATAAGGCACAATCTGAAGAAAACTATGATATAATACATTGCAACAACAACAACAAAACCTGCAATGTTTCAAAGGATGAGATGAAATAAATACAGTAATTCTTTTGTGTAAATGAAATCAGTGGAACCATCCGATCTGTGTTCAAGACAAAAGAAAGACACTCAAATACTCGTCAGGTCGTATCAAAAGTAGTTTAAAGTCTCCTCTGTCCCTCAACCTGTCTCTCTAAACCAGTAACATCAATTTCTATTCTTCTGTCACAAATTCCTCTGGGCCGTCTTTAGTAAACCTCCGATCCCTGCTCGGATCCACAGCTGTGCCGTTAGCGTTACAGCTTCCTCGTCTGCGTCGGCCGTCTGCGTGTGATTTATTCTGACAGCGGCTGTTACAGGAAACATACGCCGCTCACAGACAGAGGCTGAGTAAAGGCACTTCATTAAAATGCATGCGGCTCTTCAAAGACCTGACGACAATGAAGCCATCTGCTGCAGAGGCCGCGCCATGTGGACCGCTCTCACCTGAAAACCAGGCTTTAACCGGGGACCGGATCCAGACCTAACCAGGACTTCAGGCTGTTTCATCTTCAACTCGAACTCCACTTATATTTTATCCATTTCTCACAATTTTTGTTCCCCCCCTTTAATTTGTTGCCCTTTAAACATTCTATTTATCTATTTTTGACCTGAACATAACCCTAACCCTGAACCTCAGACCTGAAGTATAAGAAGCTGTCTCTCAGGGGTTTATTGTTGCCTTCCTGATCCGTAACAGCTCTAACTCATCTGAAAAACAGTCTTTAATCTCTTACAATCCTTGATAATAAAATGTAGATGACGTTTACCCAGATAATTCCTCTAACTTAAACTTTATTAAATGTTTTTAGGATAAGATTTTGTTGCCATGGCTCTAAATACTGAAATAAATATACGTCAGACTTAAATGTGGGTGTGGACTTGATCGTGTAATGTCCAGTGTACGAGGTATTTTTCAGTCGAACAAGCAGAATCTATAAAAGGTGGTTACACAGGTGTGAGAGAACATCAGTATTTCATTCTTTAGACATTAGTTTTAGAGTTGAGTGTAAACTTTTAGCTTCAACGTCAGAGTTCTCCTTCTCGTTAAACATCGGGTCATTGAAGCCAATATTTTAAATAAATAAATAAATATATTAAAATAAAGCTAGTTTATTTTAAATATACTATAAAAACAAACAGGAGCAGTCTGTTTAAGTGCAACATTTAAATAATCTTCGTATGTTACAACAATGTCCCAGTTCTGTGCAAAGAAATGAGAACATCCCGTATTAGGACTGAGGCCAGTCACAAAAGCACCAGTGCCTTTTCCTGCACTCAACAGCCTTTAGTGAAAACACAAACCCTTTTTCTGCACAAACTGATCTGACTGTGGACCTTAACAGATCTAGGCCTTAGGGCAGTTTCAGAAAACTTCTCAGTCGTTGTGACATTATCCAGCAGAGTTAAGGTCCGGTTTAACAAAGGAAGTGTGACAGAGATCCAAGTGAGTTCTAATGTCATTTTATGTTTATGCGCTTCCAGTTATTGCGGTTTTAAAGACATGTCCAGATCAATTAAAACAGACGAGAGTCCCGCGACAAACTTTTATGTCCAGTGTTTAATGTTTAATCTCCAAAGAAAAGCGTTGCAGAATTTGCAGAAACAGTGCTTTTCTGGGACTCTCAGAGCAACAGAGAGCTTACAGCTAAAGGGTGTCACTGTTTGTTGAAGACATACTAAATACTAACTGCAGCAATGTTACACTAAAATAGTGCCTGTGACTGTTTTGTTGCAATTAATAACAAACAAGTTTTCTTTTTGTTATTTAGTTTCAGCAAAAAAAAAAAATGGAAATAAAATTTTCCTAATTTAAAAATAAATCTTTTTATTTCTTAAAACATGGTTTATCGTGCGTTATGACCCCAATATATTATGATAACATATTGATTATCTCAGTATCGCCATATTGTGATATTATCGGTATTGTGAACAATGTATCGCGTATCGTGCATATCGTATCGTATCGTATCGTATTGTATCGTATTGTTTCGTATCGTATCGTATCGTTTCGTATTGTATCGTTTCGTATCGTATCGTATCATTTCGTATCGTATCGTATCGTATCGTTTCGTATCGTATCGTATCGTTTCGTATCGTATCGTATCGTATCGTTTCGTATCGTATCGTTTCGTATCGTATCGTTTCGTATCGTATCGTTTCGTGGTCCTAGTGACCACACAGAGAGGAACATGTTTAAGTGAATCAAATAAAGAGGGCTAATGTTATTAACTTTTCTCAGAACAAAACATTTCTTGGATACAGCTCAAGATGAAGCCTCTGTAAATGAGTCTGGTTCATGAGGTGGACTTTCAGACCTTTACACCTCTGACAGTGTTCTCTCGGCAGCTCCTACCTTTCACGGAGGTGTTCGGCGGCGGGCCCTCCATGCGCAGGTTCCAGGGCGGGTCTCCTTGGTTGGCGAAGTCCCTCATCTTCAGGTAGCTGATGGTGAGCCTGATGATGGAGGCCTTGTCCAACTGGCTCGTGATGGCGCCCGGCAGCGGCAGCATCTTGGCCAGCTCGTAAAACTCAAAGTTCTCCTTCCCCCGGCGCGAACGAGCCGCGTCCCGGGACTTCTCCTTCCTCAGAGCCTGCAGCCTGCACGGACACAGGGGTTAACACGTCAGAATTTAAGTTAAATACCAGTCTCTCTCAACAACTCTTTAGTTAAAGTCTGAGAGATTAAAGCTAATACATTTACCAACAGCAGTGACAGAGAGACAGAGCCTAAAAAAGAGAAATCTGCTGCTGTTGGGTCTACACTAAAGGATTGCTGTATATAGTATAAATGCTCAAGACAAGCTCTAGTTTAGTCCAGACCAAGACTAGGGGCTTCTTTTGAAAAACAAAAGCTGTATGTGCCACTTCTATAGATCGATAAAGCCTAAAGTCTAAATGAAACTGTGCAGAGCACCTTGGCTGTACACAGCTGTATTTTACAAATACTAAGGTCAAAAAACATGACAGAATATTGTAAATAAGACATATTCTGTCGTTCTGAGTAACATTTGGGTAATACATTAAACTTTAGTTGCAAAAAATGCCTATTACAAAGACAAATTTAGAGAAAATGACAATTTTTATTTTATTTTTTTAGATTAGTTTTATTTCTTTAGGACATTAAGCCAGAGCAGAAAGGCTTGTACCAGATTATAGCCTAACAGCTCATTTCCATCTGTAGTCCTATATTGTACATGTTTTTGGTGGTGGGGAAAACCGGAGTACCCAGAGGAAACAGGGAAAACATGCAAACTCCACAGAGAAAGCCGTGGCCTGGAATGTGAGGCCGAAGTGCTAACCACTCTGCCACAAAACATTTGGTAAAGCTCACAAACAAGTGGGAGGGGCTTCCCAGCTGCAGGACACACCCAAATTAAAAGACCATTCATAACATACACAATACAATATTCAAGCAGATTATAAAACCTTATTTTCCCATAAATACAAGACTGAGTTAACATCCGTCTGCAAAAGAATGTGCATCATAAATACCTTTGTCTTAGCAGTCAGTCAAGACTTCCTACCATAACCTTTACAAAAACAAGTCTTTATCCAATAGTGTTCCCTCTTGAAGAGTAATATATCTAAGTTACCATCTCTGAAGGGCAGTGGTACCTTCTCAAAACTCCTAGAGCTTAATGAGAACACATGTACATATGACTATGTTCATAAGTCCTTCTCACGAATGAAGCAGCAGTTCGACTTCTGCTTCGAGTCCCAGCACAAACGTTTCTCCAACATCGAGGAAACGCTGTGAAAACACCTCCAAACCCAGCGTACAGTCGGTCCCACCTCTGTCTCTTTTGCAGTTTATTACCTTAACTCAAACGCTTTGCACAACAACAACACGGACCCGGACAGACTTTTCAGTTTGCGGCGGCCGCTCATCATCATCGCACGCCGTTATGAATTAACTCCGCAATAAATCAGCCGCTTAAAACCTCTGTGGGCTTCTGCCGCCGACGGAGACAGGTGATTAATAAAAAAGCTGCGATAAAAGCAGCGAAGGAGGAGGAGGAGGTGCGGCGCTTGTTGTTTGTGGCCAGAAATGAAAAATGGCCGTCATCTGCAGAAGAGGATCATTTTCATACGGTTTGTCACTTATTTATCGCCGAGAACAAACAGTAAATGAGAAGAGGATAAACAGTGGGGAAAAGGGCAGAGCGGCGTTCAGAGACAGGACCGACCCAGAAAGAAGCAGAGGAAGAGGAAATACAATCCAATCTGTGAGGAGTAATAATGTCATGGACTGGGAAATGGAGTCCTTATCACATCTACAAATAAGAATAAACAGGGAATTATATTGAAATGTGGAGGTTGAGATGCACTTGGGACCATTTGTGGTTTTGGAGAAAATAGTTTCAAGGTTTTGAATGGAGTTTGCTAGTGTCAAAAAAAAAAAAAAGAGATCTTTCTTTTTAGGAGTTGTTACTGTCTCTTTCTTTTTGACTGGGTTTTATTTAGATCATTTTTTGTGTTTAATCTTTAGGGCTAAACTTTGACTTTTGGCTGGGTCACAATTGTATTTGATTGTTGATTTGATATTTATTTATTTATTAAATGTTTACTTAGATCTTTAATTTATTCATTTGCACTGATCAGACTTAGTTACCTTCACATAATGAACCGACGCTAAAATAATTCTGTGATGAATAGAAAAGGGATGTAAAGAACGACAGGAAAATAATACTTAAGTTTGATCAGAACTGGACTAATGCTTCACTGAATCAACCAGCGCTACTGTTGAGTAAAAAGTCAGGTCATCTGGAGAAAAAAAATGTCCAAATATGCACTTTTTCCACCGAACTGTGTCGTTTCCTGTTCAACCAAAAAAACTAAAAATGACACACTTTGACACAATTACTCCCTATGGCTTTGGTTTAATAATTGCATTTTCTTCTTGTAAATGAAGTGGCTGAATGACTACAAACAATTTAACAGTTTATTTACTGTTTTCTTTACTAATGTTGGCTAATGTTCTGCTGACCTGGAGCTGGTAGACCTTTAGAGTGTCTTAAGCAGATTTATTTACGATCCACACAAACCCGGAGACAGTGCCAGTGTTGATAGCCCTCTGTTTTATGAGTGTTTTATAAAATAAGATGCAAGAGCAAAGCTACTGACTTTAGACCATCGTTGTGAACGAGACAACAACCTTGTAATATCTTAACCTACAATTAACATTTAAAAGTAGAAATGAATAAATATACAGTATATTCAGTTCCAGAATGCAACCTGGACATGTCGGTAGGAAAACTACACATCTGTATCTTACATATCAAAGCATTCGCTGAAACATGTCGCACCAATAGACTTTTAAACCGAAGGAATCTCATCAGGACGAAATGTGCACGAAGTATCTGTTCAGTGGACTAGAATAAATCATTTCTACCTAAATTCCATTATAATTATATTTGCATCACAAAGAGGTGCCTAGTAATAGAAAGGTTTTCCACAAACCCCGCCTCTACAATTGATAAAACCAGAAACAAACACACACATAAACTGCAGGTCTCTGTAAAAATCTGCTAAAATCAACCGTGTCAGAATAAAGACAGTCTGTCCAGCGTGGTCAGTTTGACATCTGCTTTGACCTGGGGTTAAACCTGTGACCTTATGAGCTCTCTGTCAGGTTTAAAATACAAACAGCAGTACCGGGGATCTATATTATTGTGAGGACACTGACTGAAATAATACGCATTAAAACCACAAAAGGCACAAACAGACGCTAAAGAGTCCGGTCTTTCTTTGAATCGGAGGTTTTTAAAACAGCTTTGACTCACGCTGTGCCTTTACAGAACACTTAGTCTCTTTTATGATCTTTTTTACAATCAGACATGAATGCACTGAGGCCCATTGTTTAATACAGACAACGTTTACTATTTCTGAAAGTAAATATCTGTAAAAACCTGGTGTAGCTAGGCTCTAAATTTAAAAAAACACTAAATATAAAGGGATTTACAAGCAGTGCATTATAATCAAGGACAAATCAGAATGAGACCCAGAACTAAAACGGAAAACAGGGACTAAATCTCACATTAAACCAGGACTTAACTAGGTTTATACCTCGTCCTAAACCCTTTTAAACCAGGTCTAAATCAGGACTCTTCCAAAACCCAAACTAGAACTCGATATAAATTCATTTGTCAGCTGAACATTGTTCCACTTTCTGGTTTTAAATGAACCATGTCCACATTTTCTCTCCATAGTCGCTCCCTCTTTTTCCAAATCTTTATTTAATCTTAACAAAACCCTTCCCTTTTGTACGATACCATCTTGAGTCAGGACCTGGACTTCCCTGTGGACCACCGGCCGCTCTCTTATCCACGCTCACATCTCTCTTCGTCCTGCGCTGGTCCTGTGCCATTATCGCTGCAGGAATTTCACTGCACTTCTGCTTAAAACAGGCCGCATTTACAGAGCTTTCCTGCAGCAAAGATAAAACAGATACTGGAGTTTGTGTAGGAGCTGGTTTTAAATGCATTTATGAACATGGACTATTCAACCAAACAGGTTTACAATAGACAAACTGGCATTACCCACCAAGAAGTTGTAAATAGTAAAAGAATAAGATATACAGTACATCATATTGCTATATTTTTACAACCACATACACAGCTCTGTGCTCTGTCGTAGAGACTGTCCCCTCTGTGTTCTGTCATAGAGACTGTCCCCTCTGTGTTCTGTCGTAGAGACTGTCCTCTCTGTGCTCTGTCGTAGAGACTGTCCTCTCTGTGCTCTGTCATAGAGACTGTCCTCTCTGTGTTCTGTCGTAGAGACTGTCCTCTCTGTGCTCTGTCATAGAGACTGTCCTCTCTGAGCTCTGTCATAGACACTGTCCTCTCTGTGCTCTGTCGTAGAGACTGTCCCCTCTGTGTTCTGTCATAGAGACTGTCCCCTCTGTGTTCTGTCGTAGAGACTGGCCTCTCTGTGCTCTGTCGTAGAGACTGTCCCCTCTGTGTTCTGTCGTAGAGACTGTCCTCTCTGTGCTCTGTCGTAGAGACTGTCCCCTCTGTGCTCTGTCGTAGAGACTGTCCTCTCTGTGCTCTGTCATAGAGACTGTCCTCTCTGTGCTCTGTCGTAGAGACTGTCCTCTCTGTGCTCTGTCGTAGAGACTGTCCTCTCTGTGCTCTGTCGTAGAGACTGTCCTCTCTGTGCTCTGTCGTAGAGACTGTCCTCTCTGTGCTCTGTCGTAGAGACTGTCCTCTCTGTGCTCTGTCGTAGAGACTGTCCCCTCTGTGTTCTGTCGTAGAGACTGTCCTCTCTGTGCTCTGTCGTAGAGACTGTCCCCTCTGTGTTCTGTCGTAAACTGTCCCCTCTGTGCTCTGTCGTAGAGACGGTCCTCTCTGTGCTCTGTCGTAGAGACCGTCCTCTCTGTGTTCTGTCGTAGAGACTGTCCTCTCTGTGCTCTGTCATAGAGACTGTCCCCTCTGTGCTCTGTCGTAGAGACTGTCCTCTCTGTGCTCTGTCATAGAGACTGTCCCCTCTGTGCTCTGTCATAGAGACCGTCCTCTCTGTGCTCTGTCGTAGAGACTGTCCTCTCTGTGCTCTGTCATAGAGACTGTCCCCTCTGTGCTCTGTCATAGAGACTGTCCTCTCTGAGCTCTGTCATAGAGACTGTCCCCTCTGTGCTCTGTCGTAGAGACTGTCCTCTCTGAGCTCTGTCATAGAGACTGTCCCCTCTGTGCTCTGTCGTAGAGAATGTCCTCTCTGTGCTCTGTCATAGAGACTGTCCCCTCTGTGCTCTGTCGTAGAGACTGTCCTCTCTGAGCTCTGTCATAGAGACTGTCCCCTCTGTGCTCTGTCGTAGAGACCGTCCTCTCTGTGCTCTGTCGTAGAGACTGTCCTGTCCCCTGTGACCGTCCTGTGTTTAAATGTGTGTGTGTTTAAATGTGTGTGTTTAAATGTGTGTGTGTTTAAATGTGTGTGTGTGTGTTTAAATGTGTGTGTGTGTGTTTAAATGTGTGTGTGTTTAAATGTGTGTGTGTGTGTATTTAAATGTGTGTGTGTGTGTTTAAATGTGTGTGTATTTAAATGTGTGTGTGTGTGTTTAAATGTGTGTGTGTGTGTGTGTGTGTGTGTGTTTAAATGTGTGTGTTTAAATGTGTGTGTGTGTTTAAATGTGTGTGTTTAAATGTGTGTGTGTGTTTAAATGTGTGTGTTTAAATGTGTGTGTGTGTGTTTAAATGTGTGTGTTTAAATGTGTGTGTGTGTGTTTAAATGTGTGTGTGTTTAAATGTGTGTGTGTGTATTTAAATGTGTGTGTGTGTGTTTAAATGTGTGTGTGTGTGTGTGTGTTTAAATGTGTGTGTTTAAATGTGTGTGTGTGTGTGTGTGTTTAAATGTGTGTGTGTTTAAATGTGTGTGTGTTTAAATGTGTGTGTGTTTAAATGTGTGTGTGTGTGTTTAAATGTGTGTGTGTTTAAATGTGTGTGTGTTTAAATGTGTGTGTGTTTAAATGTGTGTGTGTGTGTTTAAATGTGTGTGTGTTTAAATGTGTGTGTGTTTAAATGTGTGTGTGTTTATATGTGTGTGTGTTTAAATGTGCGTGTGTGTGTGTGTTTATATGTGTGTGTGTTTAAAGGTGTGTGTGTTTAAATGTGTGTGTGTGTGTGTTTATATGTGTGTGTGTTTAAATGTGCGTGTGTTTAAATGTGCGTGTGTGTGTGTGTGTTTAAATGTGTGTGTGTGTGTGTGTGTGTGTTTAAATGTGTGTGTGTTTATATGTGTGTGTGTTTAAATGTGCGTGTGTTTAAATGTGCGTGTGTGTGTGTGTGTGTTTAAATGTGTGTGTGTTTATATGTGTGTGTGTTTAAATGTGTGTGTGTGTGTTTAAATGTGTGTGTGTGTGTGTGTTTAAATGTGTGTGTGTTTAAATGTGTGTGTGTGTGTTTAAATGTGTGTGTGTGTGTGTGTGTGTGTGTGTGTGTGTGTTTAAATGTGTGTGTGTTTATATGTGTGTGTGTTTAAATGTGTGTGTGTGTGTTTAAATGTGTGTGTTTAAATGTGTGTGTGTTTAAATGTGTGTGTGTGTGTGTGTTTAAATGTGTGTGTGTTTAAATGTGTGTGTGTGTGTTTAAATGTGTGTGTGTGTGTGTGTGTGTGTGTGTGTGTTTAAATGTGTGTGTGTTTATATGTGTGTGTGTTTAAATGTGTGTGTGTGTGTGTTTAAATGTGTGTGTGTTTATATGTGTGTGTGTGTGTGTGTGTGTGTTTAAATGTGTGTGTGTTTAAATGTGTGTGTTTAAATGTGTGTGTGTTTAAATGTGTGTGTGTTTATATGTGTGTGTGTGTGTGTGTGTGTTTAAATGTGTGTGTGTTTAAATGTGTGTGTGTTTAAATGTGTGTGTGTGTGTGTGTTTAAATGTGTGTGTGTTTATATGTGTGTGTGTTTAAATGTGTGTGTGTGTGTGTGTGTGTGTGTTTAAATGTGTGTGTTTCTTATTAAACTAAATATCTTTCTCACAGATAAGGTCCCTCATCTCACGGGCTTTATATAAATATATAAATATATAAATATATATATAAATGCTAAAGTGAGTGGTCTGTAAATTATTCCTCCTTATCACAAACAATAAGCCAATCAAACAGCAGACCGTATTGATTGGATTTGAGAGAAGCTCAGAGAAGAGCCATAAATAAAGATGTTCAAATTCACCTGTCGGTGTGCCTTTATCCTTCCTTTACTACTGAACAAGACCCAGGAAACCTGACCGTCTCCACTTGAGGCAGAAACCCTACTCCAGCCTTGAGAGGGCAGGTCTTTATAAAAGAACAAAAGAGATAAGGGCCGTGATCAGACCAGAGCTGCTGGTGGCCCACTGTGGAGCCGGGCCTGGGGTCGGAGTTCAAGGATCACAGTTGAAGTCAGCTTCACGTTTTTCGCACCAAAACAAGAAATGATTTAGTCCAGTCTGTCGTCAAAAAGCCCCTGTCCACCGAGTGTTCACAGCAAAAGAAACGTCCTGATGGTGCTGCCGGCCCAAATGTCCCGTCCACGTTGACCCGCTCATCACTGTGTTTTGTTGGAAGACAATATAGTTTAGGTTACTTTATGCTCAAAAGCTAAAGTTACATGGCATATTTTTTGCTAATTTGAGGCTTCTCTGTTTGGGTTTGTTAGGCGTCTGTGGAGCTTGGGGTTGACATTTTAATGAACAGGACAAGAGTTTGGTAGAAGCAGGTCTCTGAGCAGGTTCAGTGGCTCTGAGGTTAGTCTGGAGCGTTTAATCAAGGTGAACCACACTCAGAGCAACCACCGCACCAAACATGACAAGATGTCCGCCCACGAGACCCTGTAGGTTCAGTCTAAAAAAGACACCTGGAGACACCTGGGGACTAAATCCTGGCCCAATGGTGTATTTATTTACACGACATGTACAGTAAATAAATATATCCCATTATGTCCGTCAGCTCATTGTTGCAGAGTTTACTCCATAATGCCGACCAGTTTTCACCAATGAGCTCAAAGATGAAAGGTTATTTTTAGCTTTTCAGATGGTTTAAGGATATACGTATTGTCTTCAGTAGCTTAGACTGAACTTTGATTAAATCTTCATTAAAAGGAAAAGTAAAACCAGGATTACATCAAGGCTAAACCCAGCATAAAAACAAAACCAGGACCAAAGTCTTAAAGCTTGACAGGCTTGTTTCCACAAATAACTTACATTTACAGTCTTTTTATCGAAGGTCACCAGCTCGTTTTATAAACCTGTGTAAATCCAGACTCACTAACGTAAAACAGATATTAAAATACTCTTTAGTGTATTGATTATATAACATTTATAGAAAACTAAACTAAAAAGACACTGATGTATGCATCAAAAGACTTCTACAACAATATTTCAAAAGGTCAAACATTTTTTTCTTTTTCTTTCTTTGCATCTCTGAGGGTTACCAGGATTAAACCAACCCTGGGCCACACCAGAACCAAACCAAAGCCTAAAACACCACTCATTCTAAGCCTTTTATGATTCTGGCCACTAAAAGAGAGATAGAGCAGAGCATTCGTAAATGGATAGATTTAATGGATTTCTTATTTGGATGGATTTTTTTTTTTCTAAAAGCTGGTAAACCTGACCCTGACTCTTTGTGTCCAACAGAGACTCATGGACCTAACGCTGAAAAGGCCTCTTCAGACCTGAACACCCGCGTTAATATCCCCCTCGTATTTAGCTCACAGACATTGTTTTAATTTAGTCGTTATCTTCTGCAGGGAAACTTTACACACAACTCATTAACGGCACAACAATTAAGTTCTTTGAGTCTGACGAACACGACGCACATGTAATGAGGCGCTAATGTGAGTTTTACGGCCGAGACTGGAGCGTATTAATTACTAATGATGAATAGCGACATGAATTAGTAACAACAACAAACTGCGACATGAAGCAATAATCTGGGGTTTTTAATATTAATAAATACATCACATTAAAGCAGGAACATGGCTTATTCATGGCCACACATCAATCTCCCACCGCAGCGACAAAAAAAAAACTGAAGAAAAACGGCTTTACTGCGACAATTCAGGACGATTTACAAAGGTTAGTTCATTAAAATGGTAATTATTCATCAGTTGTTAATTAAACTGGGGCCATATTAATATTAGTTGTAAATTTGGGGCTAAATCCGACAAAGAATAAAGTTTCGGATTGAGTTGTTTAATTAGAGACTTGAGTAATAAAAAATAAAAAAAGAAAGCAGTGCAGGTTTGGTCCTGGCTTTGCTCGGTCTTTGGTTCTGGTTTAGTATTGGTTGAGTTCTTAGTCCTGTTGAGACCCGATGAAGGGGTTAAGCCTCAGATTAGCCCTTGTTTGGTTGGAGTTTAGAACATGTTTAGTTCTGTTACAGCTCTGGCACTTTCATAATGGTCTGGGTCAGTTTAGCCCGGGTCGGATAGGTCACTAGTCAGTTTAAGATCCTGGTTTGATCCTGGTTTGGTCATGGACTAGTCTGGTTAAGGTATTTGTCAGGTTTGGTGCAGTTAAAATGAATTGTGGTTGCTCTGTGAGTGTGTTTTAGGTGGATAAGTGTGAACTTCAGAGCAACAAACATGCACCGAGACTTCTGTAAGTAGCACAAACTCATTTAAGTCCATCTCGTTCTGCTGAAGGTTGCTGTGTGTTCAGACCAATGTCGTGTCTGTTCTGAGAGTGATGTACTGTAGGTTTGACTGTCACTGACGTAAACCGCGGGGCTCTGCTGGATAAAATAACTGGTAATAGGTTGTTACTGACGGGTGCCTCCAGGGGTCCCTCTAACGAACATCCCTTTACAAGGACTTTCTGTGGAAGCTTCCAAAGGGAGCTGTTAAATAGAGCATCAGCTGAGTGTCTGGCACTACTTTATCTCAACAAACCCAAGAACAGGAAGAGCGTGATGTGACCAAATGATTCTTATACACTATCTCGATTTCATAGAAGAAGAGGAGGAGCCAGTTTTAAAGTGTTGCATTATAAATATGAAACTAATCCAAAACATTTTCACAGCACACCTCATTATACACCTTCCCTTTCCCCCTCGTCCCTCCTTCCTTCCTGAGCTCAGGTCTAATCCTCGTCAGTGCTGCTGCTGCCGGAGCGCACTGAGGTGGAACAGTGGAGGATTAGCTGTGAAATTAGCAGCAGTCCCTCGTTAAACACAGACCTCAGAGACTCACAATTACTCCTCAGTATTACCGTCTCCTCCTCGGTCCCTGTGTTTCCTGTCACCTTCAGAGCCACACGACTCATCCAAAGAGTCGGAAACAGTCACGCTTTATCCAGAATATTTACAGCACCTGCTTTTTACACTTGAAAAACATAAAACACAAAAATGTCTGACGCCTTTTAGGGAAAGCTTTTGGGAACATCGAGTGGAGATGTACGCAACCAACCAAGCAGCAGAACACAGGGTCAGATTTACTGAGGCATTGTGGGAAAATGACACTAAGTATTGTCTAGTTCCTATTTTTTGCTGAAAAGGAGTAGACAAAGGATTCTGCAACTGGCCTCAAGTATTTGTCTTTTCATCAATTTATCTCATTTTAAAAATATCTCACAAGCTTTGTCTTCTTCACCCAACACTAACCCTCCAGGAGGAGCAGGTCTAAGGATTCAAACCAAAAGCGACGCGAGCGACTGAAGTGAAAGGTGACCATTCGTTTCCTTTGAGCAACACAATGTAAAAACACACTCCAGTGGTTTAAACGAGAGCCTGAGACGCTCCGACCACCGCCGAACATACACACATTCAGAAACCAGGGCCACAGACTCTGGACAACAGTCTGCTACTGAGCCACTTGTCATCATGTGAAATATTCTTCAACAGTTTAACCTGCTGGACTCAAGCCCCCTGTAACTGTCCCGGGACGAGGACTCAGCTGCAGAGATTACCACACGATGCGTTTTATAAAGAACACTGGACCTACAGAGTCCCGTTTGGACTAAAGACACTAACATAAGTGAGAAACCTGCCGCTTGGATAGTCTCCGTTTGTGATAAATACTGCGCTGCACAGAGAGGGATCTGCGCCCTCTACTGGCTAAAAGTTACACAGAGCTGCAGAACACGGCATTGTACAAAGGCATTTGACTTGTTGGCTCCATCTGTTAACGGAAAATAACACAGTCCTTCAGGAGATTCTTGATTCTGTTAAACACGAGACCAGACGTTTCCACACTCCTATAAAAGAAGGTAGGATACAGAGTTACGGTAGTCGCTTCAGTTTATACACCTACTGTGCAGCTTTAATTGTAATTCAGAGAAATTCATTATCTTCTAGAGAGCTTTCCCAAGACAAGGAGCATGTTCCAACAATAAACCAAACCGAGAACCAAAGACAGCGTGTCACAAATCAGTGAGCATTAACCAAACAAATAACAGCTACGTACAAACTAGAAAATGACAAATATATTACCCACAGTGTATAATACATTAAAAAACATGAGGTTGCTTTCTAGACGAGATACTCCAAAAACGAATTAAAGTAACGCTACAATCCCATATTTCCAAGGTTCCTACAGCCTTATTAGGGCCCTCGCAGCAGCTGCATGAGTCCCGACCGTGAGAGCTGGACCCTGTGGCTCAGAATCAGCTCGAGTCAGGACCTGACAGACGCCTCGTGAACAGCGCTGGTGTGAATGAGCAGAAAGTGGGCTTTTGGCAGAAAACCCACCGTCACAGAGCGGGAGGGGTGCACCTCTCCGCGGGACGCACCGCTCTAATGAGTCTGGAGCCGAGTGAGAACAACACACCTCTGGCCTCTGCCTCAGTCGACGCCAACAAACAGCACTTTTCCAGGGATTCACCGCTGCAGCTCTACAGCTGAGCGCTAAAATACAACACACACAAACTATTTTAGAT
This sequence comes from Neodontobutis hainanensis, assembly GCA_024349245.1. Classification (NCBI taxonomy): domain Eukaryota; kingdom Metazoa; phylum Chordata; class Actinopteri; order Gobiiformes; family Odontobutidae; genus Neodontobutis; species Neodontobutis hainanensis. The sequence continues at coordinate 1,121,184 of JALDNG010000146.1, read as the reverse complement.
TCAATTATGTTCGCAATATTCCACACTTTCATTTAAAGCATGTTTAATGAACGACTTGATAACGTCTTCCAAAGGTTTGATGCATTTACCAGAGAACATGCTAACTTAGCTGCTGAAAGTCCTCGTTTTGTGTTTATCGTGGCTTTAAACAGAAAATATTTTTACATAAACCTGTCTGTGTGTGCTCAGCTCAGGTCCTGACTCAAAGCGATGACATTTTGCAACACATTTTTAGATTGAAAGAATGTCGTTTTTTGGGAGAATGTCCAGCTCAGAATAAACCCATTGTCTTCCCGTTTCAAAAGGAGCTGAAGAGACTGTTGAAAGTGAAATGTGAATGGTGTCTGGTCCATCTGTGGACGTCCCTCCTGCTGTGGGGGCTCCACCTGTGGCTGGGGTCAGGTACCTGCTCTGACAGACTGCCACAGAAGCTCCACAGAGACCACCGCAGATGGACGTCCAGACTCTTCCAGACGGGACTGGAGTCAGTTTATAAAGTGAAAGAAAGAAGGAGGTATTTATGACTGGTTTTATTGCATCTTTCTTTTATTAATAAAGTTTCTGAGCTTACACAGAGACTTGTAATGTCCTTTTTTATTGCCGTCTAATAAAAGTAATCACATTCAGTTTTGTGTTGACGATAAAACTGTTGAGTCCTGGTTTATTTGGTTTTAGTCCTAGTTTAATACTGGTTTAGACCTATTTCTAAACTCACTCAAGACTTGGTTTAAAAATGATTTGGTCTAGATTTTGTTTAGACCTGGTTTAAATCTGGTCTAGTCCTGGGCTGATTTGTAGTTAGACCAGGTTTATTCTTGATTTAAATCTGGTTTAGGCCCAGTTCAGTCATGTATAAAAATCATTTAGTCACTGTTTTGTCCTGATTAAATATGGTTTAGTCCTTCTTTGAGTCGGGCTACTACTTTTTTATAAATGTTTATTAAAAAGGTCAGCACCTTAAAGGAAAATACTGCACAAAATCACTAAACCACCAGGAAACACTAGACTTAGCTCTGGGCTCGACCAGATTTAGTTTAGCCATGGTTTAAAGGCGCTTTTGTACTAGATCAGACCTGGTTTAGAGATGGTTTACTTCCAGACAGTTTAATTGTAGACTAGCCTTGGTTTAAACCAGTTTAATTCCTGGTTTAGTTTGAATTCTGGTTTAGTTCCGGTTAAGATCAGTTTAAAACTGGTTTTGTTCCAGTCTCTGTTTTAAACAGAGTCTGAGTGTGGTCCAAGGGCGAGTGTCGGACGCAGACTCCATCTGTCCCAGAGCCACAGGTCATAGCCCTGTCTCTGAGTCTGTCTCCTCTGGGACCAGAGTGGGAGACAAAGGAATGTGAAAACCGTAAAGAATAAATATCATGGAACAAAAATGAACAAAGACTCGACACACATTTAAAAACTATTTGGACAAAAACGGTCACAAACCGGTACAAAGTCAACAATAGGTCAAAGAGCTCAATGTGTGGACAGCCTTAATGCTGTGCAACAGAGCCATGTCTGAAGAGAAATGTATTGAATATTGAGTTGAAACCATGCTGCTAAAAGCTCAGACGAACTATTTCAACAGTGCATAAAGCTATTTAAGTTCATTTAAGTGTTATATTCCTGGAGTGGACATTCTCTGTATGTCCAGAGTCGCTACAGGAACTGGTCAGCAGCAGCTGAGGACCCTCTCCAGAGCGTACCCAGTATCTCGCTCATAGTAACTGAATAGAAATCAGACAATGCAGACGCGAAGCACAGCCACCTGGAGCTGATCCTTCAAGGCCTGGTGACCTGCCAGGGTCGGTCAGTGACTGAGGTGAGCTCAAGACGTGAGCCTCTGGAGATGAAGCCACGCTCTGTTTAAATATCTGAGCAATAATCACTGTCAGCGCAGGAGGCTCATGAGTCTGTTAGCTCCGTGTTAGCAACGAGCTGAAAGGTGAGGCAGTGGTAGTTTGCATTGTATAGTGGAATTATTCCGTGGATAATGTCTAATATTATATTTTTGACTCAGTTAGGTGCGACTTGGCCCGAAACACAAAACATTACATGAAATCTTAAAAGTAAATATTCATCATTTTTAAACCCCAAAGTCATTTCTGTGATTCATCTTGATGTGGAAACCATTTTTTGATTATTTCCTATTTCAAATGCGTATTTTTGGCCGTGTGTTTTCTCTCTCACGACACTCGTCTGAACTCCAGGAGGGTCTTACTCACAGACGATAGACTTGGAGGCTATAGCCTGAGAAACAGAGAGAGACGTCCCGCTGTGAACCGCATCCAGCATCAATATTCAGCTCCGAGCCTTGTACAAACAGGACTCTGACGGAGAAGACCGCGAGGAACGCAAACACCAGCTCGGATTAACGGAGTCCGGCTGAGTTTGGACGAGAGGCTTAGACACGAGCAGCAGCTGGATTTGATGAAATGACTTCTGGAGTTGACTGTGTTTGAATCAACCTCAAGTCTATAAGAATTTGTGCTCTTCGGTGTTTCATTTGTGAAACATTATGTACAAAAATAAAACCTTTTTTACATTAGGCTGGTTTGTAAGAAAAATGGAAATACTTGAGACGCATATTTTTAAAGGAAATAAAGTGAGGCACAGCTTTAAATATTAGTTTCTTAAATTAATTCTCAACATTTAACAACTGAATATTAAAAAGTATTGACTGTTAAACCGACCAAATCTGTTCAATGAATGATCTGTGAGAGAAAAAAAGGATGTCATCTAGACTTTAATATCAAGAAATTAAATATATGTAAAGGTTAAGTCCAGCTCCTTTTCGAATGAGGGCTGCTCCCATTGGCTGTTGGCCTACACAGATTATCGACATTAAATCAATGGAGAAAGAACTCCTACAGGGAAAGTGTCAAGCTCACACGAAGGAGACAGAGTTATACACAGAGGGTTTTAGGACCTGTGCTTCCTCATCAAAGACTGTTAAACAGAGATCGAAACCCCACAGCCAAACAAATGCCCATAACATTTAACAAATGCATATCGAGTAAAGTAACACAAACACAACCGAGAGCAAACTAAAACCAGTAAACATGTGTTTATCTTTCTCCATCAGCCAACGATAACATAAGTAGGATTCACAAAGCCTGGCCGGTGAGCCCCGAATGTACGGGTCTCCCCTCGACCGGGTGAGCCCCTCGACCGGGTGAACCTCGAAGGTCCGGGGTCTCCCCTCGACCGGGTCTCCCCTCGACCGGGTGAGCCCCGAAGGTCCGGGGTCTCCCCTCGACCGGGTGAGCCCCTCGACCGGGTGAACCTCGAAGGTCCGGGGTCTCCCCTCGACCGGGTCTCCCCTCGACCGGGTGAGCCCCGAAGGTCCGGGGTCTCCCCTCGACCGGGTGAGCCCGAAGGTCCGGGTCTCCTCGACCGGGTGAGCCCCTCGACCGGGTGAACCTCGAAGGTCCGGGGTCTCCCCTCGACCGGGTCTCCCCTCGACCGGGTGAGCCCCGAAGGTCCGGGGTCTCCCCTCGACCGGGTGAGCCCCGAAGGTCCGGGGTCTCCCCTCGACCGGGTGAGCCCCTCGACCGGGTGAACCTCGAAGGTCCGGGGTCTCCCCTCGACCGGGTGAGCCCCGAAGGTCCGGGGTCTCCCCTCGACCGGGTGAGCCACCGATCTTTTGATCTTTTTGATGATGACACTTATTGAAGGGTCTATAGTCGGTTTAGCACGTACAGTTAAAGCTATGGTTAAATTTGAAGAACTTTCACATTGAGTCAGGTTTAATAAAAGCTACCATAAAGGGCTCTAAACGCCTCTGCTGCGCTCTGTCCTCTCTGTACTCTCACAGTTTAAATATCCGAGCTCAACGAGTGAAGCCTTTTAACAGTTTTCTATCTCATATTAGATCGGCTCAGCTCGGCTCGGGTCTTGCTCCAGAGCGATCCGAGCGAGGGATTGGCCGCTAAGTCTTTCCCATGAAGCTAGTGGAGCAGAACGGGCAAAAATGGGCCTAGATCAGAGGCAAGACTGAGAGGAATCAGTGATACAGCCTCAGACCCAGACCCAGGGGTTTAAATACCTACATACAGAGCACTCCAGCACTTTTCCAGGACATTATCAGCTTTGTATTTGGTCTCAGTTCCATTGCTCTCAAGGTCAATGAGTAATTAAAAGAAAATGATTAAATTGTCTCATCTGTTTAGAAGTCACTGAAGTTTAAGATCCTCACTTTGAGTCCGAGAAATCAAAACCAAAACACCAAAACATGAATGATACAAAAGAAAATGTTTGTAGTTAAATAGCGCTAACTGTGCTTCACCTCCAAAAACTGAAAACTCTGTGACTCAATAAACCAGATCCAATTAAAGACATCGGCTTCTTTCTCTGAATCAAAGCAAAGTCAAATCAAAGAGAAGAAAAAGAGACGTGAGAGCAGTCCTCAGGTGAGACACTTCTGTGAAGGATAAACAGAGGCATGATGGCTGCCAGAGAAGAAACAAAAAAGCACTATACACAAGAAGAACCACAATCAGACAGAAGTGTGGAGTCTGTTCAAACTGAAGATGACGTCATTGGCACAGAGTCAGTTTAGGCAGAAAAATAATGTAAATCCATATAAACTTCTAAATAAGTCACTTCTTGTGGATAAGCTACTTGTAACTTGTAAAAACAGATAAAACCTACTTGTGTGGACACTCTTTCTCGCTCTACAGCAGGGGTCCCAAACATGCGGTCCGGGGGCCAACTGCGGCCGCAGGACGATATGAAAGTTTAATGTTAGTGCCCTGCGAGTTGTAAATGAGTTCCTGAACCATCCTACCATCACAGTGGAGGATATGGCTCCTGGGGGGGGGGGGCCTGTGTAACATCACACAGCCGTTCTTACTGTGTTTGAAAAGAGCACGTTGGACCTGGAGCTGGACTTTAATGTTACTGGCGTTGGATTTGGGATCAGGAGGATTGTATTTTGTTTTCCATCATGTGAAATTGGCTGATTTGTTTGAAAGTATCCATGTGGATTTGTAATCATGACAAATCTGCAAATTAACGCCAGAAGAACCCATTGAAGTTAAAGAACTGTTAGTGATGACGTCTGAGAGGATTTAACATAGCTGCCTCCTGAAGCCCCCGAGTCTTTGAGTTTGAGACCTCTACGGGTTTTCTCCTCCGTCACACACAAAGATTGTTTCCTGTCTCTGACTGGTCTTCTAAGTGGATCATAACCTGCTCAAAAGCAGTTTATTTGTTCAGTGAAAAAAGAAAGTGAAGCAGCAGAAAAAAGAAACACAGTTACGTTTAACTTTGAATCCAGCTTCATAGGACAGAACCCAGGTCCGAGTCTGATTTAGGAGCTGTTCTCGAAGTGTGTTGGGACAAAGAAGCCTTTTGCTTTTTGACGGAAACAACAGTTAAAGTTCTTATCGGTGTCAGTTACTGCTGCTTCAGAGCCACTGAAGGCTTCTGTTCTCCGTCACCAACATCTTCGTCCTGGTCAGTGCTACACAATTTAGGACTCATCAGGGCTTAAAGGCCACAGAGCTCTTGGTCAAAGACCAAGACGAGTCCAGGACCTTTAAAAAACATTACCTCGTGACTTTATATAGAGCAGATCATATTTGTTGTAAAACACATAAATAGACTTTGTTGTCCTCGAATGCCTCGCTGTCGTCTGGTCCATAAACTGACTGTAGCTCCCTGTCGATCCGTTAACGTCTGACTGAGTGTTTCATGTCCGCTGTGTCGAGTTTCTCCAGAGAAAAAAACAAAAAGAATTTATATCAATAAAGGCTATTGAGAGATTAATTTAAACTTTCACAATTTACACTTCTCTGCACATCTTGATTGTTGAATTTGACAAAGCCTCTGGCCAGCAGACTCCGATGAGCTTGTCCTTCCTTCTCAGTGAACATTTCTCTGTTCATTTGTTCACTTCACAAAACCAGACTGAAAACTGAAAACCAAACAAAATGGCCGCTCACAGCCGACAAACAAACGCAGTGTTGTCTGTGTTTGTGCAAACCCTGGAGAGTTCTTCATTTGATTCTGCTTCAGATAAAACTGGACTCCAGTGGAATTAACTGAAACACATCCAGAGCATTTATCTGAAAAATAAAAAGCTCGTCAAACCCTCGGACTTCAATAAAACTTCAGATTCAAACAGACACAACCAGGGCTTTTGTCTCTATTTCTGAGGACAATACTTGCATTTTAGAGTCACAGTTACAAG
>JALDNG010000146.1:1050000-1107500 GCA_024349245.1 Neodontobutis hainanensis | reverse complement strand
TGTTCCTGACATAAAATATGAGGTTGGTATCAATAAAAAATACATTTATATTTTTAAATGTGTACATTTTTCATAATTGATAAAAACCTTTATATTTATAATTTTTACTTTGTTCTAAAGTGACCTGAGTCAGTGGTCCATGTACAGTATGTTCAGAGGCTAAGTATTTTAAATGTGTGTTTACACCTGTCTCCACTTCTTTAGTTTGGTTCTTCAGGTAAAAACCCCGGTCCGCCGAGCGTTCACAGCTGCACCAAACTAAAAAACAGGCATTTTTTAAGAAACACACTAGATGCTGTTGTTAGCCCAAATGCTAATAAGGTATATTCTCAGTGCTTATCATTTGACCTCTTCTCATTTTATTTAGTTGGACAGTATTGTTTTGGTAAATTTTTCCCGACCTCGTCCTGTTGAGCTCGTCCTGTCCGAGCTCGTCCTGTTGAGCTCGTCCTGTTGAGCTCGTCCTGTTGAGCTCGTCCTGTCCGAGCTCGTCCTGTTGAGCTCGTCTTGTCCGAGCTCGTCCTGTTGAGCTCGTCCTGTTGAGCTCGTCCTGTTGAGCTCGTCCTTTCCGAGCTCGTCCTGTTGAGCTCGTCCTGTTGAGCTCGTCTTGTCCGAGCTCGTCCTGTTGAGCTCGTCCTGTTGAGCTCGTCCTGTCCGAGCTCGTCCTGTTGAGCTCGTCCTGTCCGAGCTCGTCCTGTTGAGCTCGACTTGTCCGAGCTCGTCCTGTTGAGCTCGTCCTGTTCGAGCTCCTCCTGTTGAGCTCGTCTTGTCCGAGCTCGTCTTGTCCAAGCTCGTCCTGTTCGAGCTCGTCCTGTTGAGATCGTTCTGTTGAGCTCGTCCTGTTCGAGCTCGTCCTGTTCGAGCTCGTCCTGTTCGTGATCGTCCTGTTCGAGCTCGTCCTGTTGAGCTCGTCCTGTTTGAGCTCGTCCTGTTTGAGCTCGTCCTGTTTGAGCTCGTCCTGTTCGAGCTCGTCCTGTTCGAGCTCGTCCTGTTCGAGCTCGTCCTGTTGAGCTCGTCCTGTTCGTGATTGTCCTGTTGAGCTCGTCCTGTTCGTGATTGTCCTGTTGAGCTCGTCCTGTTTGAGCTCGTCCTGTTCGAGCTCGTCCTGTTCGAGCTCGTCCTGTTGAGCTCGTCTTGTCCGAGCTCGTCCTGTCCGAGCTCGTCCTGTTCGAGCTCGTCCTGTTGAGATCGTTCTGTTGAGCTCGTCCTGTCCGAGCTCGTCCTGTTCGTGATCGTCCTGTTCGTGATCGTCCTGTTTGAGCTCGTCCTGTTCGAGCTCGTCCTGTTTGAGCTCGTCCTGTTTGAGCTCGTCCTGTTCGAGCTCGTCCTGTTGAGCTCGTCCTGTTTGAGCTCGTCCTGTTCGTGATTGTCCTGTTGAGCTCGTCCTGTTTGAGCTCGTCCTGTCCGAGCTCATCCTGTTCGTGATTGTCCTGTTGAGCTCGTCCTGTTCAAGCTCGTCCTGTTCGAGCTCGTCCTGTTCGTGATCGTCCTGTTCGAGCTCGTCCTGTTGAGCTCGTCCTGTTGAGCTCGTCCTGTTCGAGCTCGTCCTGTTCGAGCTCGTCCTGTTGAGCTCGTCCTGTTGAGCTCGTCCTGTTCGAGCTCGTCCTGTTCGTGATCGTCCTGTTCGAGCTCGTCCTGTTCGAGTTCGTCCTGTTGAGCTCGTCCTGTTGAGCTCGTCCTGTTCGTGATCGTCCTGTTCGAGCTCGTCCTGTTCGAGCTCGTCCTGTTGAGCTCGTCCTGTTGAGCTCGTCCTGTTCGTGCTCGTCCTGTTCGAGCTCGTCCTGTTCGAGCTCGTCCTGTTCGAGCTCGTCCTGTTCGAGATCGTCCTGTCCGAGCTCGTCCTGTTGAGCTCGTCCTGTTTGAGCTCGTCCTGTTCGTGCTCGTCCTGTTCGAGCTCGTCCTGTTGAGCTCGTCCTGTTGAGCTCGTCTGTGGTCCGCGTGAGGTTCACACTTGAATCGAACCAGAGCAGAGTTCACTTGGAAGCGCTCCAGGACGTCGGAGTATGTTTGGTGGCGTGAGGTGTGTGTGGAGTGTTCACATTTATCCAAGAGAAGAGCACTAACAGAACAACAACAAGCACCAGAGTTCGAATGCACCACAACAAACACTTCAGGACTTAATGTTCTCAAACATCTCCTTAAAGTCTCTTCTGTTACTTTTATTCCAGTTCAAATCTCTCTCTCTGCTTCCTGGTGCATCTCTCTATTACGGCTCTTGTTGTAAACTGCCTCTTGAACCGAGTGCTTTGTAAAAACACACACAAATCCAGCTGCAATTCAATTCAATAACCTCCGAACAAACCGGGAGCCACAAAACACAGACTCCAGGGTAAAAGCACACACTCCATCAAACCCAACAAGTGTGTGTGCGGCGGGGATCGACCAATGGCCTTCCGCCGCGCGCCGTCGCAGCTAAATTGCAGACAGCGGAGTCGAGATCTGGGCCATTTTTCAAGGCCGGCTCTATATTACAAATTGGCTTCTGGGGCATTGTCTGGAGCTCGCACACCAACTGCAGAAACTAATCCGGCTTGTCCCGTTGTAGCCACACAGATGCACTAAACCACACAGATTTCCCTCCAATACGCCGCGTGATGAAGAATGTGTTGTTCCGAGCTCGCTTTAGACGCCTCATGCAGAGTTTTAAAAAAAGAAAATGGAAAAACAAGCACTGGTTTAACAGATATAAGCTTGTGTTTTGTGTGAAAAATAATTTCAGGGTAAAGACACAGGACAATATAATCGTAATTTTGAATCGGATTAGGCCCTTTAAGTCCTATTCAGGCATTTGTTCTAGGTTTTGTCCAATTAAGGTTTTGTCTCTTGAAATTATTTGGTACAGTCCAAGTGTAGAACAGGTTTAGACTTGGTTTATTCAAGTTTTAGTCCTAGTGCAGTCTAGATCGAGCCCTTGTTTTTTCTTGGGCTTGGTTTAATCCCGGTCTAACCATGTTTTAGTCCTGACATAGTCCTGGGTTTGTCCTTATTTACTTCTTCTTTCGTTAATGTGTATACTTGTTTTAGATTTACAGTTGTATTTTAGTTCTGGTCAAATCCATATTTAGCCCGGAGTTCAGTCCTAACAGTATTCCTAAACTTAGTTAAGAACGGGTTTAGTCCGGCCGTTAGTCTCGGAGAGTCTTTTTTAGTGGGCTTAGTTTTAATTATTCTTGGTTTCTCCTGCAATATTCTCCAACCAATATTTTAAAAGTAATATTTCATCATGAAATATTGACAGATGCAACTTCATTCTGCTGGACTACAAATATGGCCGATGCTGAAAATAAAAAGATAATTAGCCCACTTCATTAAAGTGTCTAACTTACAGAGCCTGTTTTTAATGTTAGTAAAGTTTCGTAGTTAAACCAAACATCTGCAGAAACTAACAGGTTCTTCACACTTTGTTTGAGCAAATCTAAAACATCAATGGATTTGAGTCCCTTAATAAAGTCCCTTAATAAAGATGAAATGAAATAATGATTATTACAGCTATAAACTAGTAAATATTAATCTCATGTTCCTCTCTACAGTTTCTCTGGTTTATCGGCAGACTTTACTTCCTTAATGACATTGGTGTCGACCAATGAAAGCTCTTCTTTTTCAGAAAATCTATTAAAATCCTTGATAAAAAATGCCTAGAAGACATCTTATGTTTTTTTTTTTTTTCAGATAATACCTGTTTTATAAATTATTTGTGGATTTAGCAATTATTTTTGATTATATTATGCTTCTGTCTCCTATGAGCCTGTTCCCTCCTCTCGGTTGAGTCCTGCCTGGATGTATTGTAGTTTTTTGTTCTGGTTAACGCAGACAGAAATGCAGAAGCTGTTAATGGCCCTCCATCCGTTCGTGCGACAGGAGCCATTAGGGCCCCACGCCGCGCGCTAACGCCGGATTAATCTGAGAATAAACAGCTGGGCTTCCCTCACAAACACAGACTGAGACCAGGTTAAAGAGAAGACACTGTCATTAGCTCAGTTAAGGACGAGACAGAGCGTTTACAACAGAGTGGTGACAGCTCCGGAGGTTTGGAGGAGCAGACAGGAGGCAGGAGGTGTGCTGGGAACGCGCTACAGACGAATGTTCGTGGTTGGTTTTGATCGAGCCGTGCTTTAATCCCGACTGAACATTAAATATTAGTTCATGATTTATTCTCGCTGCAGAACAAACCTCGCTCACTGATCCCTTATTAAAGAAACCGAACAGGAATAAATGAGTGAAAATCACCTCATCACAGCGGATTTAAACGGACGGTTTGTCTTTTATTAGGCTCTTAATCCTGAACAGGGGAGGGGCCACAGGGAACAGGGCCGAAGTTTTCTTGTCAGAGTCGTTAAAGTTAAACTAAAATGTCTGATATCCAGACTTTAAAGCCAGTTCCTGTGACTGGAGTTGGTTTAATGTTGATGAGAGCTCCAGGATGAACCAGGACTAAACAAGGACCTAACCAAGTGTAAAACTACAAATAAAGACTAAACCCAGAGCAAGACCAGGACTAAACCGTGTAGATTCAGAATAAGATTCGACTGAACTCTATCCAAGACTGAACCAGGACTAAACACGGACCTGAATCAAGGCTAAACCAAGATACAAAGATCAAGACCCAAACTAGGACTGAACCGGTCTAAACCTAGACTTAAACTAGACTAAAAAGGGCTAAAGCAAGATTAAACCATGGCAAGGATTAAACCAGGACTAAAATAGGTTTAAACTAAGTTTCAGATTAGGTCTAAAGCACTGGACCAAAACTAAAACCAAGACTAGAACAAGACAAAGCCGAAACCCACTAAAGCCAGGACTACAGCAGGACTGGACTAAGACTGATAAACTTTTGATTTGTGTAAACAGTGTCTGACCTTGTGACCTCTGCTCAGACTGAAGCTAAATCAGTTTTTGTCGATAAAAGTGTTTGTTTTCGTGAAGGAGCTGCGTGTCGTGAAGTGGTCATGGTGCGTTTGCTGTCTGTGGGATGTAGCAGCTCTGACAGTGAACATGTCGTCGGTGAGATCAGACAAATCAAGAGCCTCTCATGTCTGCGGAGACGGGCCGCGGCGCTCGGATAAAAACTTCAGCAGGACACACACAGACACACACAGAGACACAAACTAGACCTGGTTTAGCTGAGGCTTAGTCCAGATCCAGACCGTCTTGGCTTTGAATGAGTTCAGTCCAGATTTAATTCTGTTTTAACCAGTTTAAATGAAGACCTTGGTTAAAGGACCTGAGGCAGTCCTGGTCAAATCTAAAGATCAGTTCTTGATTTAGTCTGGGTTTAGTCCAGTTAAAGTCCAGTTTATCTTTCTGTTCAGGTTAACTGCTCGGCTTTGGACCTGGTTTAATCCCAATTAAATCTTAGTTTATTCTTTCTGTCCTCGTCTTCTGTTAACAAAGAATCCCCAAAACATTAGAGCTATTATTGAAAGGTATATCCAATAAAAGGAAAGTAAAAACAGAACTTGCTTCAGATGGATTTTCTGACCTGTGTTGGTGTGTGTTGTTGGCTGGTCCTGCTGAGATCTGAGCCCAGACCCTCTCTCTTTTACAGGTGTCCCGTTGTTTCTCAGTTCGTCTCATCGGCCTCAAACCTTTCTACTCCTCTCTGTCCCTGTCCAAAACCTCAACATCAAACGACAAAAACAAGCCCCTTCCGCCGCAAACAACCAACCCTGACGTCACTGCGGGGCTTTAATACAGTCCGAGCTGCAATATTTACTCAAAATGACAACAAACAAGTTTCAGATGATGTAACTGCATTAAAATAAGATTCATCCATTATTCACTGTTTTCTCCTCTTCGCTGACTTCTGCTCTGTTTCCCAGAGGACAGAGGAATAATATATAATCTTTTTATTTAGCGAAGGAAGGTTCTGATGTTTGTTAACTTTATATTTGTATGAATAAAGACAATATATATTCATTTAAACTAAAGTTCTGAAGTGAATATGTCTCCCGAGAACAGCAGGACACTCTCTGCTCTTCCCTGAGAGTTCGTCTCTAAAGATCCAGGACTAAACAGGTCTAGGCCACACTCTTGGACGGACGTCACTATTTGTGCATCGATATAAAAGATAAAAAAGTCACTGATCTCTAAAGTTAATAAAATGATTACTGTGCCCCAGTCTTTAGAACAAAGTCACGTTTAAAATTCATTATATTTTGGGCTTAAACCTAAAAAGACGAGTCAATAAACTGTGCCCTTGCTTTGTCTCTTTCCAAATCTCTGCGTCTCTCGTGTTTCTCTGTTACACTTTCCTCTTCCCTGATTCTTCAAACTCAAGGAGAAGTGAAAAACATCCGATCGCGACGCTGAGAAGGGAATAAATCTGTGAAAAATAAAAAGTGTGGAGTGAAGTTTCGGGGGGGCGTACATCGAGGAAGACGGCTGGTGTTTGAAGTCGAAGTTGAAGGGCGGCGAACTCAAACTGTGGTTTAAAAGACAGACACTGAAAGTCACGGCTGGTGTTTGAGTTCGGGACGGCGTGCGGCGGGGGAGCGCTGACTTTCCTTTGTCAAATACACATCTGAAATCTAGATTTTTTTTTTTTGGAAGATAGAGACGTTTTTTTGAACAGAACGCAAATCCACAGAGACGTCAGCGCAGAGATGGAAATGTAGTGAAATGCAAAAGTTTGAAACAACAGCTCACAAATGTTTGCCCTTCATTCGACAGACGGCAAGAAAAATTCACAATGAAAGCATTCTCTTTGTTCTCTCTTTTCAGAGTAATAAGAACTGTTTTGGTCCAGGTCGGGTTTCTGTGACGTCACGTGACTTTACTCCTCATTTGTGAAAATAATCACATCAAAAAGGTTTTTTGTTTATTATAATGATTGGTGGCTAGAGTTGTGTCAATTGTGGAGTGGCATGAAGAAAGGAAATGAAGAAGGTGGTAAATCCTGGTGAACAGTAAACAGTCCTGCTCCGGTTTGATGAGATTCATTCACAAAGAGCCAGAAGACCCCACTCTGTCTGAAAACAGAAACATTTCTGTCTTTTGTCTTGGAGAATGGTGGTAATGATAAGAGAAAACATTTTTATGTTCTCTTTTTGTTTTTCTCAAGTGAGGATTATCTGTCATCCAATAAACCGACTGCAGAGTTTAGCTCCATCTTTTAGAAACGAGAACATTATACATTTACAGGAGGTTTAACGAGGCGGCTGGAATTACAGGATCACGCTGGTCTAAAGCTAAACTTTGTCATTCATTGGGGTTCATTTCTTTATGTTGTTGTTGTTGTGACCAGGACAGAGAAAATCTGAAATAATGGATCTTTAATGTCACTGCTGGAGCGGTTTTTCTTTTTACTTTTTACTTAAAATTGTAATTTCAATCCAAGAAAATAATTCAGAATGAGCCATGTTCTTGGCGCATTTGAATCCCCACAACACCAATAATCCAGCTGTGAGCTTAGACTAATTCAGAGTCTTCCATGTTTGAGAAAAATGAGTAAAAACAAACTAGATCTTTAACCATGTGCTGCTTTTATTGAGCCTCGTTTGAGCTTTGATCTCCAGCTGAATGTGAGACAGTGGGAACGATTGAGCCGAGCGAGTCGAGCTGTAGTCTGATGTATATCGTGTGTTTAGCAGCAGTCTGTGCCCCAGTCTCCATTACAAGGACAATATTTTCTGTCATATCTGATTTGCTGCGACGCGAACGAGCAGAAGGAGGGGCGCGCGGGAGGGGCAGCCGAGCACAAAACTATTTAGATGGAAATACATCACACGGGCTCTAATCCGTCCGCGTCGCGCACAAATCGGAGCCTTTCCAGGTTTTGGTTTCAATGAGCAGCCACTCGAAAGCGGTCATGAGAGGAATTCAAACCAGGAATTGAGCGGAACGTGTGTGGAGCAGATTATAGAAGAAGAGATAATGTGAGTGACGTTCGGAGCTGGAGGACAAACAGAACTTTAACTGTTGACTGTGACTTTAAAGCAGAAAGAGTCAGAACAGCTGATGGTTGGAGACATCTGCCTGTTTCAAAAACTGTTTCAGTGTACAGTGATCTAATGTCTCAGACTCAGACGTACTTCCTTTCCTCTAGAGGGCACTGCGAGTGGAGCTTCAGGTTGCAGCAGTTATGAGCTTGCAGCGGCCGAAACACTTTTACTCTAATTTCTTTTTGTTAAGACATTTTGATTGACATCTGGATTCCTGCTGCAATTTATAATGAATTGAAGTTCTTAGATTTTCATTTTGTTGCAGAAGTCTGCTCTCATTGCACATTGACAGGTCCAGGTTTCTGCAGGTTTTGGTTCTAGTTCTGATTTAAAGAACCTGTTTACAGTGTAGAGTCTCCGGAGAACAGATGATGGGAACGTTGTGCGTCTGGAGCTGAAGCCTCGTACTCTCCGCAGCTGTTTGAACTTTACTTTAAACTGTTTGGTTTAGGTCCTTAGGTCGTTTCAATCGTTCGTTTACTGGACTTCATCCGTCTTTGCAACAACAACATGTGGAAGTAACTCTAACACATCAGGTGTGGATGTATTCAAAGAGGCTTAAAAGAGGAATTTAAGGCAAAATGTTGTTTATCTCCAGGAGCCTGTGTCTAGAACATACATTATAACCAAACACTGGTGTACTTGTGTAGACTAAACTTAATCTGTCCCGCCAAGCAGTTACTAATAATTCACTGATAACATATTTTTCCTTTGATATTCTGCAGAGATCAGTTGATTTCACTTCGACATGATCCAAATGAAAACAATCTTCCCTAAAGCTACATCTCGACTCCCAACGAGAGTTTTCAGAACCGACTGTGAAGAGTGGCTCTAAAGCTAAAGCTGAATATACTGTTTATTATTGTGTCTACATCTGAAACTTTAAACTATTGGCCCCGCCCTCCACCAGAGAACCCCCCCCCCCCCCAATTTATACATACATATAATACCAGCCATGTTAAAAATGTTCAATTACAGAAGACTGCTGTGTTCTTATAGAAGTCCCACAAACAACACAATATCTCTTGATTTTACATTTTAAAAGCGGGCCCTGAACTATCCATTTTCTGTAGTCTTCCTTAAACTTTTGAGCGCAGGACTCTAAACAGGCAGTAGACCCTTTTCTGAATGTGTTCTCGGGACGATTGTGCCGGTGTCAGATGTAAAGTCCGTTGTATGGCTGTGAAAAATGAGCGGATGATTAGTGCCGCCGCGCGAGGACTCGGCTGCATAAATCCATACATAATGTAACGCACGGCCTTCTGCGAGTCTGGGACCTGTCTAATTACTGAACAGCGGCTTGGCTCTGATCCATGACAGCGCTGTCTCTTTCTCTTTTCTCCAGGAATTAGACAGCGGCGCACAAACACACGGCGGGTTATTATGGGCTGTTGACACCTCCCGCAGCCTTTGTTCTCTTCACACAAAGCCAGCATCAGCTCGGCTCTTATCACCGCAGCCTGTCATGTTTTAAATCAGACCGGAAATCTCTGAATGGGTTCTCTTTGCTGTAGATATAGAAGAGCAGACGCTTTAATGTCCTCTGTTGGAATGTGTCTATGAGGCAGCCATATTAGGAAGGTCAAGAGAGGAAGGTCATTCAATACAACGTGTCCAGATTTATTACGTCTGAGGCTGTTTCTAAAAGGGCCTTCATGTGGAGTCGGACATATTGGAAAAAACTTTGGTAGGGCTATGAAATAATCTGACGCTGCATCTAAAAGACAACACGAGTGAGGTTTGAGTTTATAGAGTTGACAGGTTTTCTCTCAGAAGTCTGGTGTAAACCTGTTCCCTAAACCCTCGTGTGGACTCCAGACTAACAGCACTAACCCGAGCTTCAGCAGAAACTAAAGTCAAACGTTGATTTGATCAAGTCTCAATAAGAAACAACGAGACAAAAGCTAATATTAATTAAAAGAGTGAAAGAATGAGACACTTGCTGCTGCTGCATTAAGAGGGTTTTACCAAAGTCACAAAGTGAAGTGAGCAGCAACACAGACAGGGTTAAAGAAAGTCATCAAAGGTAGGTTTTAATAAATGAAGGTTTTGAGAAAAACGTCTGTCAATGTCATTGTGTGTCCAAATAAATAATTTCTCCAAAAAAGACAGATGATAAAGGTCTATATCATAAAAACTGTATAAATGTATTAAACGTGAGCCATCATTTATTCTGTTCAATTTTTCAGTTAAAGCTAAATATTTTATTTCTGGCCTTTGATGTTGGTAAAGTTTATTAATCTGTTATCTATTATCTGTTCACCTGGACAGACACGCCAGGACCAGGTCTGGACCAGGACCGGGACCAGGCCTGAACCAGGAGCAGGTCTAAACCAGGACCAGGCTAAACTTCGGTCGTTTCCTGGTGACTGAGGCGGACTCATGATGAAACAGAAACAGCTGGACTCCTCAGGTTCAGCTCACTTCATGTTAGGCTCTAAGACTTTGTTAAAACCAATAAACCTTTGCAGCACGATTAAAATAGAGCCAGTTCATTGACGTACAATCGTATGGACAGACAGACGGAGTTAATTTCATCAGAAAATGCAGCTCTTCAGAGACTTTTTCCTCCAGACTACGCTATTAACACGACAGAAGAAAAGCAGGAAAGTGAGTGAAGAGGGCTCCAGTTAAAAGCTTCTAACGATGCACATCATTGAGTTTAAAACCTGAGCCTGAGTCTCTGTAACGTACTGTACATGAGCTTCGTTCACACAGACGTTTGTAAAGACGCCCTGGAAACTCTCTGAATGCCTTTTTCATTGACTGTGGGTTTCCATGGATCTGAAAGAACTGGACGCGCTGTGATTAGAGCAGAGCAGATGAAAAGTACATAAAGAGAGGAACACTGAGGGAATGAAACCAGGAAACAGACCAAAGAGGACAAAAGACAGGAGGTGTAACATTGGAAATGAACTATAATACAGGAGGCTGAGGTATTTTGTATTTATCAGATTTACTCTGCAGCAGTGTCCTACAAGACAAACACCATGAAGAGGAGATTTTACTTTAAAAACAGCACCATCATAAACATCGTCTACAGGGTTAGGGTTTGTCCCAGTTTTGAACAGACCCTGTCCCTTCTGGTCCTCTTTTAACAAACATCACTGCAGCAAACGTCCAAACAGTTGTCCGGAGACTTCTGTCACTTATGTCATTAAAAAGACCTTTCCAAAGGGTCTTGGTTCTTTAGAGCTTTTTTTAGTCCTTTAGTTTGTTGTTTTGTGTTTTCTGTCGATAGAACATTTACATTACCATAGTTTTAAACAGAACGAACATGACTCTTTTCTGCTGCCAGTGGCTTTGTGGAAAAAAGTATAGGGTCTCAGATGTTTGGAATCTGTATCAAACCTATAAGATAAGCAGAACAACTTTATAAGCCTCTTTAACTCATTTTTAAACATTTAGTTTTGACAAAAGTCAATAGTTTTACAGTGCGACAGGTTCAGAGACAAACACACGTCACAAACTCAGGACAATTGTAGAGAATGTTTTTACACCAGATGCTCTTCCTCAACAGAAAGCTTTACCATAGCCTCTATCCCTCTTTTGCTTTGTCTTTCTGTAATCTCACAAACGCAAAAATCAGAAGAAGCAGAATATCTATGTCCCTTCTTAAACCCACTGTGAGAAAACATGACTAAAGTCAAGGTTTACTTTATAAACTGATTTATTTTACTCATTCAAGGGTGGACTTTATTGGACTGAGGTCTGTTTCTCAAGAACAGGTCCAGGTGTGTGTCCCATGTCTCAGTGTCCCCACTCTGTGACCCGAGTGTGTCCCCTCAGTGATACAACACAGTGTGTCCCCTCAGTGATACAACACAGTGTGTCCCCACAACGATTAACCCGAGTGTGTCCCCTCAGTGATACAACACAGTGTGTCCCCTCAGTGATACAACACAGTGTGTCCCCACAACGATTAACCCGAGTGTGTCCCCTCAGTGATACAACACAGTGTGTCCCCACAACGATTAACCCGAGTGTGTCCCCTCAGTGATACAACATAGTGTGTCCCCACAACGATTAACCCGAGTGTGTCCCCACAGTGATACAACACAGTGTGTCCCCACAACGATTAACCCGAGTGTGTCCCCTCAGTGATACAACACAGTGTGTCCCCTCAGTGATACAACACAGTGTGTCCCCTCAGTGATACAACACAGTGTGTCCCCTCAGTGATACAACATAGTGTGTCCCCACAACGATTAACCCGAGTGTGTCCCCTCAGTGATACAACACAGTGTGTCCCCACAACGATTAACCCGAGTGTGTCCCCACAGTGATACAACACAGTGTGTCCCCACAACGATTAACCCGAGTGTGTCCCCTCAGTGATACAACACAGTGTGTCCCCTCAGTGATACAACACAGTGTGTCCCCACAACGATTAACCCGAGTGTGTCCCCTCAGTGATACAACATAGTGTGTCCCCACAACGATTAACCCGAGTGTGTCCCCTCAGTGATACAACATAGTGTGTCCCCACAACGATTAACCCGAGTGTGTCCCCACAGTGATACAACACAGTGTGTCCCCACAGTGATACAACACAGTGTGTCCCCACAGTGATACCGCCTGTCCTTACAGTCCCCCCCCCCGTGTGTCCCCACAGTGATACCCCCCCGGTTGTTCGGTTGTCCCCACAGTGATACCCCCCCGGTTGTTCGGTTGTCCCCACAGTGATACTGCCTGTCCTTACAGTCCCCCCCCTCCCCGCCCGTGTGTCCCTCTCTGAGCTCTGTGTGAGGGTCTGGCAGCGTCGGGGCAGTTCTGATGGAGGCTGTGAATGAAGCTTGGCTGAGGTCCGGCTGTGGTTTGTGTTTGTTCGAGCCTGGAGCTCTGTGTTCAGATCCAACACTGAGCTCAGAGGAATGTGGACTCGTACCTGGCTCCGGGTCACATTTTTCTGTCTCTAACAATGCTCAGAAATATATCAGACTTATTTTTAGCCCCAGAAACACAGCTAAACCAGGCTAACCATACAGATCTGTTGCCACGGCGACGCCAAGTTCAGTTAAAAAGTGGGACCAACCAACAAATCAGAGCTGAGACAAGTGTCGCCATGGAAACGGTAAACAGAGCAGAGGCTTTAACAAGACAAAGAGAGTTTCTGGGGTTTTTATGACAAAAACACCTGCCTCTGATGTCTTTTACATCCGTCTGTATTTCAATGCACAGATTTTATGAATTATAAATTGTGCATGTTTATTCTTGTAAACAGAAGGGACTCTTCCCTTATAGGGCTATAGCAAAACTAATCTTACCAACTTACTTAGACACAGTTTTTGAGGCTCTTTTCTTTCTGTTAGGATTTTTGTTTATTCTAATCAAACATTGTAGAAAGTTATATGTGAACGGACCATGATTCTGACTAAAGTGACCCTCTGTCGCACGGGTCCAGTTACGTGTTTAAGCCTGAAGCTAGTGAAAAGCGTCCTTCTCCAGCTCTCAGCGTTTTAGTCGGTCAGCAGCTAAAAAGAAAGATGCTTTTTACGCTTAAAGGAAAGCACATTAGTTACATGTTAATAACAAATGTTACTCAAAGCAATGTTTTTTTAGTGTTTACTGATGATTTCATAAAGGAATTTCTGCTAATGTGCTGTCGTTTGTGGGTTTAGAAAATTAAGTTTTGAAAAAAAAGAACAGCAGAATCACAAACGTCTAGGGCTGGTTCTTTAGTGTTAGTCTGGAGACTCAGGTTAAAGAAGTGGAGCAACAGAAACAGGACGGACGCACCTTTGTCCAATTGTCTTTTGTCCTGTTCTAATTATTGAAGAATTTGAACAGAATGTAACTGTGTCATTTGTCCAGGTACTTCAGACAGCCCTCTGTCTGATTTATATTTATAGAAATGTCTATTAAAGTGCACGGTCCCTGAAAAAATGTATTCAATTTAAAATTCCCATACTGCACTGGGTTTCTGAACAACCGAGAGCGGCCAGTGGACGTCTGACATCCGAGAGCCGCCGGACGGAACTGACATGAGACTCTATAATCCATCGTCTGTGGGAGAAGAACTCTGAACCAACTCATTTGAGGAGAACTGGATTTATTCTTGGGGATTAATAAAGTTAAATTGAATAAGAAACATATTGTACATTACAATGTGACTTTGTCCTGCCTCTGATGTTGGGCTAATCCCAGATCCTGAGGACAACATGTAAGTCTTTGCAGTTGGGCTCAAGCTTCTGCTCAGACTGTATTTTTCAAAGACAGGAATAGATCGGACCTCTCAGCAGGTGTGTATTTATAACTGTATTTAAATCTAACAATGGAAAAGGTGTATATCATGAAAACAATGACCTCACTGGAAAAGCTGGACAGACGTCTTCCAGAACATTTGCATGAGTCTACATCCAACACAAACAACTACAGATGTCTAAGTCAGATCTTTCCTGCTTCCTCTGCGTCTCACTGCGACCTCTGACCTCCACTGTGTTCCCCCACAAATTCATCTCCAGACTCAGTCCCTTTTCTCTCCATCATCAACGACGAAGACGAGGAGCCACTGAGCCGAAAATGCAAAATGATCCGTTCGCCTCCAGCCGTTGTTTCTACTGTAAATAATCGCTGCAATGTGTCGACGGCGCGTTCGAAAGATAAAAAAACAACAAGAAAAACAGCTGAACTTCAAAGTGTGTGAGCGAGACGTCGGCAGAGTGAGAGAATAAAGAGGGAGAAATGAAAGGTGTGGTTGAAGAGAGGGAAAAGACGGAGTGATAAAAGGAAGGAAGGAACATATTGCCACTGTGTCAATACAATATATATGCTAATCACGCCTTTAGTATAAGTGTGAATTTCATTACACATAAAGGACTAATGCGGCACACAGGAAAAACAGCAGGCCGTCCGAAAACCAACCACTGCCAAGGTCATTTACAGACGACAAATGGAGAGAGGAGGGATGGGAAAACAGCCAGAGACGGAGCAAATGTAATGAAAGAAGAAGAAAAGGAGGTGACAAAAGGTGGAGGAGCTGTACTAAACCAAGAATCGAAAATAAAACTATCTAAGGATGCTTCCACAGCTGAGGTGTTCGATCAGGTCTGTCCTGAACTGAGCTGGAGTCAAAGAAACTTCTGAAACAAGTGGGACAGGATCCACGGATTCCTTTAAATATTTGAACAAAATTAAAATAGTTTTCAATTTCTGCAAAATAAAAGTCTTGAAATGCTCCATGGCGCCCAGTGTAAGTCTTATTGTTGAATGTTCAGGTTCCTGAAAGTGCCCAGAGAACACAAAACATGTTTCGTTTTGCACAAAGTTGTGGACATTTAAGAACCAGGTCTGGACCTGAAATATTAAAGGCCAGAGGTTCACACTGTCACTAAATAAGGCTGGTTGGGTCTGAAAACAATGACTCATAGAACACTTGCTTAAGCCAACAGACACAACCCGGCCAGACTGATTTCTCTTTGTTTTCACGAAGAAATGAATCTGGGATTGTCTGCTCTGGATTCAGCTCCGGCCAATCCTAGCGAGGGAGGCGGGACTTTGCTTTGTGTCATAATGAGCGCGAGAATGTTTTTAACTAGCTCTAACTAAAAGAAAGCACACTGTGAACCTCCAGTGAAAAAAAACTCCCTGTCCACACATGAGCATTTTACAAAAAGATCAAAATGTTAAAGACTAGTCAAAAAAATCCTCATTAGATAAAATAAGGATGAAAAGGGTGTCTAAGTGTTGTTGTCATGGATAAACACTTTTACACAGAACCATAAGCATCACATTTTAAATCTGTACGATGGAAGGAAGCCGTGCTTTTGTACAAACGTGTCCTGAGGAAATAAAGGCTTTTTATTTTTTATATCTTGTGTTCCTAAGAGACCTTTTTTCTGCCCTTATTTTCTTATTGATCTTAAATCAGACAATATATTTCTTATATTATTAAGATTAAAACGTCCTTGTTTTCCAAAGAGAACCTTGTTTTTAAGTAATTACCCACGCAGCGCTCCCCGACATGTTTTCTAAATGATTGCATTGATGCATTTTCAAAATAAGATCCAGAAACAACAGAATATTGTGGAGATGAGTCACATGGAAAGTCCATTTTTGCAGCTGCAGTATAAAATGGTGACTATACTGTATTCAGACTAAAGTCCAAACCAAAGTCTGTGTAATCCACCTTCAAACCCAGTTATTCTTCACAAACACCGCTCTGTTCCTTTAATTTGTGCTGAATATTTTCCCTTTAATGCATTTTTTAAATAAAGTCAGCGTTAATATTCACAACTGCAGCTTATCAATGTTTCTCTCTCAAAGCAGCCCATAAATATTAATGTGTCTCTGGGCTCTGTGTGTGCGTCGGACGGCCGTTTAAACGTCTGACAGTGAAGCGGCTGAATGTCCCGCGGTTATTGAGGCCGTTTTACTGATACGCAGCGTGTGGCTAATTTCTAAACATGTGAAGGTGGAACATTTACATAGATTTACAAACTTTTTTCTTTTTTTTTTACCAATCGTTCATTTTAGACTGAAATTAAAAGCTGCAGACTCTGAAATGACTTCAACAACTTTTACAGAAATGACTCCAATAACTTGCACGAGTTAGAAAACTGGAAATATGAATTTATTGCTGGAGGATTTTTTAAATAGACAATTTTCTGACAAAATGTACTTTGCAAAATTAATTTGCGATATATAATTATCTGTCAGGTCCAAAACGAAACCAAATCAATAAAAAGTGAGAAGTCATTGTAGTAATTCAAAGTTAAGATTGTTGAAATGAAGTTTCTGAGAAAGTGAACCTGAAAACCTGTAAAATCAGGTTTATTATATAACTAATGTTTGTTGTATTTCAAAACCAATGCATGAAATATACATTTTAAAGTGACATTTTCCTGATTTAAGAGCTGGTTACAGGTTTAGTATTTGGTGGAGTCCAGAGCCTTGAGCCTGAAGCCGGTCTGAGACTTTCCTCAGGTTCCAGTTCAGAACTATTTTTCTTGCTGCCACAGTATTTTTTCATTTGTGTTGCAAATCTAGATGTTATATTTTAAAAAGATTCTTACTGTAAAAAGACAAATAAATGTGATTGACGAGAGCTCCGACAGTGTTGACCTAAAGGTGTGTAAACCTTTTCAGGTAAAGACAGATCTTTTTAACAGAACTACAGGTGATGAGAAGAGCGGCTGGTAAACCCGTCTAAATGGATCTGGCCAGGGTTAGCTCTGGTTCTGTTTCTGATAATAGTCAAGGCCAGGTTAAGGTTTTGAAATGGTTTAACACTGTGAATACATGACAGTAGTGTTAGACGAGTCTTAGACGACACTTAATTAAACGTTCCCACAGATAACTCATGGTTTACTTTGTTCAGTCCTGATAGAGTCCTACATTATTCTTCAGATTACTTTATTGGTTCAGTCCTGATAGAGTCCTACATTATTCTTCAGATTACTTTATTGGTTCAGTCCTGATAGAGTCCTACATTATTCTTCAGATTACTTTATTGGTTCAGTCCTGATAGAGTCCTACATTATTCTTCAGATTACTTTATTGGTTCAGTCCTGATAGAGTCCTACATTATTCTTCAGATTACTTTATTGGTTCAGTCCTGATAGAGTCCTACATTATTCTTCAGATTACTTTATTGGTTCAGTCCTGATAGAGTCCTACATTATTCTTCAGATTACTTTATTGGTTCAGTCCTGATAGAGTCCTACATTATTCTTCAGATTACTTTATTGGTTCAGTCCTGATAGAGTCCTACATTATTCTTCAGATTACTTTTGGTTCAGTCCTGATAGAGTCCTACATTATTCTTCAGATTACTTTATTGGTTCAGTCCTGATAGAGTCCTACATTATTCTTCAGATTACTTTATTGGTTCAGTCCTGATAGAGTCCTACATTATTCTTCAGATTACTTTATTGGTTCAGTCCTGATAGAGTCCTACATTATTCTTCAGATTACTTTATTGGTTCAGTCCTGATAGAGTCCTACATTATTCTTCAGATTACTTTTGGTTCAGTCCTGATAGAGTCCTACATTATTCTTCAGATTACTTTATTGGTTCAGTCCTGATAGAGTCCTACATTATTCTTCAGATTACTTTTGGTTCAGTCCTGATAGAGTCCTACATTATTCTTCAGATTACTTTATCGGTTCAGTCCTGATAGAGTCCTACATTATTCTTTAGATTACTTTATCGGTTCAGTCCTGATAGAGTCCTACATTATTCTTCAGATTACTTTTGGTTCAGTCCTGATAGAGTCCTACATTATTCTTCAGATTACTTTATTGGTTCAGTCCTGATAGAGTCCTACATTATTCTTCAGATTACTTTTGGTTCAGTCCTGATAGAGTCCTACATTATTCTTCAGATTACTTTATTGGTTCAGTCCTGATAGAGTCCTACATTATTCTTCAGATTACTTTTGGTTCAGTCCTGATAGAGTCCTACATTATTCTTCAGATTACTTTATTGGTTCAGTCCTGATAGAGTCCTACATTATTCTTCAGATTACTTTATTGGTTCAGTCCTGATAGAGTCCTACATTATTCTTCAGATTACTTTATTGGTTCAGTCCTGATAGAGTCCTACATTATTCTTCAGATTACTTTATTGGTTCAGTCCTGATAGAGTCCTACATTATTCTTCAGATTACTTTTGGTTCAGTCCTGATAGAGTCCTACATTATTCTTCAGATTACTTTATCGGTTCAGTCCTGATAGAGTCCTACATTATTCTTTAGATTACTTTATCGGTTCAGTCCTGATAGAGTCCTACATTATTCTTCAGATTACTTTTGGTTCAGTCCTGATAGAGTCCTACATTATTCTTCAGATTACTTTATTGGTTCAGTCCTGATAGAGTCCTACATTATTCTTCAGATTACTTTTGGTTCAGTCCTGATAGAGTCCTACATTATTCTTCAGATTACTTTATTGGTTCAGTCCTGATAGAGTCCTACATTATTCTTCAGATTACTTTTGGTTCAGTCCTGATAGAGTCCTACATTATTCTTCAGATTACTTTATTGGTTCAGTCCTGATAGAGTCCTACATTATTCTTCAGATTACTTTATTGGTTCAGTCCTGATAGAGTCCTACATTATTCTTCAGATTACTTTATTGGTTCAGTCCTGATAGAGTCCTACATTATTCTTCAGATTACTTTATTGGTTCAGTCCTGATAGAGTCCTACATTATTCTTCAGATTACTTTATTGGTTCAGTCCTGATAGAGTCCTACATTATTCTTCAGATTACTTTATTGGTTCAGTCCTGATAGAGTCCTACATTATTCTTCAGATTACTTTATTGGTTCAGTCCTGATAGAGACCTACATTATTCTTCAGATTACTTTTGGTTCAGTCCTGATAGAGTCCTACATTATTCTTCAGATTACTTTATCGGTTCAGTCCTGATAGAGTCCTACATTATTCTTCAGATTACTTTTGGTTCAGTCCTGATAGAGTCCTACATTATTCTTCAGATTACTTTATTGGTTCAGTCCTGATAGAGTCCTACATTATTCTTCAGATTACTTTTGGTTCAGTCCTGATAGAGTCCTACATTATTCTTCAGATTACTTTATTGGTTCAGTCCTGATAGAGTCCTACATTATTCTTCAGATTACTTTTGGTTCAGTCCTGATAGAGTCCTACATTATTCTTCAGATTACTTTATTGGTTCAGTCCTGATAGAGTCCTACATTATTCTTCAGATTACTTTATTGGTTCAGTCCTGATAGAGTCCTACATTATTCTTCAGATTACTTTATTGGTTCAGTCCTGATAGAGTCCTACATTATTCTTCAGATTACTTTATTGGTTCAGTCCTGATAGAGTCCTACATTATTCTTCAGATTACTTTATTGGTTCAGTCCTGATAGAGTCCTACATTATTCTTCAGATTACTTTATTGGTTCAGTCCTGATAGAGACCTACATTATTCTTCAGATTACTTTATTGGTTCAGTCCTGATAGAGTCCTACATTATTCTTCAGATTACTTTATTGGTTCAGTCCTGATAGAGTCCTACATTATTCTTCAGATTACTTTATTGGTTCAGTCCTGATAGAGTCCTACATTATTCTTCAGATTACTTTATTGGTTCAGTCCTGATAGAGTCCTACATTATTCTTCAGATTACTTTATTGGTTCAGTCCTGATAGAGTCCTACATTATTCTTCAGATTACTTTTGGTTCAGTCCTGATAGAGTCCTACATTATTCTTCAGATTACTTTATTGGTTCAGTCCTGATAGAGTCCTACATTATTCTTCAGATTACTTTATTGGTTCAGTCCTGATAGAGACCTACATTATTCTTCAGATTACTTTATTGGTTCAGTCCTGATAGAGTCCTACATTATTCTTCAGATTACTTTATTGGTTCAGTCCTGATAGAGTCCTACATTATTCTTCAGATTACTTTATTGGTTCAGTCCTGATAGAGTCCTACATTATTCTTCAGATTACTTTATTGGTTCAGTCCTGATAGAGTCCTACATTATTCTTCAGATTACTTTTGGTTCGTCCTGATTTTGTCCTGACTGAGTCTTGGGTTTAGTCCCATATCTTGTCCTGGATTAGTGTGGGTCGGGAATCTTAGATTCTTTTTGTTAGATCTTTAGATTAGATTGAACTTGACTTTTTGTTTTTGCCATCATCAGTTGCGTCAGTCCTGTTCTCTTGAACATAGTCGTGTGTTCTCCACAAACAGACCTCACTGGATTCTGTACGGTTCATTAGAATGCACTTCCACACCTTTTCAAACAAACCTAACGCGAGTTTGTTTTAATCAAATCAAATGTTCTTCTGGTTTAACGCTGCTTTTTTGGGATTTTGATCATCGTCTTAAACCTAGCTTGGATTTAATGAAAATCTTCAGAAAACAAAACGTGCATTTGAAAAACAAATCACCAGAATTTGCTCTTTTGTGATGTTTGGGGAAAAGAGACCTTCTGAGTCCGAAGGCTGCTCTCCGTCAGACGTTAGACTCGCTCGGACTGTCGCAGATGAAGACTCTGGCTCCGAGCCCGGACTCACTCATAAAGACACTCACATTACAGCGTGACCTTGTCTGATGGAGCTCTCACTCCAATAAAACCAGACGAAACGAGCGACGAGAAGGACACAGAGACGAGGAAGAGGAGGGCTCCGACCGAAGAAATGTTGTTGCTATTGGATTAAGGCCTCTGCAAATTCAGTAACATTTTTACAATTCCAGCCTTGTCTTTGTTCTTGGTTCTCCAGGAATAATCTTCAGTTTAATTCTGTCTCAGTTCTGGGTTTGGTCTTTGGTTTAGTCCTGGTTTAGTCCTGTTTAGTCCTGGTTTAGTCCTGGTTTAGTCCTGGTTTAGTCCTGTTTAGTCCTGGTTTAGTCCTGGTTTAGTCCTGTTTAGACCTGGTTTAGTACCTGTCTAGACCTGGTTTAGTCCTGTTTAGTCCTGGTTTAGTACCTGTCTAGGCCTGGTTCAGTCCTGGTTTAGTCCTGTTTTAGTCCTGTTTACACCTGGTGTAGTCCTGGTTTAGTCCTGGTTTAGTCCTGGTTTAGACCTGGTTTAGACCTGGTTTAGTCCTGGTTTAGACCTGGTTTAGATCTGGTTTAGACCTGGTTTAGTCCTGGTTTAGTCCTGGTTTAGACCTGGTTTAGTCCTGGTTTAGACCTGGTTTAGTCCTGGTTTAGTCCTGGTTTAGTCCTGGTTTTGTCCTGGTTTAGTCCTGGTTTAGTCCTGGTTTTGTCCTGGTTTAGTCCTGTTTAGACCTGGTTTAGTCCTGTTTAGTCCTGGTTTAGTCCTGGTTTTGTCCTGGTTTAGTCCCTGTTTAGACGAGGTTCAGACCTGGTTTAGTCCTGTTTAGACCTGGTTTAGTCCTGTTTAGTCCTGTTTAGTCCTGGTTTAGTCCTGATTTAGTCCTGGTTTAGTCCTGGTTTAGTCCTGGTTTAGTCCTGGTTTTGTCCTGGTTTAGTCCTGGTTTAGTCCTGTTTAGTCCTGGTTTAGTCCTGGTTTTGTCCTGGTTTAGTCCTGTTTAGACCTGGTTTAGTCCTGTTTAGTCCTGGTTTAGTCCTGGTTTTGTCCTGGTTTAGTCCCTGTTTAGACGAGGTTCAGACCTGGTTTAGTCCTGTTTAGACCTGGTTTAGTCCTGTTTAGTCCTGTTTAGTCCTGGTTTAGTCCTGATTTAGTCCTGGTTTAGTCCTGGTTTAGTCCTGGTTTAGTCCTGGTTTTGTCCTGGTTTAGTCCCTGTTTAGACGAGGTTCAGACCTGGTTTAGTCCTGTTTAGACCAGGTCTAGTCCTGGTGTAGCCCTGGTTCAGTCTGACTCGGGTCTCGTTGCCGTGGCGATTACAGACCTCCCTCGTGTGGTGTTGTGTGGCAGATTTTCATTAACGATTGCAGCTCGGGCCACAGCACCACACTTCTTTCATTTCCTGTTGTGAACTGAAGGATTGTGGGTCGGCGCAGAAACAGGAAGTGAGATAACGGTACAGAGGAGTGGCTTTGGAGCAGTCCTCGCAGAACCAGGGATCGCTGACCTTACTCTGAGTGTAGCTTTAACCAGTTTCTATGAGCTGAGGGTCGGCAGTTCCTTAAAAAAACTAGGAATGTACCAAGAATAAGTTCATCAAGAACCAAACCCAGGACCTAACCCTGGACTAAACCACAGCTGAAGCTATAAAACCAGGACTAATCCTGAAGTAAGAGAATAAATTTGGAGTAAATGCAGGATTAAATTCAGACTAAACCCGGAGTAAAGCAAAGCTAGGTCTAAACCTAAGGACTCGGGATTAAATGAAAGAACAAACGTGGACTGATTAAGGACAAACGTTCTAAACCTGGGACCACGGGCCACAAGAATCAATGAGTAAACCAAGACATAGTCCAAATCAAAAAGCAGAAATAAAGCCGGGACTGAAGACTAACCCCTGAGTCGCGCCAAAAGCAGAAAAAGCGAACAGCAGCTACAGTATTTATTTCCAAAAACCCAACTGCTTTCAGAGCTCAAGGCAATCCCAGATTAGGACTCTTGTGTCTCGAGAGGAACAGACCCTTTTTTTAAACAACATGAACGACGAGTGCATTTGGGTTGTTAAGTTAAGTAGACTTGGTTTCAGTCTACAGAAGGACACTGGCTCCAGAAATACAAATTCTGCTTAAACTAGAAGGACTTGCCGAATGCAAAAGGCTGTGTGTGTGCTGTCGGTGAGTGGGCTGAGAACATTAGTGAGTGGTTCTATTTTCAGCTGCTCTATTTATACGAGCATTTAGGCCACAGGAGCTACATGCTACGAGCTACAGTCCAATGTCAGACAGATTTAAAACAACCTTTTTATAAGAAATCAATAAAACAGATGGAGCTTAATGAATGTGTGCCTTTGAGTCAGCTGTTTTTACACTTCGAGGTTTACTATGGAGCGTTTTTTTAACAGTTTTTAATTTGTTTATAATAGTTGCATTCTCATCATTATTGTTTTTTACAAAGCATTTGCACTTTATATTTGTGTCATCTGAAATGCTTATGACACAGTTCCCCCGAAGTGTCTGGGGAGTGGGAAGTCTGGGTGTCTCTGCTTGGACTGCTGCCCCCCCGAGAAGATGGATGGCATTTCAGATTGTATTAGTTAAAAGAACCCCAGTCTTTTAGAAGCAAAATAAAGACTGAAGATTGTGTTCTGTCGGAACATTAACAGGTAACACCACATGGAGGGGCCAGAGTTATACACACAGGTGCTTCCTATCAAAGACTGTTAAACTGACACTCTCCAAGAGTCAACTCAGGGGGTAAAAATGAATTTAACTCAAGTCCCAGCGCTGTTCCTGTAGAAGCACGATCAAACCCCGGGAAAAAACAGTCTGAATGTTATGAATGTTTTTAAAGTCATAATGAGAACAGCTAAATGTATTAAACATGAAACAGTAATAAATGTAAAGTGCTTTGATAAAGTTTCTGTGACCTGCTCCTTTCCGGTTCTGATCGGTCCAAATGTAGCTCAACTGTAGTTATTTATTCAATATTTAAGTCGAATCTGTCTCCGTTACCACTTCCTGTTCTGTGTACAAAGAGGCTTAAGGCCTGTCCCAATACCTGCACTCGTGTCCCTCAGGTGCGTGTTGTTGTTGACAGGTACGAGTGCGTAAGGCCCCGCCCCTTTGTGCCTTTGATGAACACTCTCGGTAAAGCAGACTTTGCTGATATTACCCACAATTCCTCTGTTTTTGTGATGTTTCAATCAAAAAAGGCGGAAAACTAGCCCGACTGAGTGCAGCGATCTGGAGAAAGAATTTTATATTTACAAGTCTAATTTCATTTAAAGTTTGCTTTTATTTTTGAAAATGTGAAGGGCATTTTAATAAGGGAACATCAGTTATTATAAAACAGTCCGCCACGTTTTAACAAATACCGACTTAAAAAATACAATTTGCTTTATTAAAATATTAAATAAAGAACTTTTTAACAGGGTCTGATGAGATTTACAGTTAGAGTCTGCTATAGAAGTCTTCAGTTTACATTTATCATCCTTTTCAATAACAATACTGCGTAAAGCGCGATAAGGACCAGCATTTCACCGTCGCACTCATGACTTCACTCACGTAAATATCGTCGTCCCAATCCTGCACTCACTTCCACCAAGTGCACCCTTCGTGGAGGACAACAGAGTTAACCAGCACGCCTAAACCTAGAACCAAACCCTAGAGTTTACCAGAACTCAATTAAGACGACACCAGAACTGAATCAAGATGACACCAGAACTGAATCAAGACGACACCAGAACTGTATTAAGACGACACCAGGACTGAATCAAGACGACACCAGAACTGAATTAAGACGACACCAGGACTGAATTAAGACAACACCAGAACTCAATTAAGACGACACCAGAACTGAATTAAGACGACACCAGGACTGAATCAAGACGACACCAGAACTAAATTAAGACAACACCAGAACTCAATCAAGACGACACCAGAACTGAATTAAGACAACACCAGAACTGAATCAAGACGACACCAGAACTGAATCAAGACGACACCAGAACTCAATTAAGACAACACCAGAACTGAATTAAGACGACACCAGGACTGAATCAAGACGACACCAGAACTGTATTAAGACGACACCAGAACTGAATTAAGACGACACCAGAACTGTATTAAGACGACACCAGAACTGAATTAAGACGACACCAGAACTGTATTAAGACGACACCAGAACTGTATTAAGACGACACCAGAACTGAATCAAGACGACACCAGAACTGTATTAAGACGACACCAGAACTCAATTAAGACGACACCAGGACTGAATCAAGACAACACCAGAACTCAATTAAGACAACACCAGAACTCAATTAAGACGACACCAGGACTGAATTAAGACGACACCAGAACTGAATTAAGACGACACCAGGACTAAATTAAGACGACACCAGAACTCAATTAAGACGACACCAGGACTGAATTAAGACGACACCAGGACTGAATTAAGACGACACCAGGACTAAATTAAGACGACACCAGGACTGAATCAAGACGACACCAGAACTCAATTAAGACGACACCAGGACTGAATTAAGACGACACCAGAACTCAATTAAGACGACACCAGGACTGAATTAAGACAACACCAGAACTGAATTAAGACGACACCAAAACTAAATTAAGACGACACCAGAACTCAATTAAGACGACACCAGAACTCAATTAAGACGACACCAGAACTGAATTAAGACGACACCAGAACTGAATTAAGACGACACCAGAACTCAATTAAGACGACACCAGGACTGAATTAAGACAACACCAGAACTGAATTAAGACGACACCAGAACTCAATTAAGACGACACCAGAACTCAATTAAGACGACACCAGGACTGAATTAAGACAACACCAGAACTGAATTAAGACGACACCAGGACTAAATTAAGACGACACCAGGACTGAATCAAGACGACACCAGGACTAAATTAAGACGACACCAGAACTCAATTAAGACGACACCAGGACTGAATTAAGACAACACCAGAACTGAATTAAGACGACACCAAAACTAAATTAAGACGACACCAGAACTCAATTAAGACGACACCAGAACTCAATTAAGACGACACCAGGACTGAATTAAGACAACACCAGAACTGAATTAAGACGACACCAGAACTCAATTAAGACGACACCAGGACTGAATTAAGACAACACCAGAACTGAATTAAGACGACACCAGAACTCAATTAAGACGACACCAGGACTGAATTAAGACAACACCAGAACTGAATTAAGACGACACCAGGACTAAATTAAGACGACACCAGGACTGAATCAAGACGACACCAGAACTCAATTAAGACGACACCAGGACTAAATTAAGACGACACCAGAACTGAATTAAGACGACACCAGGACTAAATTAAGACGACACCAGGACTGAATTAAGACGACACCAGAACTCAATTAAGACGACACCAGGACTGAATTAAGACAACACCAGAACTCAATTAAGACAACACCAGAACTCAATTAAGACGACACCAGGACTGAATTAAGACGACACCAGAACTCAATTAAGACGACACCAGGACTGAATTAAGACAACACCAGAACTGAATTAAGACGACACCAGAACTCAATTAAGACGACACCAGAACTCAATTAAGACGACACCAGGACTGAATTAAGACAACACCAGAACTGAATTAAGACGACACCAGGACTAAATTAAGACGACACCAGAACTCAATTAAGACAACACCAG
Organism: Neodontobutis hainanensis; assembly: GCA_024349245.1. NCBI lineage: Eukaryota > Metazoa > Chordata > Actinopteri > Gobiiformes > Odontobutidae > Neodontobutis > Neodontobutis hainanensis. The sequence goes on along the minus strand of JALDNG010000146.1, from coordinate 1,080,865 downwards.
GACTAAATTAAGACGACACCAGAACTCAATTAAGACGACACCAGGACTAAATTAAGATGACACCAGGACTGAATTAAGACGACACCAGAACTGAATTAAGACGACACCAGGACTGAATTCAGACGACACCAGGACTGAATTAAGACGACACCAGAACTGAATTAAGACGACACCAGGACTGAATTAAGACGACACCAGAACTGAATTAAGACGACACCAGAACTGGATCAAGACGACACCAGGACTGGATCAAGACGACACCAGGACTGAAGTGAGATGAACTTAAAGATAGAATGGACTCAACAAAGAACAGCTTTTTCTTTTCCAACATCAGCGACTTTAATACAAACCAGTTTAACCAGTCTGTGTTAAACTAGTTTCAAAGCTGCTGTAAAAATAGAGCTGCTACAGAGACATATCAAACCCTGCTCTAACTCACGACAGAACAAGTCAAAGCCGATATAAACGATGACCTGTCTGTGTTTGGGGTTAACGGTGAAGGAAACGAGGAAGGAAGGAGTCTCAGGAGGAAGTGTGGCAGGAGGTGGTGCTGCAGGCGGCAGTAAATAGCTCCATTTGTGCGGCTCTAATCTAAATGCTAACTAGAGGCGACTTATCAGCACAATGGATCCTGTCTGCTCTCGGTGAAGAGGACGGGACCAGAGGGGTTAGGCAGCGAGGGACAGAGGCGCGATTAGGAACGAGACACGAGGGGAAAAGGGAAGGAGAGACGAAGAAACAGAGGAGACAGGACGAAAGCAGCTGTGGTTCTGGAAAAAAACCATCACTTAGTGAGAAAAGAAGCAGGAGAGATGTGTGATCTCACTTATTTGACTGTACTTCATTTTATTATATCTTTTTTATTTGAGGGAAAATGCTAAGCTCTAAACCTCAGTCTGGTGAAAAATTTTGAAGGAAAAATTGATCTGGTTTTATTTATTTTTTAATAAAAGAGCAGCAGGAGACGTCCCTGGTCTGCTTTTGGGGGAAAGTGGAGTCTAAGACAAGGACGACAAAAAGAATATCAGGTAGTGGAGCTTTAAGTCTAACGTTGATGGTTGGAGAGAGACACAAAGGTCACAGAACTAACCTTGTCTCTGATGATCTGAGTTTGATTTTCAGAAAGCAGAACTAATACTCTTGAGTAAAACCTACCAGGCTCCATGAGAGCAGTACTTTTACAGGTTTTATATGAATTAGGAGCAGGTTTAATGCATCGTGTGGACTAGTAACAGACGGTACTATGGCAAGAGTAAATTGTACATAAAAATAAAACACAAGGCCCAAGGCATGTCAAATCTATAGACACTACATCAGACCTGTGCCTTATATGTGGACTTCAACAACAGACCGCACTACCTTTGCATGTGTGAGGAAAATGGTCTCATAAAACCAGCCAACGGAAGATTGTTTAATGTTTAGTGGCTTCCGTTGTTGAGTGGATGTGGAGAGTCAGGTGCTAATCTAACAGCCTTCAGAGGAAACAGAGCTGACACTGACACAGACGCAGCAGAAGCCACACTTTATCATCGGCACAGACTGCGTTCGCCCTGGGCTCCGTCTGTCAGGAGGCAGCAGTTATTAACCCAACGCCCAATTTCTGTCAGCGCTGCTTTGTGGCTGCGAGCGGCGAGAGGAGAGTGTGTGTGGGGACAGTGGAGTAAAGTTATTACCAGCCTCTTCCTCAAAAGAACGACTGAGGTTTAGAGCCAGAGTCCAATGAACTGTGGACCACTATCTGCACTGTACATCACATGGAGGCCCAATAAAACCGCTATAAAGGCCTAATATTAGAACTGGAGACAAGACTTTCTCTTTCCGAGCCTTAACATCACCACATAAGGCGTTGGACTATAGCATTTTAAAAGGGCACCTGAAGTGTCTTTTGTTAACACTATGGAATTTAAAAAATAAAAACTTTATCCTCAGCCACCTCAGGGCGAGACGTCAAAAGTAAAATTAGGTCAACTGTCATGACGGTGTATGTTTTATAAGAAGCCCTTAACTAACCACACGTATGTACTGTCACAGTGTAACCCTGGCTTCTGTCACCTGATGTTCTGTGGTTCTGTGGTTGTTCCGAAAACTTGTATCAGATTTTTTGGACAGTTTTGGTCTGACGAGGTCGACACACTACACACTCACAATATTGTGGAATACTGTATATTCATTATGTTTGATGTGCTTCTGGAAAATAAATATCTATTTCTTGTTGATTATTTGTTAATCAATAAGAAATACCCCACTTCATCTGTTCCTGTAGAGAAGGAAGTGTCAGGTGATTCCTCGTCCAGATAAAGAGTCTGGTCCCGTCCGTCAGAGAGGAGCAGTGGCTAGAAGCCTAATTGTTGTTTTTTACAGCTTTAACAGTTCGAACAGTGTAGACCTTTATGTGCTCTGCTGCTCTTTGTGTGTCGCTCAAACTCAGGAAAACTCAGCACCAGGTGTATTTTAGCCTGTATTTTAGTTTTCTGATTGGCAGACACAATCACAATCAAACATCAGACATTGTATATTCACTAAGAAACCTGAGAATGTCTTTGGACGATGAAAGAGAACCCACAATAACGGTTGAGCTCAGCCCTCTTGCTGTGAGGCAGGAGATAAACACTGCCATCACGTAATCATCAAGTCGCACATAAAACCTATAAAAAACTAAAGTAACACTCTGGATACTGGAGGGATCAGAGCCACATTATTTAAGTCAGCCTTGTCACTTTTATATTTAAAATACGTTTGACATGTCTGGGTTTAAAACAAGTCCTGAGGATAAATTACTTTATTAAAAACAAAACACAAGAGATTTTCAAAGCCTTGTGAAGTGACAGCTCTGCTCTGACGTCTGTCCGTCTGTAAATAAACCGACTGCACTGGAGTCTCTGTCCCCGGGAAACGATCAGTGACTTACTGTCATCGATCAGAGCGGAACAGATGTCACTTCACACTGAAGGGGATAAAACTCATTCAGATTCACATCAGAGCAAGACAAACTGTCACAAAGATCTAACCCAGGACCGAAGACAGTGGAGTTAAACTTATTATTGGTGACAGTTCATTTTAATGAGGCTGAAGTAAATGCTTCTGGAATTAACTGTAGACCATCTAACTTTATTCCTTCAACAGCCAATCAGAGAAGAGAACTGTCCACACTTCAACACAGTTTGGATTTTTAAAAATACCTTGGCTAAACCTTATCCAGAGAGTACTATGGGCTCTGTAGCGTCTTGTGTTTATGATCAAAGTTTGTCCCAGTTTTAATCTTGGTACTGGACACTTTGGTGCAGTCTTTAATGAGACAGAAATGTGCCGAGTCCCTGATGTGTGCACGTTTATTGTATTTCAGAGTTATGGAGTCGGGAGGCTGTTTTTATTCTGACTGGAAGCAGCGCCTGTTTGTACAAAACGGTGGAGCATAAAGAGCGTCTTCAAAACAGAATATTATTATTATTATTATCTTTACTAAAGAACACAATACAAACTCAAACGTAAGATAATGTCCTACACATGAATCTGTAAATGTCATTATAGGCCCCAGAACGACTCTGTAGACTCTTATAAAAGTGCCATAAATGGGCCGTGTACCGAGGACTACGGTAGGTCTTCACATTACCTGAACATTGACCAAACGTACGAGCTGTGGGCTTGTCCAAATAACACACACCACTGTCTGTGTTTATCTCCATCTCGCTGCTGAAATACCTCAGATAAAGCTCAGATGAACCAAAACATTGTCTAATAAGGTCTATTTAAGAGTCCAGTCCAAGAGGAAGAAGGTAAAGAGTCAAAAGTAGGGGCCCAAGGATTGACTCCTGGGGAACTCCACAAGATTAAAGAGCAGATAAAAGAGGTAGAAGTGACAAGTTTAGATGAGAAGCATCTCCCACATTTATGATTAAATATCTGTATTGCTTAACTTTAAACTCTACAATAATAATATTTCAGCTTATTACACAAAACAGCTGTATTCATGTTTGAATCAGTAATATTTCAAGACGCATTTTTTTATTGTTTATGCTTGATACAGAATTATTAATGTGTTAGATTTGCAAACCACAAACCTTACAATTTGTCTTATAAATATGTGTTTATCACACTTGAACGCTCAAAATACAAATGTGTGTATTGTCTCTTCTGCAGCAGTGGCAGGAAACTGTAGCTCCGTCTAAATGTGTTCAAAGTCAGACGTGTCACAGTCTTGTACCGAGAGACTGCTCCGACTCTCGCAGCGCTTTTCTGTTTTAAAACGTAACCACGGCATCGAGAAAACGTCAAAACGCCCGATACATAAATGACTTAAGTGAAAGGAACAGAAACTGGGGCGAGGTTTTTTCACAGGAGACGCTTCTAAACGAGGCGATCCACAGTTTATTCTGCATCTGTTTAAAAGCTGACACTGTGAGGTCCACAGGTGGCTCAGAGAAGAAACCTAGTGTGTTTAAAAAGGTCTGAGAGTGACAGGAAACGCAGCTAAAATCCAGATCCGTCTCAGGTTCTTCCATCCCTGCAGAGCGATGGTTCTCCACATTGTGTTGGGATTAAACTTTGTCAAAAAGAAGTGAGGACCTTTAAATGGAGACAAATCAAACGTGTTTGACTGAAAAATATTACTCATCCATGTGGATTCCAGTTTTGTTCGTTTCTATATGTTGCAAATCCAAAATAAAACCGGTTTATTTAGATTTCAGATGCATGTAAACAGGTTTGGTTGGATTTCAACAGGTTTTATTTGGGTCTAAATGGGTTTAGTTGAATATAAACATTTTCTTTTAAAAAATTCAAGCTGTAGCAGTTTTTTGTGGATTTAAATTGTTTTTTTAGTTGGATGTGAACTTGTTCTTTTAGTTAAGTATCAATAGGTTTTGAATGTTTTTGAAAAGCTGGTTTTGTAAATGTTATTTGGATTTTAATATGATGAGGCAACTTATAGAAATGATAAGTTATAAGAAAATAAAACCATGGACAAGAGCCCCTGGAGATCCAGTGTCTTTGTCATTACTGCCATGATCTTAGAAGGTCCTGGTAAGTCCGTTCCAAAAGTGCTGTAAACCCTGATAAATCTAACAGCTCTGGGCCTGTGTCTGTCGTCTGCAGCTCTTTATTTCAGCTGACAGTTTGTTTGTGAGCCTTTTATTTTTACAGCGTCTCCTTTTGCTCGGCGGCTGGCTCCTCTGACCTCGAGCCGACTGCTGCTTGTTTAGACGTTAAACACATTCACACGGCGACAGATTACCACACAGCAGTCGACGCAAGCTGCGACACCAGCCCAGACAGCGTTTGAACTGACACTGACCCGGGACGCAGAGATGTCAAAATAAAAGCTGCGTTATAACAAAAATATCTGCAAAAAGCTACCACTGACAGAGATTCCTAATAGTGAAACCACATCTGAAACGTGCAGTGAAGTGTTTAATCTCTCCTTTGACTAAAGTCGACGATGAACACTAACACAAGTAAAAACCAAAAGCAAAAGAGCGTCTTTGATTGGAGGCAAAGACCCAATAAAGACAAGTCTGATGACAAAAAGAAAGCTGCATTTAAAAGAAAATACCACGTGTCAGACTTAAACTACGAGTTTATCTCAGCAACAGGCGATACTCGAGCCTCTGTGTCATATGTGGAGAGCTTTGAAGGCAACAAAACTGCTTTGCAACACATTTTTGAAAGAAAACAGCGTGAACATGAAGGCATTAACTACAGAACTTCAAAACTCACAGCATTCTGGACTAAAGTCAAGGTAGAATATCTACCACAAACCCTGCTTCCACTTTCAACACCTTATCTTTGTGAGGCGGGTTTTCCGCCTAAACAGAAAATAAAACCAGAATACCGAGTTGACTGGACACAAGGAGCATAAGTTCAAGGCTCCAGGAGGAGACAGTCTCCAAATAAAACGGAAGAGGTTTTATCCATAAACTCCAAACGCAGACTCTCTGTTCACAGACATAAGCTTATCCTGAACCAAAGTGAAACCAAACCAGACCAAACCGAGCTGAACCAGATCTACTCCATCTTATAGAAGCGGAGGCCTCGACTGGAAATACTTCATTTAATCATCAAACATCAGACTAGTCTCAAATGTTTTAGTAGAAAACCTCGTCTTGTCTTCGAGCAAAAGTTTCCCAAAACAATCTAGTGTCTGAAAAAGAACAAATGAGTTTTTCAGAGGACCAAACATTCTCACACATTCATACACCTGTGCCACAGACACTGGAGGCACTGAGGGGGAAGTGTCTTGCCCAAGGACACAACGACAGTAGGAACTGTGGGGAACCGCCAACCTTCTGGACGTCAGACAAACGCTCTACCACTGAGCCCTACCTTGTGTCTTTGATTATTATCTAAACGTTACAATGCCTCTTTTCACCTGATCACGTAAACCTGTTTTTATCTTTTCTATTCCAGTCATGTTGTTCCAAGAAAATAAGAAAAACAGAAAAAACCCTTTTGGGACTGCTCTGTTTAACTGAAGACTGAAGCACGACTAAACCAGAAAAAATGTTTGATAATGTCTCGTATTTTGTGATTGTAGAAAATAGAAGGCAGTTTTCTTGGAGCCAGCTTCCTCTTCCACCACAGAACCTAACCTGGTCCACGTCTCATCTATCATCTCTACAAACGTCTAAATACTCCCCGACCAGCCTGAATATAATCTTTGATAAACTCAGAATAAAAACCTGGCTCTAAACTCTGGAGAAAAGCGCTCAGCAGAGGTTATTTGTTCTGTTTAGAGTCGAGCTGAAACAGCAGCTCTCCGCAGAAGCATTATTCTTCATTTACACCAAACACTAACTCAGGACATTTATAACACTCTCTGTTCGAGTCTGTGTGGGCCGGCCTTCTTCTACAGGACACTTACAGCACGACAAACTCACTACAGCAAAGGGTTTGTGGCTTTGGGAAAGAAAGAGTGACTCTGCAATATGTAAGATGTTGGAAAGAGACAAATGTGAAAAAATGAGGAGATTAATGATGCAAAAAGCAGAGTGGACTGATGAACCGACACATGAGGAGCAAGTCTCAAATGAAGAGCTCTAACCCACTCTCCGTTCATCTCTCCATCGTTGGGTCCAGCTCCAGAGAAAATGTTCATCGACTCTGTCACAGTCACCGCTCAGAGGCAGACCTGATTCAACTTCATCTGCTGCTGGCTTCAAGGACAACGCTCTCAAATGTCCAGCTGTAACGATAGACTCTGGATGAGTGAGGTTCTCAACAGATCTTTAGACTTTTATACAAAGAGATCTGTTGGACAAGCTCTAAACTATCTCCACTAGAAAACAACCCTGCTTTAATTAAGATCCAGGTCAAGATCAATTGGAAGCTGCCATGACCAACAAACAAATACTAATGTTGACAGTAAAAACACAGGTAAAAAAAACAACCAGCGGTCCTATGAAGAAAGGTTTAAACTAAATTGATTGTAAAAGATCATTTCTAACATCTCAGCCACAGCCGATACTCGGGCTTTATCCACACAAAACCTATGAGGTGAACATGGTGTAGTATACCCTGGCAGGATACGTTTGTTCGGCCATTTTTCAGAAAATATAATTGATAACACAAAAATGTCACTCATAGATCGTGTTTGGGTGAAGACATTTAGTGTTAAACAACTGTGTTTATTCTTTTTAAATCTTAATGACAACAGACACTAAATGACCCTGAGAACATGCACAAGTGACCTCAAGCAGGCCTGAATGGGCTAAAGGTAACCCCTCACCTGTGACCTGTGACCTGTTTGTAATCAGTGTGTGGATAAAAGGTCAGTGACTCTGGGCTCCTGACAGACCCTTGCATCTTTCATCCAGAGCTGCACTGTTTCTGTCTGAGTCCTGGAGAAAACAAAAGAATTGTCAAAGAATCTGTGAGAAAAGGTAATTGAACTGTAAAAAACAGATATGAGAAATATCCAATGAACTGAGAATGACGATCAGCAGTGTTCTAACTCTAATTAAAAAGTGGAAAATGAGAAATTGTGTTAAAACCAAACAAAGGTCAGGTAGACAAACAAAAAATTCAGCAACAACTGCAGGAAAATTGTTCGGGATGCAAAGAAAACCCCAGAAATAACTTCAGCTGAAATACAGGACTCACAGAAAAAAAGTGTATGGCGGTTTTAAGATGTACAATAAGGAGTCGTTCAGCTTTTGTTAAAAACCTAACCTGGTTTGTTTGTTGAGCCACATGGACATAAAGTGAGTCTCTTGTGTCAACACTTCCTGGGTTGAAAGGAAAGTATGAACACTACAAATACTTTTTTATTAGTATTTCCTAACTTTAAACTGTGCCCTCCAAAGTGTGAATGCCATTATTAAAGCTACATCGGAGGAAGCAAACTATTAACTGTAATAAACCTCAGACAGAGAATCTAATCTTTTCACCACCTTAAATAAGAAGTCACCATGACCGTTAAAGTGTATTTAAGCCGCCCGTATATTAACCATAAATACAGAGCTTCAGTCTCTTTTACATGACATCCATCTCAGGAGGAAGAATATTATATACAACACTCATATTTGGTTAAGTGACAGCAGGTTCTCTCACAAGTTAACCTACAGCTGATATTTAAAAGACTAAATTCAATCAAATATTTGGGCTTTACTTTTCCACTGCAGCAATAAACCTGTAACTTTCTCTGTTTGTCATCTTTACACAGAGTCTATGATTCAATTTCGGCAGTTCACATCAGTGACACTTCAATTACGTGACAGTCGACGAGCCCGGCGTGACACCGGTGTAATCTCGGTGGGAATTAAACGCTGACATTTCCCTTCAGACGCACAGCGCTCTGCGTTTACAGCCGGCGCTGGAGCAGAGCGACGCAGGAGGAGGAGGAAGAGGAGAAGTGCTATTTAAATGTAAATAAACAGCTCTTTATCAGCGCTGAAGTTGGAGGGAGCTCTTATCGTAGCTCGAGCCCTGTTTTCTGCAGCTGCCTCTGCGTCTGAAGGCTATTACACCTTCAACACAGGCCACAGCGAACGGCACAAACTCACACCCGGAGTCTGCAGCTGGAGGTTTACAGCCACTAGGAGACTTCAAAAGCAGGCTTCAATAAAGACACAGCTGTAAAAGAACATGGAACGCTCTCTTGTGGAAAATAAGTCTGTCTTCTGTTTTAAACTTCCACATTTTAGCTTCTTTTTGTCATTTGATGGAACTGAGTTAAGCTGCCACATCATCTTCTCTAATCCACAGTCAAAGGCCAAACAGAAGAGTGCAGTTATATCTAAACGATGAGAAATTAGTCCATGTGAGGACGGGTCAGCTTTAAATAATGGTCCTGTGCACTAATCTCCCGTCGGGCTGGGGTTAAACTGTGAGGAACAGTCACTAAAAGGTGGAGCCAAACACTGCCGATGATTGTGACAAAATGAGAATCATGAGAGAAACACAAAGAAAGCTTGTCTTGTTCTTTTAATAAATGTCACAGAGAGAACGGTAGAAGGTCTTGTCTCGGTCTTGACCGGCTCGGTCTTGACCTTGACTCGGTCTTGCCCTGACCACGGCCTCGGTCTTGACCTTGGCTCGGTCTTGCCCTGACCACGGCCTCGGTCTTGACCGGCTCGGTCTTGACCTTGACTCGGTCTTGCCCTGACACAGCCTCGGTCTTGACCGGCTCGGTCTTGACCTTGACTCGGTCTTGCCCTGACCACGGCCTCGGTCTTGACCGGCTCGGTCTTGACCTTGACTCGGTCTTGCCCTGACCACGGCCTCGGTCTTGACCGGCTCGGTCTTGACCTTGACTCGGTCTTGCCCTGACCACGGCCTCGGTCTTGACCGGCTCGGTCTTGACCGGCTCGGTCTTGACCTTGGCTCGGTCTTGCCCTGACCACGGCCTCGGTCTTGACCGGCTCGGTCTTGACCTTGACTCGGTCTTGACCTTGACTCGGTCTTGCCCTGACACGGCCTCGGTCTTGACCTTGACTCGGTCTTGACCTTGACTCGATCTTGACCTTGACTCGGTCTTGCCCTGACCACGGTCTCGGTCTTGACTCGGTCTTGCCCTGACATGGCCTCGGTCTTGACCTTGACTCGGTCTTGACCTTGACTCGGTCTTTCCCTGTCTCGTCTCGGTCTCGTCTCGGTCTTGACCCGGTCTCGTCTCGGTCTTGACCCTGTCTCGTCTCGGTCTTGCCCTGACCCTGTCTCGTCTCGGTCTTGACCCTGTCTCGTCTCGGTCTCGTCTCGGTCTCGTCTCGGTCTTGACCCTGTTTCGTCTCGGTCTCGTCTCGGTCTTGACCCGGTCTCGTCTCGGTCTTGACCCTGTCTCGTCTCGGTCTTGCCCTGACCCTGTCTCGTCTCGGTCTTGCCCTGACCCTGTCTCGTCTTGGTCTTGACCCTGTCTCGTCTCGGTCTTGACCCGGTCTCGTCTCGGTCTTGACCCTGTCTCGTCTCGTTCTTGCCCTGACCCTGTCTCGTCTCAGTCTTGACCCCTGTCTCGGTCGCCTCGGTCTCTCTCGGTCTGCCCTGTCTGCCTCGGTCTTGGTCTCTGTCACGTCTCGGTCTTGACCCTGTCTCGTCTCGGTCTTGACCCGGGCTCGTCTCGGTCTCGTCTCGGTCTTGACCCTGTCTCGTCTCGGTCTTGACCCGGTCTCGTCTCGGTCTTGACCACGGCTCGCCTCGTCTCGGTCGTCTCGTCTCGGTCGACCTTGACCCTCGCCTCGGTCTTGACATGGTCTTGACCTTGTCTCGTCTCGGTCTTGACCCGGTCTCGTCTCAGTCTCGTCTCGGTTTCGTCTCGGTCTCGTCTCGGTCTTGACCTTGACTCGGTCTTGCCCTGACACGGCCTCGGTCTCGTCTTGGTCTTGACCCTGTCTCGTCTCGGTCTTGACCCGGTCTCGTCTCGGTCTCCTCGGTCTTGCCCTGACACGGCCTCGGTCTCGTCTCGGTCTTGACCCGGTCTCGTCTCGGTCTCGTCTTGGTCTTGACCCGGTCTCGTCTTGGTCTCGACTCGGTCTCGTCTCGGTCTCGATCTCGATCCGGTCTCGTCTCGGTCTTGACCTGGTCTCGTCTCGGTCTCGACCCTGTCTCGTCTCGGTCTCGTCTCGGTCTCGTCTCGGTCTTGACCCGGGCTCGTCTCGGTCTCGTCTCGGTCTCGATCTTGACCCTGTCTCGTCTCGGTCTTGTCTCGGTCTCGACCCGGTCTCGACCCTGTCTCGTCTCGGTCTCGACCCCGGTCTCGTCTCGGTCTTGACCCTGTCTCGTCTCGGTCTTGACCCGGTCTCGTCTCGGTCTCGTCTCGGTCTTGCCCTGACACGCGGTCGCTCGTCTCGCCTCGGTCTGACCGTCTGCCTCGGTCCTCGTCTCGGTCTCGTCTCGGTCTTGCCCTGACACGGCCTCGGTCTCGTCTCGGTCTCGTCTCGGTCTCGACCCGGTCTCGACCCGGTCTTGACCCGGTCTCGTCTTGGTCTCGACTCGGTCTCGTCGTCTCGTCGTCTCGATCCGTTCGCTCGGTCTTGACCGGTCGTCTCGGTCTCGACCCTGTCTCGTCTCGGTCTCGTCTCGGTCTCGTCTCGGTCTCGACCCGGGCTCGTCTCGGTCTCGTCTCGGTCTCGTCTCGGTCTTGACCCTGTCTCGTCTCGGTCTTGTCTCGGTCTCGACCCGGTCTCGACCCTGTCTCGTCTCGGTCTCGACCCGGTCTCGTCTCGGTCTCGTCTCGGTCTTGACCCTGTCTCGTCTCGGTCTTGACCCGGTCTTGTCTCGGTCTCGTCTCGGTCTTGCCCTGACACGGCCTCGGTCTCGTCTCGGTCTCGTCTCGGTCTCGTCTCGGTCTCGTCTCGGTCTCGACCCGGTCTCGTCTCGGTCTCGTCTCGGTCTCGTCTCGGTCTTGACCCGGTCTCGTCTCGGTCTCTTCTCGGTCTCGTCTCGGTCTCGTCTCGGTCTCGACCCGGTCTCGTCTCGGTCTCGTCTCGGTCTTGACCCGGTCTCGTCTCGGTCTTGACCCTGTCTCGTCTCGGTCTCGACCCGGTCTCGTCTCGGTCTCGTCTCGGTCTCGACCCGGTCTCGTCTCGGTCTCGTCTCGGTCTCGTCTCGGTCTCGACCCGGTCTCGTCTCGGTCTTGACCCTGTCTTGTCTCGGTCTCGTCTCGGTCTCGACCCGGTCTCGTCTCTGTCTCGTCTCGGTCTCGTCTCGGTCTGGTCTCGGTCTCGACCGGTCTCGCTCGTCTGCCTCGGTCTCGACCGGTCTGTCTCTGTCTCGTCGGTCTCGTCGTCTCGTCGGTCTCGACCGGTGCCTCGGTCTGCCTCGGTCTTGACCCTGTCTTGTCTCGGTCTTGACCCGGTCTCGTCTCGGTCTCGTCTCGGTCTTGCCCTGACACGGCCTCGGTCTCGTCTCGGTCTCGTCTCGGTCTTGACCCGGTCTGTCGCTCGGTCTCGAGCCCGTCGCCCGGTCTCGTCGCGACCGGTCTCAGTCTCGCCTCGGTCTTGACCGGTCTCGCTCGGTCTTGACCTTCGCCTCGGTCGACGCCGGTCTCGCCTCGGTCTCGTCTCGGTCTTGACCGGTCTCGTCTCGGTCTTGACCCTGTCTGTCGGTCGTCGGTCTCGCTCGGTCGCCTCGGTCTGACCTCTCGTCTGTCTCGTCTCGGTCGTCTCGTCTCGTCTGGTTCGCCGGTCTGTGTCTCGACCAGTCTCGCCTCGTCTGCTCGGTCGACCGGTCGCCTCGTCTCGACAGTCTCGCTCGGTCTCCTCGGTCTCGTCGGTCGCCGTCCGCCTCGGTCTCGACTGACCCTGTCGGTCGACCTCGGTCTCGTCTGCGTCGGTCTGCCTCGGTCGACTCGCCCGTCTCTGTCTCGCCTCGGTCGTCGTCTCGCCTCGGTCTCGTCGGTCTTGACCGGTCGTCTCGGTCTCGTCCCGGTCTCGTCTCGGTCTCGTCTCGGTCTCGACCCGGTCTCGTCTCGGTCTTGACCCTGTCTCGCCTCGTCTCGGTCTCGACCCGGTCGCCTCGGTCTCGTCTCGGTCTCGCTCGTCTCGACCGGTCTCGCCTCGTCTCGCCCCGGTCTCGTCTCGGTCTCGTCCCGGTCTCGACCCGGTCTCGTCTCGGTCTCGACCCTGTCTCGTCTCGGTCTCGTCTCGGTCTCGACCCGGTCTCGTCTCGGTCTCGTCCCGGTCTCGACCCGGTCTCGTCTCGGTCTTGACCCTGTCTCGTCTCGGTCTCGTCTCGGTCTCGACCGGTCTGGCCCCGGTCTCGACCGGTCTCGCCTCGGTCTTGTCTTGTCGTCTCGGTCGTCCGCCCCGGTCTCGACCCGGTCTCGTCTCGGTCTTGACCCTGTCTCGTCTCGGTCTCGTCTCGGTCTTGACCCGGTCTCGTCTCGGTCTCGTCTCGGTCTTGACCCTGTCTCGTCTCGGTCTTGACCGGTCTCGTCTCGGTCTCGTCTCGGTCTTGACCCGGTCTCGTCTCTGTCTCGTCTCGGTCTTGACATGGTCTTGATCTTGACTCGGTCTTGCCCTGACATGGCCTCGGTCTTGACCTTGACTCGGTCTTGACCTTGACTCGGTCTTGCCCTGACATGGCCTCGGTCTTGACCTTGACTCGGTCTTGACCTTGACTCGGTCTTGCCCTGACATGGCCTCGGTCTTGACCTTGACTCGGTCTTGCCCTGACATGGCCTCGGTCTTGACCTTGACTCGGTCTTGACCTTGACTCGGTCTTGCCCTGACATGGCCTCGGTCTTGACCTTGACTCGGTCTTGCCCTTGACTCGGGCTTGCCCTTGACTCGGTCTTGCCCTGACACGGCCTCGGTCTCGTCTCGGTCTTGACCCTGTCTTGTCTCGGTCTTGACCCTGTCTCGTCTCGGTCTTGACCCGGTCTCGTCTCGGTCTTGACCCGGGCTCGTCTCGGTCTCGTCTCGGTCTCGGTCTTGACCCGGTCTCGTCTCGGTCTTGACATGGTCTTGACCTTGTCTCGTCTCGGTCTTGACCCGGTCTCGTCTCAGTCTCGTCTCGGTTTCGTCTCGGTCTCGTCTCGGTCTTGACCTTGACTCGGTCTTGCCCTGACACGGCCTCGGTCTCGTCTTGGTCTTGACCCTGTCTCGTCTCGGTCTTGACCCGGTCTCGTCTCGGTCTCCTCTCGGTCTTGCCCTGACACGGCCTCGGTCTCGTCTCGGTCTTGACCGGTCTCGGTCTCGCCTCGTCTTGGTCTTGACCGGTCTCGCCTTTGGTCTCGTCTCGGTCTCGTCTCGGTCTCGATCTCGATCCGGTCTCGTCTCGGTCTTGACCCGGTCTCGTCTCGGTCTCGACCCTGTCTCGTCTCGGTCTCGTCTCGGTCTCGTCTCGGTCTCGACCCGGGCTCGTCTCGGTCTCGTCTCGGTCTCGATCTTGACCCTGTCTCGCCTTCTCGCCTCGGTCGCCTCGGTCTGATCCGTCTCCTCGGTCTTGACCCGGTCTCGCCTCGGTCTCTGTCGCCTCGTCTCGTCTCGGTCTCGTCTCGGTCTCGACCCGGGCTCGTCTCGGTCTCGTCTCGGTCTCGTCTCGGTCTCGTCTCGGTCTTGACCCTGTCTCGTCTCGGTCTTGTCTCGGTCTCGACCCGGTCTCGACCCTGTCTCGTCTCGGTCTCGACCCGGTCTCGTCTCGGTCTCGTCTCGGTCTTGACCCTGTCTCGTCTCGGTCTTGACCCGGTCTTGTCTCGGTCTCGTCTCGGTCTTGCCCTGACACGGCCTCGGTCTCGTCTCGGTCTCGTCTCGGTCTCGCTCTCGGTCTGCTCGGTCCTCGACCCGGTCTCGCCTCGGTCTGCCTCGTCTCGCCTCGGTCTTGACCCGGTCTCGCCTCGGTCTCTTCGGTCTCGCTCTCGGTCTGCCTCGGTCTCGACCCGTCTCGCCTCGGTCTCGCCTCGGTCTTGACCTCGGTCTCGCCTCGGTCTTGACCTCTGTCTCGCTCGTCTCGACCCGTCTGCCCTCGGCTCGCTCGGTCTCTCGGACCTGTCTCGCCTCGGTCTCGGTCGTCTCGCCTCGGTCTCGACCCGTCTCGCCTCGGTCTTGACCCTGTCTTGTCTCGTCTCGTCTCGCCCGTCTCGTCTCTCGCCTCTGTCTCGTCTCGGTCTCGTCTCGGTCTGGTCTCGGTCTCGACCCGGTCTCGTCTCGGTCTCGTCTCGGTCTCGACCCGGTCTCGTCTCTGTCTCGTCTCGGTCTCGTCTCGGTCTCGTCTCGGTCTCGACCCGGTCTCGTCTCGGTCTCGTCTCGGTCTTGACCCTGTCTTGTCTCGGTCTTGACCCGGTCTCGTCTCGGTCTCGTCTCGGTCTTGCCCTGACACGGCCTCGGTCTCGTCTCGGTCTCGTCTCGGTCTTGACCCGGTCTCGTCTCGGTCTCGTCTCGGTCTCGACCCGGTCTCGTCTCGGTCTCGACCCGGTCTCGTCTCAGTCTCGTCTCGGTCTTGACCCGGTCTCGTCTCGGTCTTGACCCTTTCTCGTCTCGGTCTCGACCCGGTCTCGTCTCGGTCTCGTCTCGGTCTTGACCCGGTCTCGTCTCGGTCTTGACCCTGTCTCGTCTCGGTCTCGTCTCGGTCTCGTCTCGGTCTCGTCTCGGTCTCGACCCGGTCTCGTCTCTGTCTCGTCTCGGTCTCGTCTCGGTCTCGTCTCGGTCTCGACCCGGTCTCGTCTCGGTCTCGTCCCGGTCTCGTCTCGGTCTCGTCTCGGTCTCGACCCGGTCTCGTCTCGGTCTTGACCCTGTCTCGTCTCGGTCTCGTCCCGGTCTCGTCTCGGTCTCGTCTCGGTCTTGACCGTCTGCCTCGGTCTCGAATGTCTCGCCTCGGTCTCGCCTCGTCTCGCCTCGGTCTCGCCTCGGTCGACCCGGTCTCGCCTCTGTCTCGCCTCGGTCTCGCCTCGGTCTCGCCTCGTCTCGCCTCGGTCTCTTGACCCGGTCTCGCTCTCGGTCTCGCCCCGGTCTCGCCTCGTCTCGCTCGGTCTCGACCGGTCTCGCTCGGTCTTGACCCTGTCTCGCCTCGCCTCGGTCTCGGTCTCGCCTCGGTCTCGTCTCGGTCTCGTCTCGGTCTCGACCCGGTCTCGTCTCGGTCTCGACCCGGTCTCGTCTCGGTCTCGTCCCGGTCTCGTCTCGGTCTCGTCCCGGTCTCGACCCGGTCTCGTCTCGGTCTCGACCCTGTCTCGTCTCGGTCTCGTCTCGGTCTCGACCCGGTCTCGTCTCGGTCTCGTCCCGGTCTCGTCCCGGTCTCGTCTCGGTCTTGACCCTGTCTCGTCTCGGTCTCGTCTCGGTCTCGACCCGGTCTCGTCCCGGTCTCGACCCGGTCTCGTCTCGGTCTTGACCCTGTCTCGTCTCGGTCTCGTCTCGGTCTCGACCCGGTCTCGTCTCGGTCTTGTCCCGGTCTCGCCTCGGTCTCGCCCCGGTCTCCCGGTCTCGGTCTGCTCGGTCTTGACCGTCTCGCCTCGGTCTCGCCTCGGTCTTGACCTCGGTCTCGCCTCGGTCTCGTCTCGGTCTTGACCCTGTCTCGTCTCGGTCTTGACCCGGTCTCGTCTCGGTCTCGTCTCGGTCTTGACCCGGTCTCGTCTCTGTCTCGTCTCGGTCTTGACATGGTCTTGATCTTGACTCGGTCTTGCCCTGACATGGCCTCGGTCTTGACCTTGACTCGGTCTTGACCTTGACTCGGTCTTGCCCTGACATGGCCTCGGTCTTGACCTTGACTCGGTCTTGACCTTGACTCGGTCTTGCCCTGACATGGCCTCGGTCTTGACCTTGACTCGGTCTTGCCCTGACATGGCCTCGGTCTTGACCTTGACTCGGTCTTGACCTTGACTCGGTCTTGCCCTGACATGGCCTCGGTCTTGACCTTGACTCGGTCTTGCCCTTGACTCGGGCTTGCCCTTGACTCGGTCTTGCCCTGACACGGCCTCGGTCTCGTCTCGGTCTTGACCCTGTCTTGTCTCGGTCTTGACCCTGTCTTGTCTCGGTCTTGACCCTGTCTTGTCTCGGTCTTGACCCTGTCTCGTCTCGGTCTTGCCCTGACCCTGTCTCGTCTCGGTCTTGACCCGGTCTCGTCTCGGTCTTGACCCTGTCTCGTCTCGGTCTCGTCTCGGTCTTGACCCGGTCTCGTCTCGGTCTTGACCCTGTCTCGTCTCGGTCTCGTCTCGGTCTTGACCCGGTCTCGTCTCGGTCTCGTCTCGGTCTTGACCCGGTCTCGTCTCTGTCTCGTCTCGGTCTTGACATGGTCTTGATCTTAACTCGGTTTTGCCCTGACATGGCCTCGGTCTTGACCTTGACTCGGTCTTGACCTTGACTCGGTCTTGCCCTGACATGGCCTCGGTCTTGACCTTGACTCGGTCTTGACCTTGACTCGGTCTTTCCCTGTCTCGTCTCGGTCTCGTCTCGGTCTCGTCCCGGTCTCGACCCGGTCTCGTCTCGGTCTTGACCCTGTCTCGTCTCGGTCTCGTCTTGGTCTCGACCCGGTCTCGTCTCGGTCTCGTCCCGGTCTCGTCTCGGTCTTGACCCGGTCTCCTGAGACTCACTGATGTTCAGCGGGCTTCTGTTACAGAGTGAGGTTGAAAAGTAACGTGAAGATGATTCTAAAACGTGAGGAACAATAAAAGAAGTGATGTTTCAAATATAAATCACGTAAGTCTTTTGCTGAAGTTTTGAGCCAAAACGAGGTGTAAATATTACATTTCAGCCTCACGTTCTGTTTGAGTAAACAAATGAAAAAAGCCCAGAGTCTGCGTTGTTGGTGTCGAATATGAATGAGTCTGTTTCCATCTCGACTCGAGCGCTGCCAGAGCCACATGTCAATGAGTCCTGGTCCAAACAGAGCGGACTTTAGCAGTTTGATCATGTGTCTGCGCCGAGCTGTAAACACCAAGGACTGGATAAAATACATTCACTTTCAGTTTAGAGCCGGAGACGCAGAATTATAGCCCAGAACTTACATGTATTAATATTTCTAAACATTAAGATGCATAAGAAAAGTGCTGTAAAAGAAATAAAAAACTAATTGAGAGCATTTTCTCCATTTTAGGGGCTCACTCCGACCAAATGATTTTTCTTTCAAACTAAAGACGCTGACTCAAACTAAAGCCAGACACAGCTGTTGATAAGGTTCACACATTAAAATGATTTATACAGTTGTATTTTTGTACTGCTATCGTCAACAGTTCCGGAAGTGTTGAAGGAAAACCTGTTTTAGTCCAGAGTTTAGTCCAGTTTAGTCCAACTTTAGACCTGGTTAAGTCCAGAGATTAGACATTGTTTACACTCTATATTTGGAAAAGTCGAGAGCTGGTTTAGTCCAGTTTTAAATCTGGACTAGACCTGCTTATGTCCAGGGCTTAGACCTGGTTCAGACTTGATAAAGGCCTGGTTCAGGTTGGTTCTGGTTATGTCCTGGTTTTTCTATAGGTTTAATGTTTAGTCTTCGTTTAGACCTGGTTTAAAAAGTCTGATCATAGATTAGTTTCTGACTCCTGCTGCATTTCTTTCCTTCTTGTCATTTCCGGACTGTTTTGACTGATTTCCATTTTTGACTTTTGTGAATCTGGCCCAGAACCAGTTGGACGTAAAGCCCTAAACTTTGTAGCTGCAGTGACTCACACCTGTTTCAACCTCAGTCCGAGCCAGGTTTCCATTAGGCTTCGGTCCAAACCCTCTCTCGGATCATGAGCCCAAAGCCAATTACACCAGAAATGACCAGAAATATCTCCATCGTCACGAGCCTCGTTCTGCGGCTCTTAATTAAAACTGAGCGATTCAATTGGACAAAGACGCTCAAATAGGTTTCCACCAAATTCCATTAGGGCTTTGTATTAAAAATGAAGTGAAAGTGTGTGGCGCCGTTAAACAATGGCTTTGTCGAGCTTCATTCGCACCATGATAATTACAGCTGCTCAAAGACCCGTAATTAAATCAGACTAAAGCTGTGGACGAAGACAGAAGAGGGTTTACTGCCACAGGAAAAATTAAATTAAGGAAAATATGATCGGGTTAGAGTTGGTGAGCTCATAAACGAAAACTAAAACAAGTCTAAATCTGGAGGAAAGAAGAACCCTGTGGCATGAAGCTGGTTTGTGTTTTTCCTTCACAAAGCTGTGTAGGCCTCAATGTTTCCTCCAGAAAATCCATTTTATAAAGACATTATGTAAACGCAGAGTGCTTAGAACCTGCCTCACAGCAAGAGGGTCCTGGGTTCGATTCCCATCCAGGGCCATACAATAGGACTTCAGATGGAAATCTCTGCTTTGGCCTAATACTTCCTAAAAAGAATTAAATTAAACCAGTTTTATTCTCATTGCAAACCTATAAATGGCTGCAGTTAAACATTTACATTACTTCCTGCTTAGTAGCCCCGCCTTCTTTTCTTCAGGTTCAACTCTATTGGCTGTTCACAGGAAATGTCTGGGTTAAGAAAAAAAAAATCATAAAATAAATCCAAAGTGACAATTTGAATTTGTGGTTTTATTTTATGGGTTAAAAAAGACTAAAACCAGAGCAAACATAGTTCAAACCAGGTCTAAACCAGGTCTAAACCAGGTCTAAATGTAGGACTAACTTTCCAATTCTACCAACAAACCAGGACTTAACATCTTTACTCTTTCCTTTTGTCACTAAAATAACTTGCTTTAAATCCAGCTCTAATACAGACATCACCACGCCTCCATTACCCAGCATGCCCCTGTCCCTCCAGGTCCCTGCTGGTTCCCTCTGGTGTTGAGAGTCTTTGTGTGGTGGGCGTCTAATTGGGCCGTGTTCACACAGAGGCCGGTGTTAAGTGGACCTGGGCCTGGTCTTTACTGGACTCGGACAAAGGGACTAATGGGTTTGTGTTGAAGCAGAAAGACTCTCGAGAGGCGTCACGAGGAGCAGCGTCTGAGAGGAGAAGGTGACGGTGTCGTGTTGTGTGGGAATCCCAGGAACAAAAAGAACAATGGGCAAAATAAAAAAGATGGACCAGAGCGGTTTTGGATGGAGAGAACGAGCCCAGTGTAACCCACGTCTGGTGTTTTAGGTCATTTTTAGGTTCAGACTTGGTTTGATCCTTAAATCCTGTCTGTGGTTCTGATATGGCCTTGGTTTTCTTCCTGTCCTGGTATTAAACCGTTTTAATGCTTGGTCCTGGTTTAGTCCCGTAGCCACATCCAGAAACGCCGCCGTCTTCTCTGGGTCAAAGGTCGGATTCAGATTATCAGGTTGGGGGCACGATCAAAGATAAAAAGTATAAAATTTTTAAAGAAGCGTATACTCCCATCCACACAACTACTCTTTCAAGGCTTATTTCTGGAGATACAGCAGGGCTTTGCAGAAGTGTTCAGGTCACTTGGAGTTGAAGTCCAGGCATCCATAAAAAAACAAAAATCATACAATAGAATAACTTTAAATAGAATAAAAGCTCCAGTGCTAATCTAAAATGTTAAGTCATGATACAATCAAATGAATATGTGATAATTGTCCAGGGGCTGAACTGACCTGTCTACAGTCCAGCAAAAATTGGGAAAATCAAAATAATAAAACTGTTGAGCATTCCTCTTAAAAAACCTCACTTTTACAGTGTACAGGTAAACGAGGAGGAAACATGGTCCTGTTGCTGCCATTCGATTCAAAATGAACCAATATTTTTCATTCAAATGTTTTTTTATGTTCTCTTGTGAATAAAACGTGGTCATTAGATTCTGTTCATATTTTAGGAATAAGGTTTGTAAACTCCTACAGCTCTTTTTCATCTTGTTGGATATATTTCCAGCGGGAGCTCAGACTGGAGGTTACAGTGTTCGAGCACATCCCGGTCTATTCAGTCTCGTCTCTGTCTGTTCCTCGGCACCAGTTTCAGTCCAGGCCTCTGTCTTTCTCTCGGTAAGTGTCTGAGTCTCTAACAGACTGTGGATGTGTGGATTCGAGGAACAAAGCGGACAGTTTTCTCTGGAGGGAAGGCCACTCGAGGCCAGCTCTCCCCACACACAGCGCTGCAGTTCCCATGCGCTCATGGGAAACCCGCCTCCTCTGATCCACTGTCGTGAAAAAAATCCAACCAAAACCAGAAGAAATGCCTTCAGAAAGTGCTGTGGACGTGGATTTTATGACAGGAGTTTATGGAATAAATGTAGGAAAGATAGTTCTGTGTTTGAGTCTGAAAAGCTAAAGGCATAAACCCAAACTAAAACAGAACTAAACCAAAAACAGATCAGTAATAAACCTAGGATTAACTGTGGATTACACCAAGGACTAAATCCAGGATCCAAACAAAGATAAAGCAGAACCGAACCCAAGACAAAACTAAACCAAGACTTAACCAGAACTAAATCAAAGATGAGACCAGGTTAGGTCAGGACTAAACCAAGAATAAACCAAAGAGTGACTCAATCTAAAATATTTTGCACCACTTAAGTTTTTCAACAGCTTTTTCTTTTTAGCAGGCTGTGTCTGGTGCCGTTTGAACAGAAGTCAATAAAAGAGCAAGATTAAACTAAAGACCAGAACTAAAGCAACTATTAAACTAATATAGGGTTTTTCAGAGGACCAAACATTCTCACACATTCATACACCTGTGCCACAGACACTGGAGGCACTGAGGGGGAAGTGTCTTGCCCAAGGACACAACGACAGTAGGAACTGTGGGGAACCGCCAACCTTCTGGACGTCAGACAAACGCTCTACCACTGAGCCCTACCTTGTGTCTTTGATTATTATCTAAACGTTACAATGCCTCTTTTCACCTGATCACGTAAACCTGTTTTTATCTTTTCTATTCCAGTCATGTTGTTCCAAGAAAATAAGAAAAACAGAAAAAACCCTTTTGGGACTGCTCTGTTTAACTGAAGACTGAAGCGACTAAACCAGAAAAAATGTTTGATAATGTCTCGTATTTTGTGATTGTAGAAAATAGAAGGCAGTTTTCTTGGAGCCAGCTTCCTCTTCCACCACAGAACCTAACCTGGTCCACGTCTCATCTATCATCTCTACAAACGTCTAAATACTCCCCGACCAGCCTGAATATAATCTTTGATAAACTCAGAATAAAAACCTGGCTCTAAACTCTGGAGAAAAGCGCTCAGCAGAGGTTATTTGTTCTGTTTAGAGTCGAGCTGAAACAGCAGCTCTCCGCAGAAGCATTATTCTTCATTTACACCAAACACTAACTCAGGACATTTATAACACTCTCTGTTCGAGTCTGTGTGGGCGGCCTTCTTCTACAGGACACTTACAGCACGACAAACTCACTACAGCAAAGGGTTTGTGGCTTTGGGAAAGAAAGAGTGACTCTGCAATATGTAAGATGTTGGAAAGAGACAAATGTGAAAAAATGAGGAGATTAATGATGCAAAAAGCAGAGTGGACTGATGAACCGACACATGAGGAGCAAGTCTCAAATGAAGAGCTCTAACCCACTCTCCGTTCATCTCTCCATCGTTGGGTCCAGCTCCAGAGAAAATGTTCATCGACTCTGTCACAGTCACCGCTCAGAGGCAGACCTGATTCAACTTCATCTGCTGCTGGCTTCAAGGACAACGCTCTCAAATGTCCAGCTGTAACGATAGACTCTGGATGAGTGAGGTTCTCAACAGATCTTTAGACTTTTATACAAAGAGATCTGTTGGACAAGCTCTAAACTATCTCCACTAGAAAACAACCCTGCTTTAATTAAGATCCAGGTCAAGATCAATTGGAAGCTGCCATGACCAACAAACAAATACTAATGTTGACAGTAAAAACACAGGTAAAAAAAACAACCAGCGGTCCTATGAAGAAAGGTTTAAACTAAATTTATTGTAAAAGATCATTTCTAACATCTCAGCCACAGCCGATACTCGGGCTTTATCCACACAAAACCTATGAGGTGAACATGGTGTAGTATACCCTGGCAGGATACGTTTGTTCAGCCATTTTTCAGAAAATATAATTGATAACACAAAAATGTCACTCATAGATCGTGTTTGGGTGAAGACATTTAGTGTTAAACAACTGTGTTTATTCTTTTTAAATCTTAATGACAACAGACACTAAATGACCCTGAGAACATGCACAAGTGACCTCAAGCAGGCCTGAATGGGCTAAAGGTAACCCCCTCACCTGTGACCTGTGACCTGTGACCTGTGACCTGTGACCTGTTTGTAATCAGTGTGTGGATAAAAGGTCAGTGAGTCTCTGGGCTCCTGACAGACCCTTGCATCTTTCATCCAGAGCTGCACTGTTTCTGTCTGAGTCCTGGAGAAAACAAAAGAATTGTCAAAGGATCTGTGAGAAAAGGTAATTGAACTGTAAAAAACAGATATGAGAAATATCCAATGAACTGAGAATGACGATCAGCAGTGTTCTAACTCTAATTAAAAAGTGGAAAATGAGAAATTGTGTTAAAACCAAACAAAGGTCAGGTAGACAAACAAAAAATTCAGCAACAACTGCAGGAAAATTGTTCGGGATGCAAAGAAAACCCCAGAAATAACTTCAGCTGAAATACAGGACTCACAGAAAAAAAGTGTAT
The DNA here is from genome assembly GCA_024349245.1 of Neodontobutis hainanensis. Lineage (NCBI taxonomy): Eukaryota > Metazoa > Chordata > Actinopteri > Gobiiformes > Odontobutidae > Neodontobutis > Neodontobutis hainanensis. Next base: position 1,057,462 of record JALDNG010000146.1, on the reverse strand, counting down.
GGCGGTTTTAAGATGTACAATAAGGAGTCGTTCAGCTTTTGTTAAAAACCTAACCTGGTTTGTTTGTTGAGCCACATGGACATAAAGTGAGTCTCTTGTGTCAACACTTCCTGGGTTGAAAGGAAAGTATGAACACTACAAATACTTTTTTATTAGTATTTCCTAACTTTAAACTGTGCCCTCCAAAGTGTGAATGCCATTATTAAAGCTACATCGGAGGAAGCAAACTATTAACTGTAATAAACCTCAGACAGAGAATCTAATCTTTTCACCACCTTAAATAAGAAGTCACCATGACCGTTAAAGTGTATTTAAGCCGCCCGTATATTAACCATAAATACAGAGCTTCAGTCTCTTTTACATGACATCCATCTCAGGAGGAAGAATATTATTATATACAACACTCATATTTGGTTAAGTGACAGCAGGTTCTCTCACAAGTTAACCTACAGCTGATATTTAAAAGACTAAATTCAATCAAATATTTGGGCTTTACTTTTCCACTGCAGCAATAAACCTGTAACTTTCTCTGTTTGTCATCTTTACACAGAGTCTATGATTCAATTTCCTGCGACGAAAACGGCAGTTCACATCAGTGACACTTCAATTACGTGACAGTCGACGAGCCCGGCGTGACACCGGTGTAATCTCGGTGGGAATTAAACGCTGACATTTCCCTTCAGACGCACAGCGCTCTGCGTTTACAGCCGGCGCTGGAGCAGAGCGACGCAGGAGGAGGAGGAAGAGGAGAAGTGCTATTTAAATGTAAATAAACAGCTCTTTATCAGCGCTGAAGTTGGAGGGAGCTCTTATCGTAGCTCGAGCCCTGTTTTCTGCAGCTGCCTCTGCGTCTGAAGGCTATTACACCTTCAACACAGGCCACAGCGAACGGCACAAACTCACACCCGGAGTCTGCAGCTGGAGGTTTACAGCCACTAGGAGACTTCAAAAGCAGGCTTCAATAAAGACACAGCTGTAAAAGAACATGGAACGCTCTCTTGTGGAAAATAAGTCTGTCTTCTGTTTTAAACTTCCACATTTTAGCTTCTTTTTGTCATTTGATGGAACTGAGTTAAGCTGCCACATCATCTTCTCTAATCCACAGTCAAAGGCCAAACAGAAGAGTGCAGTTATATCTAAACGATGAGAAATTAGTCCATGTGAGGACGGGTCAGCTTTAAATAATGGTCCTGTGCACTAATCTCCCGTCGGGCTGGGGTTAAACTGTGAGGAACAGTCACTAAAAGGTGGAGCCAAACACTGCCGATGATTGTGACAAAATGAGAATCATGAGAGAAACACAAAGAAAGCTTGTCTTGTTCTTTTAATAAATGTCACAGAGAGAACGGTAGAAGGTCTTGTCTCGGTCTTGGACATCAAATTCATATTCAGTCTTTATCTGCCACAGCTTCATCCTGTTAGGGCAGCTTTGGGCATGAGGCCAGTTAGTCGCAGGGTTAACACTAACAGGCAAACTTTCATGTCTTTGGAGACCATTTAGATTTCTCAGTTCACCTGAACGTGCCTCTGGACGGGGAGGACAGACTCCTCACAGAAAAACAACCGGCCCGGGGATTGAACCCACAACCTTCTGCTGTGAGGCAGGAGTGCTACACTTTATGATAAGTTTTTTCAGACGTATAAATCCAAATAACTGTGAAACAAAAAGGGATTCTCTGTTTTATGTAACGCAGAGAGACCATTTAGTCCTTTTTCTATTCCACACACATCACTCACTTCTCTTTTTGGGGTGACTTTTCATCTTCTGCTTATTTGTCTGTATCCTATAAGCTTTTGTTCTTCACACGCCGTTCATAAACCTGTCAAGTCCCGTCAGGTATGTAAATGTTTGTAGTGCGTCGAACGAGCTCTCGACTCATTTACCGGAGCAGAACACAGTGGGCTTAATGCAAACAGACATATGTTCAGGGTTTCGTACACACCGCAGAGCAGTCAGATCAAACAGCGTGTGATGGCGGAGGCTGAGTGCGGGGAGGAGGTGGAGATGGTTGGAGATGGTTGGGGGAGCGGCCCCCGGGGGCCACACCGGCGAACGCAGCTAAGACGATTACCACACGTCGTTTGTCATTCGGATGGTGGCAACATATACATTTAATTTAGCACAGCTCTGTCGCCGGGGGCCTGACCACGAGCGTGCACGAGGGCGGGGGGCGTGCACGAGGAGGGGGGGTGTCCCGTTGACCGAATACACACAGCCCTGAGGTATGGACCACAGACAGAGACAGAGAAACACTGAAGGTTTTCTGTTTCTCAGGCTCGTCTTAAATCTATATTCTGTTGTTTTTAAGCTTTACACTGTTTTCATGAAGACTACACCGAGTCAGGTTCAAGACCAGAGTGTATCAAGACCGAGTAAAGACTAAAACCAATTTAATACACTGGAATAAATAGCACAAAGTCCAGACTTAGACCAGGTCCAGACTCAGGGAGTCAGTGTTAGTCCAGACTTAGACCAGGTCCAGACTCAGGGAGGTCAGTGTTAATCCAGTCTTAGACCAGGTCCAGACTCAGGGAGGTCAGTGTTAGTCCAGTCTTAGACCAGGTCCAGACTCAGGGAGGTCAGTGTTAATCCAGTCTTAGACCAGGTCCAGACTCAGGGAGGTCAGTGTTAATCCAGTCTTAGACCAGGTCCAGACTCAGGGAGGTCAGTGTTAGTCCAGTCTTAGACCAGGTCCAGACTCATGGAGGTCAGTGTTAGTCCGGTCTTAGACTAGGTCCAGACTCAGGGAGGTCAGTGTTAGTCCGGTCTTAGACTAGGTCCAGACTCATGGAGGTCAGTGTTAGTCTGGTCTTAGACTAGGTCCAGACTCAGGGAGGTCAGAGTTTGAAGGAGACAAATATACCATGTGTGGTCTTGGTTGGTCTGGATGTCCTAGCACAAGATCTTTACAGAAAGGTCTTGGAAGACCCACAGTCAGTCTTGAGTACGTCACTAACACATTTTTTATTAAAAATATACAAACATGTTAGTCTGCATTTAAGCAAAGACTCAAAAATAAGATTCTTTCTGATGAAAGTCACACAATATTTTTAACTCTTCACTAACACTCTTCTGCGTGGCATAATACTAATAACAATAATAACAATAATAATAACAATAATAATAACAATAATAATAACAATAATAATAATAATAATAATAACAATAATAATAACAATAATAATAATAACAATAATAATAACAATAATAATAACAATAATAATAATAATAATAACAATAATAATAATAATAATAATAATAATCTCTTGATATGATTTAACTTTTTTAAAGAACTCAACTCTATATTAAGTGAGCTCCTAGTGGCCGTCAGTGGCATTACCTTTATAATTACTTATTATTTTGTCCAAACCCCACAGATCTCTGCCTCGATTCAGTCCACGTCCCTCACAACACAATAAAACTCAGAAAGAACTGGAGACAAAAGGAGCCAGGTCCAGAATCCACAAAACCACACATTTGATCAGCCTCTGGTTAAATATTTTATCCTTAATAACTTATTAACGTGGACGGTGCTCCGGATCGATCCGGGCTCAGAGAAGAGACTGCAGAGGTCTGTCCAGGTTCAGACCGGGCCAGGTCTAAGTCTGTCCTGTTTTCACCAGAGACTTTTGATGATTTTGTGATGAGCTTCAACACATGAGCCTCATAAATCCATTCAACGTGATCAGGTGGGTTTGTTCAAACAGTAGCTCTGTTAAAGATTTATATCAAATAGTCTTGGAAAAGTTGTTTGTGTTGATGAAGATGACAAAGATGCTGATGAGAGTTAGATAAGGGTTGATAAATCTCTGTTGTGTAGTTAAGATCAGATTGATTAACCTGTTATTATTAAATAAAGATTTATAGGATTTTACTCTGAATTATTCTAGAGTCTCGTCGTGATGCTTATTATTTATGATATATAATAAATAATATTTATGGCCACAATTGCTTTTTATATAAAATGTTAAATGTGTGTTTAAAATTGAGGTTGCAATAGTTTCACAAAAAAAATAAAAAATTCAATAATAATCAATAATTCATTCATTCATTTTTTTCTACCGCTTAGTCCCGTTAGGGATCGTGTGACTAGAGCCTATCCCAGCAGCTTCGGGCCTGAGGTGGGGTTCACCCTGGACAGTGGGCTGTTAGACGCATAGTTATTATCAATCAATAATCAATAATCAATAATCAAAATATCAGTGAGAGCAGCTGCAGTATCAGTTAGTACCACTAGGTGGAGTAGTGAGGTCAAACTGAAGCTTTGTCCTGTTTCAGTAGAGATTATTAGAGCCTCTTGCTGTTGGTGTGACAGGACAGTGTTCGAGGAGGAATATTACGAACACACCGACGTGAACCCTGGGAAAACACCTCTTCTTTTACTTTTTACTGCCGTTTACTTTGTCTAGCATTGTCTTTTATCATGTTAGGTTAATATTTAATTCATCCTTACTTACAATAAACAGCAAAAAATAAAAAACGTAAATATATTTTGAAAAACAAACCTTTTTTTAAAAGTTGTTTAGAACTTGTGAGGGGCCCAGGTTTGACTCTTGACTCGATGATGAGAAACACACTATTACTATTATTATTACTATTACTACTAGTTTTATGTTACACTATGACTTAATGTTGTGATTTCTCCTTTAACTTAAACAAAATACACATGAGACTAACATTCACTGTTCACACTGGTCCCACAATGTGAGCTAAACCTTTGAAATGTGGATAATTACATGTGTGATATGTCCAGCCTTAAACACAAGACTCTAGACAATGGAAGAGAGAAATTCTTAAATAATTCAGGCCACTGTTTTCAATTAAAGCCCTCAGTCGATCTCTTCATTGAACCGATTTCTGGAGTGTATTTTCTCTCCCAGCATGCCTCGGTCTCCTCCCGCTCGGACCCTGCTGTTTTATGTGTTCTATTCAAACGGCAGGAGGCTCGTTCACAGATTATGGATTAGACAGATCCGCCTTAACCCTCTTACGTCTCACATTACGACATGATTTTACAGGATACCTTTATGTCATTTTTGAAGAGCGGATCTTCTCCTGTCGCTGGGAATAAAGCCGAGCAGACGCCGACAGAGACGACGAAGAGGAGCGAGCCGGGATCAGAGAAATGCTGCTTTTGTTGGTTACAGACGGTTTAAGTGTCAGCATGAAATTATTTTCTGTATCTGAGACATTCGAGACATTATGGAAAATAAATGCACAGACATAACTGGAGCTGATGCAACACATTATGGCCCCAAATTATTTATCCATCAGCAAAAGTTGGATTGCATTTTAAGGATAAAATGTGCTTTAAACTGGGTTTTTGATTTAGATTTCTTGTCAGTCTCTTGACTCGGTTTTGTCTGTGCTGTGTGTTGAACGCTTGTACCAGATCAAGAATGAATCAATCCTAACTTTTTTAGTATTTCCATTTAAGAATCTGCATCAGCCACAGAACTGTCACCAACATTTTATCCTCCAGAAAAAAACCACGAACAGCACCTTCAGACTCTTCCAGGGGTTGATAAGTCCTCATAAGAGTCCTCTCAAACCAGATTACTCTGAAACACAACGAGAAGATCTGCTCAAGACAAATACGAACAAAGAGGATTCAGTAATCCCAACGAGCTCAGGCTAGCAACAAAGAAGAAGCCACAAACACAAGAGCTCATGTATTTGTTCAGACATAGGTTCAAGAGAAATGTTCTGTGAAAGTGTTTGTTTAGTTTTAGTTCCTGCTTTAAATCACGTACAACCAAAAACACAATTCTGAACAAAGTTTTTACACACAGTCCTGTCTGGATTTCACTGAACATTTTTGAAAGTCACCACCTGCTCATTAGCTTCAGCTTTAGCATTAGCATGATGAAAGAAAGAAAGAACGAAAGAACAAAAGAAAGAAAGAAAGAAAGAAAGAACGAAAGAACAAAAGAGAGAGAGAGAAAGAAAGAAAGAAAGAGAGAGAGAGAGTGAGAGAGTGAGAGAAAGAGAGAAAGAAAGAACAAAAGAACAAAAGAAAGAGAGAGAGAGAAAGAAAGAAAGAAAGAGAGAGAGAGAGTGAGAGAGTGAGAGAAAGAGAGAAAGAAAGAACAAAAGAACAAAAGAAAGAAAGAAAGAAAGAGAGAGAAAGAGAGAAAGAGAGAGAGAGAGAAAGAAAGAACGAAAGAACAAAAGGAAGAAAGAAAGAAAGAGAGAGAGAGAAAGAGAGAAAGAGAGAAAGAGAGAGAGAGAAAGAAAGAACGAAAGAACAAAAGAAAGAAAGAGAGAGAAAGAGAGAAAGAGAGAAAGAGAGAGAGAGAGAAAGAAAGAAAGAACGAAAGAACAAAAGAAAGAAAGAAAGAAAGAGAGAGAGAGAGTGAGAGAGTGAGAGAAAGAGAGAAAGAAAGAAGAAAAGAACAAAAGAAAGAAAGAAAGAAAGAGAGAGAAAGAGAGAAAGAGAGAAAGAGAGAGAGAGAGAAAGAAAGAAAGAACGAAAGAACAAAAGAAAGAAAGAAAGAAAGAGAGAGAAGAGAGAAAGAGAGAAAGAGAGAAAGAGAGAGAGAGAGAAAGAAAGAAAGAGAGAAAGAAAGAAGGAGAAAAAAATACAATAAATTTCTTTAATGCGACAGACTCTGAGGACATTTCAGGTGTTATTTCCTTCTTCTCTCGAGTGAGGATTATCAGTCGACTCCACCTTTTGGGAAGTGGACACAGTCGGACGAGGAGCTGTAGCGATGGAAACTGACCCGTACCAAACCACTTTTGAGGAAACAAGGTTTTTCAATAAAATCTAAATGTTGCCTCACTTTTTAGAAATGACCTCCAGCCTAAACAGCCATAAGCAACTCACACAAGTTTTATCTAAAGTGTCACTTTTGGTTTTTAAAACATGCAGCTGGACAGGTTCTGTGAGAAATCAACTTGAATAACATCTGCACAGAATCTGTCAGATATTCAGAAGCTGTAATAAGATATTTTACAAGGAATATATTACACAATGCCGCCTGAAAGCAAGTCAAAGTACAAAAATAAATGTAGCTAGTGGATTTGTCTTTGGGTTGTGAATTGAATGAAATGACGTGAGCGGAGCGCAGTTAAAAAGCCGACTGTGACGAGGATAAACATCGAGGCAGCAGCAGATGAAGAGCTGCTGGAACTGTCCAAATATTTACTCAGAGTTCACTCAGAGAAACACATCCAGACACGAGAGTCTGCTGTAGGATTGAGTAAGAGAGGAGGTCATGTGACAGAGGATCAGCCAATCAGAGAAGAGACAATCAAACAGCAGTTTCTAACATATTATCATCAAATGAGCAGGATCACTGAAGGCTAATTTCAAAACCTAAATAATGACTAAACCTGGAACTAAACCCAGAACAGGACTAAAAAAAGAGAATCAAAGCCTGGATTAAAACTAGACAAAACCCAGGACTAAACCCAAGACCACTCCCAAAACTAAAACTCAAATTTAAACTAAACATA
>JALDNG010000146.1:1035000-1042500 GCA_024349245.1 Neodontobutis hainanensis | reverse complement strand
TCACTCAGAACCGGTTAAAGTCCAACTAGAAACTCTTTAAACCTGTTGCAAAGTCAAACCTCTTAAGCTTTATTTAAATGAGACGGACAACAGGGCTTAGAGTGAGACACAGAGATTTTTAAACAAAGACATAAGCCACTGTTGACTTTTGAGACTTTAGGGGTCCATAAAAACACATTTACCAGACGCAAAAGTAATCCTGCGCGTTACACTGAAATATTAAAGCTGATTGAATACTTGCTGTAATAGTAATAAACACTGACTGTTTGGTAATAACAAGCGTAATACAATAATGCGAAGTAAGGCCAAAAACATTGAGGCAGGAAAGCATTGTTGCCTTTTGTTCTGTTTCCTTGTTTTCTCTGAATACAACACGTCTCAGAAGGTTCTCAGTCATCCAGGTCATTCTGACAAAAAGGATTAAAGAAGAAGCATCTGGACTGGGTTTTTAAGGTAGTTTGAAAAGCAAGTTTCCTGCTGAAATAAAGATCCAACAAAAGAAAAACGTGACTTGATTGAAAAAATACTAAAAATAAAAATGGTGAACCTTTGTGTCCTTTCTGTGCCGTTACTGTTCCCTGCTTTCTTCTCCCAGTCTCAGTCGTTACCAGAAAAGAAAAAGCCATAAATAAAGTGTATGTATGAGCGCGGGCAAACAAAAGCTGCATTAGTTTATGTAAAATAAGACAAACTCTAACAGTGTTCGAGCCGCTCTGCTTCTGAAAAATGCTCCAGACACGTTTCGAGGCAGCAGCAACAACATTTGCATTTTCATACATTTCTCCATCTGGGACAAAACCCAGAGTCCGTGTCTTGGAAATTTACACATTGTTATTTGGTAACGACGTCCAAACTGCCTCCGCCGCCGGACGCACACATTCCCTATGCATTCGTTCCCAAAGACAAATTTAAATTCGGTTTGAAAAGCAATTTTGCGACAGACATCAAGCGTCTGAGGGCTGTTTATTTCTCTGATAACCGTGTTTACAGCGCGTCGGGACAAAAGCAATCTATGGAAATCACACGGAGCAACAACGCGAGCCAAGACACATTCAAAGTGAACGCAGCGATGGAAAGATTTAGAGAAGTCTTTAAAAGTGAGCAGTGACAGAAAACAGAACACATGTCGAATCTACGCCGGCTATACACACTTCACAAAGTCATTAAAACCTGGAAGCATTTTGGAAACAGAAATCATGGTTTGTTCATCGGACCCGAGAGCGATCAGGAAACACTGACTTTAGTGTTCACCTGACTCAGGTACAGCTCTGTTACAGGTCGACCTTCGACCTCAACTTCTTCAGAACAAACACACACTTCTCGAGGGGCATAAAGGAAAATCAAGCAATAAGAATTTTGGACAAAAAGAAGCTGGAATTGACACTTTCTAGTGTTTTGTTTTGAAAGTTCGCTCGTGCTTTAAGTTATTAAAACAATTACTCTCTCATTGATCTTGTCCCGTTTAGGTGTTTTAGACCGTCACTAATAAAAAGATCATGGCTCTGGTCGGATAAAGTCACCTGGTGATGGGTGTTTTTTATCCGAAGAGCACTTCCTGTGGGACCATCAGGGCCGCTCGCTCTGTGCAGTGTTTGTTTGATTAAACTAAAGCGACTGAGTCCTTCTCTGATTCTGGAAACCACTTTGTCAAACATTTTTACTGAACTGATATCATCTTAAATGTGAAGCACAGATTTATTTTATGCTTGTGAAAAAAGACTGGAATCATCTGTGGAAATCACAGCAAGGATTTTCACTTCAAGTCTTTGTCCAATCACAGCTCACGTCCAGGAAAAGGAGTGCTCCCATTGGTTGATAATGATGTCAATAAGGAAGTAATGTCTGGTGATAAAGTGTATATTCAGCCCTGGATGTCTTTTTATAGAGAAACAACTCAAAAAAGAAAAGCATGGATAAATTTTCAGTCGATTTCAACGAGGTCTGTGCTGACGCTGAAGTCGGAGCTAAAAGTTTACGATCAGCTCTAAACCTAAGTTTGGTGGAATGTATTAATATTTCAGAGGAAACATTGGTCCAGTTTGACTTTTTGAATGAAAGAGAAGAGAGTGTCTGAGACAGGGACAGAAGAAGAAAACCAGGAGGAGCTTTAATGTCAAAGTTACTTACGTCAAACTAATAAACTTTTTGCTTTTAGTTGAAGCCAGATTCTCATGGATAACTGCACTCAAGGCCAACGCTAAAACATTTTTCTGTTTTAAAAACACAGAAACATCGAGAAACGACCTGCTACTGTTTAATGCAGCAGTACTTTTCTCCACAATAACTGACTTTAATAACACAAACGCTTCCTCTCTGTTCGGCGGCTGTTTCAGTGTCTAGATGTGTTTCCTAACAACACCTTCAGCTCCGGCCAAAACTCTCAGCTTTTGCAGCAAAACCTGGACGTTCTGCCAAAAACCCGCCCGGCCTCCTCCTCGCTCTGTGCTCCCTCTCAAAGCTCTCTAATGGGACGTGTTATTGTGTTATTTGGCCCCTCGGGAGCGATGGGGGCCGGGGGACAGAGGGGGGGGGTTCAGGACAAAGACCACTCTGTGCTTTGTGGTTTTAGTGTTGTTTCTGAATTTAAGCCAAAACCAGCTCCAAACGACCACAGTTCTTTTTTTTTCTCAAGTTTAAGCTCGGTTTTCTTCACTTTGTCCGAGTCCAGGAGATATTTTAGTTCTAGGAGCATGTCAGATTTACATTTTGACCCTGGAACAAGAATATTAGGTAGAAACAGGAAAGTAAAATGGAAAAGAGTAACTTCGGTGATAGAAAAATGCTACAGAAAAGTGTGGCTTTACCAGAAAGTCCTCATTCTATTTGGATTTCTTCAGTTGTGTTAAAGCTCTCTCCCAAAACAGCAGCTTTTCTGCTTCTTTGATAAAAAAAAGTATATAATTTCTGAAGTTTAGAGCTGAGCTAACACTTCTCTCAGAGTTTCCCGTCAGACTGTTGGGGTCCTGTAATTATCTCTGTCTCGTCAACATTTATCCACTTTTTTTAGATGTTTTACGGTAAAATAAGACATTTTCCAACAGAATAAGCCATTTCCTGGTTTATTTACACAATCCTTTGTTGCTGACATCAGTGTCGACCAATGGAAACGCTCCATTTTCCTGAAGCGAGCTGTGATTGGCTAAATTCCAGCTCTGGGCTGATCTTTGTCACTTATATTATTATATTTATATTTATATTATTTAACTTCCTTATAAAGCCCAGAGGACGTCTTAAGGTCTCATTTTTTCAGATGATTCTGTTACAATAAGCTTTAGAGATTAAACTAAAGGCAAGAGTAAAAACATTAATTTCCCTAAAACCTCAGTTTGATCAGATTTGGAATCAGCAGTTTATATTCCTCCTCATCCAGACTCCACCTTGTTCCTGCACGAGCTCCAAAGTCCATTAAAGTGAAATACTTTTCTATTTTATCTTTGAGTTACAGCAACTTCTTTTGTTGGCGAGTCAACAAAATGTACAACAAAGAGCCACTGAGTTCCTGAAAACAAAACAACTGGACAACTTTGTCTTGTCTCGGAGACGTTTGTGAGGAATTTAGACTGAATCTGTGGAAGACCTGCAGGTCAAAGTGTTTTAAACCATTCAAATGGATTTTATTTTACCACACGTCGGTCTGGGCCAATCTTTAAAATCAAAATTGAACCAAGTTCTTCCAGAATTTTCCGGTAAAAGCTCATATTTTTAAGTATCTTTGAAACAAACGTCATGTGACGCTCCTGCCTGCTGCTAATGAACTCGGAGCAGAGTTTTATTGTGATGAATGGTGCGTTTGTGGCAGGTTTTGAGCTGATCTTAAAGAAATAAAACAAAGGAACAGAAAGTGGTGACGTCTGTTGCCTCGAAGGAAGGGCATCAATCTGAAAATGACGCGGCGTTTGGGCAATAAACTGCACAAATTCAACAGTAATCCATCTCTGAACACCTCCTCCTCGTCTCCTGCCTCCAACTATCCACCTGCATCCGTCTCCCATCTGTCCGCAGCAGCCCGGCGTTCCAGGGAAAAGCTGTCGGTTTTGGCTCAGAGGCTGTTTGTCGATCGTTTTCTGGGGCAGTTCGACGCCAACAGGCTTCTGCACAAGAGCCTTCAGAGTTCTACAGACAGACACGTCTCTTTAGAACCAACTCCACCACTTTGTTCTTATTTAGAAGAACTTTAGCCGAGAATCAACTCCACCACTTTGTTCTTATTTAGAAGAACTTTAGCCGAGAACCAACTCCACCACTTTGTTCTTATTTAGAAGAACTTTAGCCGAGAATCAACTCCACCACTTTGTTCTTATTTAGAAGAACTTTAGCCGAGAATCAACTCCACCACTTTGTTCTTATTTAGAAGAACTTTAGCCGAGAATCAACTCCACCACTTTGTTCTTATTTAGAAGAACTTTAGCCGAGAATCAACTCCACCACTTTGTTCTTATTTAGAAGAACTTTAGCCGAGAATCAACTCCACCACTTTGTTCTTATTTAGAAGAACTCCAGTTTATGGAAAGACTAGAAGAGCAGCAGTCAACACCTGAGAAACTACAGCATTTAGAGTTTTATGGAGGGAGTTTCAAAAGCTGAGAAACAACCAGAACAAAGTCTTCAGAGCTCAGTTCAGAAACAACTCACATTTTTTTGTAAACTAAAAAAATATAATAAAAAAAGCTCAATTCAATTATAGTTCGTTTGACAAAAAGACAACTAATATTTTTCTGCTGTTTTCAAAAAGGGCCTAACTTTCTGCAGAAATGAAAAATCAGCTTGTGAACATTAACATGGACCCTTCTCTTCCATTAAATACTTTTTTAGATAAAAGTCCTGTAAGGAATCGGGCGATAGAAAACTGACTTTTTACAGAAGTGAATATGTTATGTCTTTAAAACGTGTTTTTAACCTTGTACAGTCCTCTCGACAGTTTAGAAAGTTTTAATCTTAGATCAGTCCTGTCAGTGGTTTATCCCAGGATATAGTCTAGTGCTTTAAATCCACGTTAAGACCTGGTTTTGTCTGTAAAGGTTTCTACACTGACCTCTTCTAACATTAAAACCCTAACCCGCTCCTAAAGGTCTCGTCTTTCCTCAGAGGCAGTGTCTGATCGTTTAAAGCCCGTCTCGTCCTCGGCGTCGGACTCGAGGCAGAGGTAACATCAGATAAAGCCTCTCTGCGACAGCGACGACCACTTCCTGTCGTCGTTCTCTCTCCGTGTGAAGAGATCTGAGACGGCGCAGTGTAATTTCAGCTCCACACGTTTGACTTTTGACCCTCGCCACTCGCCGTCTGGCTTTTCAGCTCCACTCTATGCAAATAACCAGCTGTTAGTCTGCTGCACTGAAGAGAAACCAGGACTCTCATCACTTTGTCTGCTTCGAACAGACATAAAAACAGAGGTAGTTGTCTTCAAACTACAAATTGAATGGACAGAAATGTGCTGTTGGCGTAGCGTTCACAAAGCTGTGGATCAATCAGGAACAGGATGAGGCTTCTAAAAAGAATAGATGGTGTTGTCTGAGGAGAAAAAACTCCAGATGAGCCCAACACTGATCAGACATCCTCCTTATTGCTCTGTGTTTGGACTCGGCTCCATTTGATTTATTCCAACGACGGACATCGCTCTTTCTGCTCTCAGGAAGATATCAGGATTTCCACTTTCTTCTCTTCTTCCTTTTTTTGCTTGTTTTTTTTAATGTTACACATTACACAAAATGTTTTGTAAGATAATAGTATTTGCTTCATCTGGACGTCCTATTATTTGCATTTGCTCTTATTTTGAAGCCTTTTCGGGAGTTTGTATTTGGACATTCAGACGTTCCACTGAACCGTACTCAAGTGCATTTATTCAGTCAACATTTGATTTATAGTGATTTTCACAAGATGCAAAGGCACTAGAGGCACTGGGTTCATTTCAGGAGCTTCACAGTGACCCACACAGTTTTGAACAACATTTTGACTAATCCCTGCAGCAAACTTCCAAACAACTGTGCACAGACTTTTCTTTTTTATTTCATTTGCAGCGTCATGTTTTTTTGTGCCTGTAGTTTGCTCTTTATTTAATTTAATGAGACCAGTATTTTAAAAACAGAAAACACAGTAATATTTTGGTTGACAGGGTCACATTTCCATCAGAAAAACACCAGCTCAGTTTAAATTCACAAACATAAAAAGGTTTTATCCACTTTCCAGCGTCAAACCTCAGCTCAGGTAGAACTAGAAAAACAATAGAAGCTTAATGGAAAGAGTGAAAACACTGGCTTGTATTTTAGGTCAAAAATAAATATAACTAATTATGCAAGCTATGATTTAGAATAACTGTAGATAATACTAGTAACAGGTCCAATTAAAGGTGCTCAGGTTCATTCAATTCAAATTTAGACAAATCCAAACTAAAAGATTATTGCACAGGATTGTCCTCAAATACAAGAGCCTAAAATAATAATAATAATAATCAGTAATAATCAGTAATACAAAAAACATTTGGAACAATCTTCATCACAGCCTCGAGTCCTACAGGAGCATCACAGCAACAGGAAGTTTACCTTTGTCCAAACTTCCTGTTGCTATAAAGCAGCCAACGAGCCCAGGAACATGTTTAAACAAAGTGTTTAACAGAGTCCTATTATTATTATTATTATTATTATTATTATTATTATTATTATTATTATCATCAGAATTATTATCATAATAATGATAATTATTATTATTATTATTATTATCAGAATTATTATTATTATTATTGTTATTATTATAATCATAAATATTATTATCATTATCTATTATCATTATATACATCTATCAACACCCCATAGATCTATGCTTTATGTAAGTCCTCTAGATCAGACCAGACCAGACCAGACCAGACCAGAGACCAGACCAGACCAGACCAGACCAGAGACCAGACCAGACCAGACCAGACCGGACCAGACCAGACCGGACCAGAGACCAGACCAGACCAGACCAGACCAGACCAGAGACCAGACCAGACCAGACCAGACCAGACCGGACCAGACCAGACCAGACCAGAGACCAGACCAGACCGGACCAGAGACCAGACCGGACCAGACCAGACCGGACCAGACCAGACCAGACCAGACCAGAGACCGGACCAGAGACTGGACCAGACCAGACCAGAGACCAGACCAGACCGGACCAGACCAGACCAGACCAGACCGGACCAGAGACCAGACCGGACCAGACCAGACCGGACCAGACCAGACCAGACCAGACCAGAGACCGGACCAGAGACCGGACCAGAGACCGGACCAGACCAGAGACCAGACCAGACCAGACCAGAGACCAGACCAGACCGGACCAGACCAGACCAGAGACCAGACCAGACCAGAGACCACACCGGACCAGACCAGACCAGAGACCAGACCAGAGACCAGACCAGAGACCAGACCAGACCAGAGACCAAACCGGACCAGAGACCAGACCAGAGACCAGACCAGAGACCAGACCAGACCAGAGACCAGACCAGAGTCCACACCGGACAAGAGACTG
>JALDNG010000146.1:1025000-1032500 GCA_024349245.1 Neodontobutis hainanensis | reverse complement strand
AGAGACCAGACCAGAGTCCACACCGGACCAGAGACTGGACCAGAGACTGGACCAGAGTCCACACCGGACCAGACCAGACCAGAGACCAGACCAGAGACCAGACCAGACCAGAGACCAGACCAGAGACCAGACCAGACCAGAGACCACACCGGACCAGAGACCAGACCAGAGACCAGACCAGAGTCCACACCGGACCAGAGACCAGACCAGAGACCAGACCAGACCAGAGACCAGATCAGACCAGAGACCAGACCAGACCAGAGTCCACACCGGACCAGAGACCAGACCAGAGACCAGACCAGACCAGAGACCAGACCAGAGACCAGACCAGACCAGACCAGAGACCAGACCAGACCAGAGACCACACCGGACCAGAGACCAGACCAGAGACCAGAGACCAGACCAGAGACCAGACCAGAGACCAGACCAGAGACCAGACCAGACCAGAGACCAGACCAGAGTCCACACCGGACCAGAGACTGGACCAGAGACTGGACCAGAGTCCACACCGGACCAGACCAGACCAGAGACCAGACCAGAGACCAGACCAGACCAGAGACCAGACCAGAGACCAGACCAGACCAGAGACCACACCGGACCAGAGACCAGACCAGAGACCAGACCAGAGTCCACACCGGACCAGAGACCAGACCAGAGACCAGACCAGACCAGAGACCAGATCAGACCAGAGACCAGACCAGACCAGAGTCCACACCGGACCAGAGACCAGACCAGAGACCAGACCAGACCAGAGACCAGACCAGAGACCAGACCAGACCAGACCAGAGACCAGACCAGACCAGAGACCACACCGGACCAGAGACCAGACCAGAGACCAGACCAGAGACAAAAGAACAAGATGAGAGCTTATGTATTGTTCTCCTACAATCGTCACATATTCTTCGTTTCTCGTCCGTTAACTCTTGTCGTTAAAAACAAAACCAAATTATTGCCACAAGACAATTTAAAAATGTCATCAGCTGATATCACCAAACAGACTTGTTATGATCTGATGGGATCTTGTGATGGCCTTTACTGTAAATCCAATACATTTTCATTTGCAACAGCAAAAACAGCTTTAAACTTAAATCTATACAAACCAATCAACTGAGGCAGAAATTAGACAAATGTACAGCTCAATTATTGTCTTATGACAGATGGAAGGAAGACATCATTTTTAAACCAGTTCAAAACCATTTCAAACCTTCAGTCGATCAAGAGCACAACAGCAAAATATCAACCCCAGGTCTAGAATCAGCCACATCGACATTACAATATCCATACATCCATAAGGACCCTACATTTAAATAACCATGTCCCTGAAGCCAATACAGTTCTGCACAAAAACAGCCCAAAAATAAAGCACGACTGAAGACAGTGCTGCATTTAAACCATTCCACATTAAAGTCAGACCTTCAGAAACTCAACAGGTGGAACACTCTGCATATCACACAGCAGCAGTCAGACCAACAACTGTGACTCCACACACCTGTTTGAGGACAATTAATCCATTTCCACCTTAAACCGTGTGCTCAGGTGAGAGTGCGTTTGTTCCCATTCAAACTTAAATCACTGCAAACCACTGGGAGCGTCACGCCAATAACAGGACTCCCACATAAACACACAGGTGGCCGAAGGTTTCCCACAACAATGCTCCACTCCATGGCCTTCACACTCTCACGCGCGGCCAGGTAACCCACACGCACACCCAGCAGCGTTTTAGAGCCAGAAAGATGCGAGAAGAAGAGGAGGAGGGAATTAGGGGAAACCAACCGTTCTCTGCGAGTGGGATCCTGCTGTACGCTCGGTTTGGTGGGCGCCATCTTCCTGTAACCAGCCCCAATTCTCCACTTTTGGTCCTTTCCTCCACGTTTTCTCCCTTTAATTCTGGTGCGCCGCGTCTTGACAGCAATGCGTCAGGCTCGCAGCGTTAAAACAAAGCCATGTCCCGTGGAAGCGTGCGTGTGCGTGCGTGCGTGTGAGAGTGTGTGTCTGGTCTTTCCTCTGCCTCCCTCCTGCTTCACTTCACTGTTTGTCTCGCCTTAGAAGCAGCGCTGAAGCATCCACATCCACCTCCAGAGAGCGGTCTGCAGCTGCGATGCCATGCCGTGAATGGTGCATGGAAACCCGGCTAGGACGCCTGTCAGTGACCGCTGTCTCTCCCCGGTTCTCCTCGCCTCACACCGCGGAGGTTCTCTCGTTCAGCTGAGGAAATAAACCCCTCACAATCCACATACTTCAATTGATCACATCCCCGGCAGCTGCAGCTTTCCCCGCGGCGTGAATCCCAGCTCATATCCCCCCAAAGGAGCGTCTGGCTTCGGTCACAGTGTCCGCTCTCCCCCGGAGCATTTTCCCCGCGTTAAAAGGACGGAAGGCACTCAGCTTCGGTGCAACAACGCCACTCAGATGCAGTTGGTTTGTGCATGCGTGTGTCCTGTGTGTGTATGCTTTGATTATTTCCTATTTCGCTCCATGTGTTGCTTCCTGGACTGACACTGTTGTTTCAATCAAGTTTTAACCCTTTGATTCCTTCAGACACAGACATCAGTGTGGTCTATGCGTCTCATTGTACATCACTTATTAAAGGGACGTGTGCAAAGTGTAGCCTTTAAAAGATGGTAACATCTCATTGTCAGTCACAGGATACAATAGTATTATGGTATGGTTAATAGTATTAAAGGGACACTATGTATTTGACTTTCTGCCACTAGGTGAAGTCGTGAGCAAATATAATCCTCCATAAGCACAAACACAAAAAGAAGAAAGACTAAAAGACATTAGTTTGGATTCTTGTGTTAATATATTTTATATTGAGCCCACGTCGTGTGAGAGAACGTGTTAGCGTTAGAGTTCCTCTCCATTCGGTCGCTCTGTCGGATGAAGGCAGAAAAATTCATAAAAAATAACTCAGTTTTGGCTTCGCTGCAGAAAGACAGATATTGTCCAGTTTGTAACAGTATTTATGTAAGAGATAGAAATAAAGTAATTTAACAAATGCCACGCAGCTTTGAAGTTCCAGATAAACTTTGTGTTTATTTTTATAAATGAACTTTAACTTAGTCTCACTAATAAAAGATTTATACTTCAAGGACGTATTCTTGTGAGTAAACTGTAAACATGTAAAAAGAATATAGTAACAGTTTTTTATTTGGTGAATAATAAAGCACAGTTAGTTCACCTCAGGAACAGTAGCTCAGTGGAAGAGCGGTCGTCCTTCAACTGGAAGGTAGACGGTTCGATTCCCACTCTCCCCACAGTTCATACTGTCGTTGTGTCCTTGGGCAAGACACTTAACCCTTGCCTCCAGTGTCTGTAACTCTGGTGATTACAGTAGAACACTGCGAGTCTCGTTGGATAAAAGCGTCAGTAAATGAATAAATGTAAATGTCATGCTCTACACTCGTCCTGTTGTCTGCTGAAAAAAGTAAAGGTGCCTCGGGAAACCGGGTTTGAATCTGGTGCTTCTGGTCTTCTCTTTCTCCCGTTTGTTTTTTCTATTTTAAAGTAAAAAAGGCCAAAAATAATCTAAGCATCTGTTTTATTCATTTTCTCCTCTGCAGATGTACCTTTATCACTTTCTCAGTCACAGCTGCTCTAGATCTCGGAAATACTTTTATTCCCTTTTCTCCTGACGTTAACCATGCTGCCTTTTAAAAAATTATTCACCTTTATTTTTCCATTTTCCAACCTGTCGCTGTCCGACATCATTTACAATTAACGTAGATACAAGCAACTCTTAATGAGCCAGCACTATGAGCAAGGCAGCAGTGAACAAAACAGAGACAGCGGCTTTTAACAGTCGCTAGAAACTGTTCTTCAGAGCCATCACAAAGACTAGTTTAGACCTGGTTTAGACCTGGTTTAGACCTGGTTTAGACCTGGTTTAGACCTGGTTTAGACCTGGTTTAGTCCTGGCTTAGTCCTGGTTTAGACCTGGTTTAGTCCTCGTTTAGTCCTGGTTTAGACCTGGTTTAGACCTGGTTTAGTCCTGGTTTAGACCTGGTTTAGTCCTCGTTTAGTCCTCGTTTAGTCCTGGTTTAGACCTGGTTTAGACCTGGTTTAGACCTGGTTTAGACCTGGTTTAGACCTGGTTAAGACCTGGTTTAGTCCTCGTTTAGACCTGGTTTAGTCCTGGTTTAGACCTGGTTTAGTCCTCGTTTAGTCCTCGTTTAGTCCTGGTTTAGACCTGGTTTAGACCTGGTTTAGACCTGGTTTAGTCCTCGTTTAGTCCTCGTTTAGACCTCGTTTAGACCTCGTTTAGACCTCGTTTAGTCCCCGTTTAGTCCTCGTTTAGTCCTGGGTTAGACCTGGTTTAGACCTGGGTTAGACCTTGTTTAGTCCTCGTTTAGACCTCGTTTAGACCTCGTTTAGACCTCGTTTAGTCCTCGTTTAGACCTCGTTTAGACCTCGTTTAGTCCTCGTTTAGACCTCGTTTAGTCCTCGTTTAGACCTGGTTTGGACCTGGTTTAGTCCTGGTTTAGACCTGGTTTAGTCCTGGTTTAGACCTGGTTTAGTCCTGGTTTAGTCCTGGTTTAGTCCTGGTTTAGACCTGGTTTAGACCTGGTTTAGTCCTGGTTTAATCCTGGTTTAGTCCTGGTTTAGTCCTGGTTTAGACCTGGTTTAGTCCTGGTTTAGTCCTGGTTTAGACCTGGTTTAGAACCGGTTTAGAACCGGTTTAGTCCTGGTTTAGTCCTGGTTTAGACCTGGTTTAGTCCTGGTTTAGACCTGGTTTAGTCCTGGTTTAGTCCTGGTTTAGTCCTGGTTTAGACCTGGTTTAGTCCTGGTTTAGTCCTGGTTTTAGACCTGGTTTAGTCCTCGTTTAGTCCTCGTTTAGTCCTGGTTTAGACCTGGTTTAGACCTGGTTTAGTCCTCGTTTAGACCTGGTTTAGTCCTGGTTTAGTCCTGGTTTAGTCCTGGTTTAGTCCTGGTTTAGACCTGGTTTAGTCCTCGTTTAGTCCTGGTTTAGACCTGGTTTAGTCCTGGTTTAGTCCTGGTTTAATCCTGGTTTAGACCTGGTTTAGAACCGGTTTAGAACCGGTTTAGTCCTGGTTTAGTCCTCGTTTAGTCCTGGTTTAGACCTGGTTTAGTCCTGGTTTAGTCCTGGTTTAATCCTGGTTTAGACCTGGTTTAGAACCGGTTTAGACCCGGTTTAGTCCCGGTTTAGTCCTGGTTTAGACCTGGTTTAGACCTGGTTTAGTCCTGGTTTAGTCCTGGTTTAGAACCGGTTTAGAACCGGTTTAGTCCTGGTTTAGTCCTGGTTTAGACCTGGTTTAGTCCTGGTTTAGACCTGGTTTAGTCCTGGTTTAGTCCTGGTTTAGTCCTGGTTTAGACCTGGTTTAGTCCTCGTTTAGTCCTCGTTTAGTCCTCGTTTAGTCCTGGTTTAGACCTGGTTTAGTCCTGGTTTAGTCCTGGTTTAGTCCTGGTTTAGTCCTGGTTTAGACCTGGTTTAGTCCTGGTTTAGACCTGGTTTAGTCCTGGTTTAGTCCTGGTTTAGTCCTGGTTTAGACCTGGTTTAGTCCTCGTTTAGTCCTCGTTTAGTCCTGGTTTAGACCTGGTTTAGTCCTGGTTTAGTCCTGGTTTAATCCTGGTTTAGTCCTGGTTTAGTCCTGGTTTAGACCTGGTTTAGTCCTCGTTTAGTCCTCGTTTAGTCCTGGTTTAGACCTGGTTTAGTCCTGGTTTAGTCCTGTTTTAATTCTGGTTTAGACCTGGTTTAGAACCGGTTTAGAACCGGTTTAGTCCTGGTTTAGTCCTGGTTTAGACCTGGTTTAGTCCTGGTTTAGACCTGGTTTAGTCCTGGTTTAATCCTGGTTTAGTCCTGGTTTAGTCCTGGTTTAGACCTGGTTTAGTCCTCGTTTAGTCCTCGTTTAGTCCTGGTTTAGACCTGGTTTAGTCCTGGTTTAGACCTGGTTTAGAACCGGTTTAGAACCGGTTTAGTCCTGGTTTAGACCTGGTTTAGAACCGGTTTAGAACCGGTTTAGTCCTGGTTTAGTCCTGGTTTAGACCTGGTTTAGTCCTGGTTTAGACCTGGTTTAGTCCTCGTTTAGTCCTCGTTTAGTCCTGGTTTAGACCTGGTTTAGTCCTGGTTTAGACCTGGTTTAGAACCGGTTTAGAACCGGTTTAGTCCTGGTTTAGTCCTGGTTTGGACCCGGTTGATTATATTTTATTTTTGATCTAAAGCACATTCTGTGAGATTTAAAGTTGTTGTAACATGTTAATAACTCACAGGTTTATTTTAAATGTGTTTGAGATAAATACGATAAATAAAATGACAGACTTGGATTGAATGTGAACAAATCAAATCAATTAAAGTCCCGTTAATTAACGTCAGAAACACTTAGATCCAGTTACTTACATGAAAAATACCAAAAGGATTTTGTTTCTTTGTAAAAACACTTTCGTCACTAATCGAGTCGTCTACACAAATGTCTCAATCTAATTCCTCCATTTTGCTTCTTTACGTTTCACAAAACAATTCAAGAGCAGTGTTATTCCTAAACTCAGTGCTCTCGACATTCCCCCTCGTTTCACTAAAATGCTCTTTTCCTGACGCTCACAGCTCATTATCCTTCGACAGAACCTCGTTTTGTTCGCCCTAAACGCTGCCGTTCCAGGATCCGCAGCCCGAGCCCCGACTGATTAAAGCTCTGCCTCTGTCTGTGTTTTACACCAATGACCTCTCAAGGTCAGAGGCATGCTGGGTATTCTGCGCACAAACACCGCGGCTCGACGGCGGAGGGAGGGGGGGGGACGGAGAGATGGAGTCACGAGAGAGGGATGGTGTTTAACGACGAGGAAGGACAGGACCAACAGGCTTCAGAGGAAAAAAAAACAAGATCCAATGAACTACAGCGAGAGACGCATTTTCAGCCAAAAGACAAGCTTTTAGCCGTTTTTAGCAAAAATCAGCTTAATTTAAATTATGTGCGTTTTTACTTTTATGGGTCACGGTATTTTCTTACAAATCAAAAAAATACAAACGGATTATTTAAACTACACAAAATAAAGAGAATTTCATTTTCTTTGGAAAAGATTAGGACCAACAGGCTTCGGTGTAATGAGAAGAAAACGAGACTGAACGATTAACTGAGAAGGTTACAACTCAAGCTTTAACCCATTTACAGCAAGAAATACATATTGTTCAATCACATACATCTATAGGATGGTTCCACAAACAAGGCTCTGAGCGTTCTTTATGTACAGCAGACTTGACTGTTTACCTGTTTTAATCTTTGAACAATAAAGTTAGGAAGAATAAAAATGCATTACATTTTTAATGAAAAGGACCAAGAGTGAAATAAAGCAAAGACGAGGTTTCCACAAACAAGTTTAAAAGGGTTCTCTGGTCATAAAAAACAGCTTTGTACAAAAGAGTTTGGATTGATTCAGTGCATTTTTTTAAATAAAAATATAAAATTGCTGTGTTTCGTGTCCAGACAAATGAGCAGAAGATAAATGTACATGGACATTTTTAAAAGAATAAGACCGGTTTCAGGTTAT
>JALDNG010000146.1:1012500-1017500 GCA_024349245.1 Neodontobutis hainanensis | reverse complement strand
CTGGGAACAAAAGCTTTAAAAAAAGAATAAACTCTTCATAAACGCCACAAAAATGTCAAGATTTATGTTTTCTGCACAATCAAGTGTCTTTCTTTATTTTATTTTTAAGAAACATTTTTGGGAGAAAATAGCTGAAATATTAGAGCTTCTGTGATAATTCATAAAGCAGCCAGCGCTGTTTTTAGGAAACGTCGAGACGCTCGGCTCAAACTCGGCTCTGAGGGAACAGAAGAGTGTTTTTGTTCAGATTCTGAACGGGATTTTGAAAAAGATGTAAATAAAATCCTTAAATCATGTGACAGTGTGTTATCCTGAAGCAGAGCCACATTTGAGGCCGAAAGGTCAAAAAGATGCAGGAAAGTCATGTGTGTTTAAATAAAACCGAGCAGAGGAATGTGCAGCTTCTGAACAAAACTGAAAAAAAATCTAAACTAAAGTTTAAGTCTTTAGTCAGACTTTAGTGAGACTTTCATAAATCCATGTTCAGACTCAGAGATAATGCTCCTGACGCCTCGGCACTGCTTTCAAAGACGCATTAACAGTGGAACGTGTCTGGTCTTTGAGGAGTTTTGATCACGTTTTAAACCTGAGACGTAGTCCAATCCTAAATCGTTTTGGTAATGTCCTTCCTGGTTTAAATCCAAAAGGAATTGAGAAATATTCAAAGCAAAAAGGAAAAGAGAATAATCAGAAATGCATCTCTGAACCCTACAAACCGTCTTTTCTGGTACTTTCTGCAGAATCCTTTCTCCTAAAGCTAGGTTTGACAGAATATTCCATTATTTGGCTCAAAGACAGTTGCCTCTTTAGGATTAACGCTTTCTCAATTAAATAAAAAAAAGTGATTGTTTTCTTTTAAATGGCTTTTCCGAGCAGCAGGTAAAAGCAACAAGGATCTTTTTTTTTCTGCTAATCTGGCAACAAAAAGTGAGATGTCCAAAAGGATGAATAAACTATATAAAAACAAAACTGGGGAATGCTTTATTAAAATCTGATTTAGTGAGGAAGATGTTTTCTGGTTTAAATCCAACAGAAAACACTCGTCTTCGTGAAAACGCAGGTTAAGGTGTGTTTTCTGAAGTTATTGTTGTACAAAGAGCCCGAGCTATCCAGAATAATGTGTTTTAAACAGACATTTAAAATATAAAGATAAAACGTTTAATGAATATTCTTGAATGTTTTTGAGAGAAATCGGAAGCAAATGTATTGTAAATGCAAAAATAAGATTCACTAACATTTCTGAACCTGAAAGTTGTGTTTTACAAAGAACCCTGTTTTTGTTTTAAGAATATTTATAAATATTTTTGTGTTATTAGATGTTTAAAGGGTATTTAAAATCATTAAATGTCCAAAAAGAGAAAGAGTTGTTGGTGATATTAAAGTAAACCTGATTATCTTAAAGCCAAGTTAAATGTGTGTTTGTGTGGATTTAGTTCATATATTTTGAGTTTGGCAAAGTTTAAGGTGGTTGAAAATGGATAAGTGTTCAAATATGGCCCGTGATTATGGTTCAGTGTGTGGTCTGTGTGTCCTACCTCTGCTGATACGCGCCGAGCCCCTGCACGCCCTGCGGAGTCCCGTTGGTGGCACCGGGGACTGGCACCACGGGCACCCGGCCTAAGGGGGGTCCTGTAGCGGCACCCACCATCCCGGACCCCCCTCCACCTGTTCCTCCGCCGCCGCCTCCAGCCCCGACTCCTCCCGCCGCAGAGGCCGTCACCTGGACGCTGAAATCCGGGAAGATCCTAATCATCGTCCCGCTGAGTTGTGGGGACGCACTTCCACCTGCTTTCCACCTGTTTCCCCTCCGTCCCGCACCACACACCAACCTTCACTTCAAATACAAACAGCTACACGTCCAGCACAAGCTTTTAGTCTGGATTTCTCGCGTGTATTTTGCTTTAACCTTCGGAAATTACTCTTAAATAAATCCAAGTCATTGTCGCGTCTCCTGTGCGCAAAAAGCCAGCGGTGAAACACGCGAAAAAGGCAAATTGACAAGGTTTCTATGTAATTCCTGTCAATGTTCCAGTTCAAAAACCTTTAATTTTCTCGGTTTTATTCCTCGCTGGTGTTGTCCGGGCTTTCCCAAAGAAAAACCCCCGGCGCAGCTCCAAGTCAGTGTCCGCTCATAGCGTCTCCACGCGCCCTCTTGTCCCCTTGTCCTCCCCGCGCTGATAGTAGACCGATGATTCGAGTGGCTCTGAAGGCTGATTGTGACAAGGGTTCAAACCACGCGAGAAGCTGTGGACGAAAAGCTAAATGTGTAGCAACAGGAACTCCGGACTCACACCGACCCCTCTGCGGGATCTGTATCCAAGAAAGGCGCTTGGTCCCCGGCCATGATCCGCGCGTCGCCCGCCTCTCACCCCCGGAGGGTTCTGTGGGACTTGGTGCTGGGCTCTGGAAAGATGGAGGCTGCTGCTGGAGGTGCACGGTCCGCGGTGACATCGGTGTGATCTCGTGCCTCGGTGTGTGTCGGTATGTGAGGCGGGCGGGCGCGTGCGTGGGAGCTGGGGGCGCGCGCCTGTGTGGCTCTCTCTCTTCCGTCACAGATAGAGACTGATAGCGCTGTTTGTTCAATTAAACAGACCCCAGCCCAGGACCCGACCCGGGGCTAAACCAGGCCTGGATCTGGACTAAAACCGGACTTCAGGACAGGACTAAAACAGGGACTAATTCTCCTAAAACTAGGACTAAACAGGGACTTGGCAATGGTCTAAATCTGGACCAGAAGAGAACCAGGCTGAGACTAAACTTGGGACTAAAGTAGACCTAAACCAAGACCTAAACTAGAACTAAACCAGAATTAAAAAAAAGAACCAAGACTGAAACTATGACTAAACAAAGGCTGGGATTTAACCCGGACTAAATCAGGACTAAACCAGAGCTGATCCAAGACTAAACCTGGATTAAACAAAGACTAATCCTCGGGCTAAAGTAAGACCAATAAAACTCAAACTAAACCAGAATTAACAAGGACTGAACCTGAGACCAACACTGGGACTAAACAAAGACCAAACACATGAAAGAACGTATGGGACTCATTAGAACTCAGCCTAAAACCAACTCAAGACCTAACCCAGTCCACGGCTTTCTGAAACTAAATCTTGGTCTTGGCTTTTGTATCAAACCCATTACAAGAGCAGTTCTTTCAAAATAAATGTGAAAAGTATATTTGGATTGGACTTTGGGGCTCGCTGAGCTCTGTGTGTGAGCTGACTCTGAATAAAGTCATATTCACTGCCTCCGACTCAGGCTCCGCCCACTTGCTCTTTCTTTTTAACAAGTTTCTTCTCAGAGCTTTCACACAACCATTTAGAGCTGCTTTTATCACCTTTTAATCTTTGCAGCAGTGACGGAAAAAGACACGAGTGCAAAAGAAACGGATTCTAAAGTCGCCTGGTTTACTTTTATATTTTACACAGCTTTTCTTTCTCAAGCAACCTTTACCTTTACCTTTACCTTTACCTTTACCTTTACCTGACCTTTACCTTTACCTTTACCTTTACCTTGACCTTTACTTTACCTTTACCTGACCTTGACCTTTACCTTTACCTTTACCTTTACTTTACCTTTACCTTTACTGTATCTCTGATGTTACACAGTCAAGGTTTTACAGTGTTCAGACACGCTTTTGTAAAGTTACAATCCAGACCAAGACTTTGGGCTCTTCAGACCCAGTCAAGACCACACTGTAAAGGATAAAAGGAACCGTCTTAGACCAGGTCCAGACTGAGACCAGGTCCAGACTTAGACCAGGTCCAGACTGAGACCAGGTCCAGACTTAGACCAGGTCCAGACTGAGACCAGGTCCAGACTTAGACCAGGTCCAGACTGAGACCAGGTCCAGACTGAGACCAGGTCCAGACTTAGACCAGGTCCAGACTTAGACCAGGTCCAGACTGAGACCAGGTCCAGACTCATGGAGGTCAGTGTTAGTCCAGTCTTAGACCAGGTCCAGACTCATGGAGGTCAGTGTTAGTCCAACTTAGACCATGTCCAGACTTAGACCAGGTCCATACTTAGACCATATCCAGACTTAGACCAGGTCCAGACTCATGGAGGTCAGAGTTAGTCCAGACTTAGACCAGGTCCAGACTCAGTGTTTGAAGGAGACAGAGTTAGTCCAGACTTAGACCAGGTCCAGACTGAGACCAGGTCCAGACTCAGTGTTTGAAGGAGACAGTGTTAGTCCAGTCTTAGACCAGGTCCAGACTCAGTGTTTGAAGGAGACAGTGTTAGTCCAGTCTTAGACCAGGTCCAGACTCAGTGTTTGAAGGAGACAGAGTTAGTCCAGACTTAGACCAGGTCCAGACTTAGACCAGGTCCAGACTCAGTGTTTGAAGGAGACGGAGTTAGGCACAAGTTTCTTGGTCTTGATGTTTGAGACTAGACAGAGTAAAAATTAGTTTGAGACGATGACTTTAAGACGTTTACACTATAATCCTCAGACCTGTCTCGAGTTCTATAACACTACCTCCCAAAACTAAAGCTCATGCTCCAGACTTTCTCCAAAGCAGCTCCTGTTGGAGCAGGACCCAGACGACATGTTGACTCGTTAAAGTCGTGTGGCTGGTGCTGCGGGCAGAGTGCGTTCATACTCTTCCACTGTTTGAATATGTTGTACATTTGGTCAATTACAGGTGTTAATGATGTTAGTTCATAAACCTACGTCAGCTCAGCCATCAGACATGAACAATCCTCAACAAAAGTGACAAACGATTTCAGGTCAAAGTGAAAGTCGGTCTGTGAGATCAGCTGAAAGCATGAAGACCAACACTTTTAAATCATCTGTGTGGCAACATTTTGGTTTTCAGTAAAAGAACAGACACAATGTGTGAAGATTGTCTGAGAACAATGGCGTACACTGCAGCTAACACCAGCTCTGAGCAAAGACACAGCATAACGACAGCTTTAAGCAGACACAAGACTAGAAATTTTGAAGAAATCTTGTTCTCATTCCCTTCTGGGCTGCACTAAATCTACATTACGTCCAG
>JALDNG010000146.1:897500-1005000 GCA_024349245.1 Neodontobutis hainanensis | reverse complement strand
CACACAACTGAACACACACACACACACAACTGAACACACACACACAACACACACTGACACACACAACTGAATACACAGACACACAATTGAACACACATACACACACAACTGAACACACACACACAAACACAACTGAACATACACACACAAACACACAACTGGACACAACTGAACACACACACAAACACACAATTGAACATACACAGATGACAACACACAACTGAACACACACCTGGACACAACTGAACACACACTGGTTTACACACAACTGAACACACACACACACTGAACACACACACACAAACACACACTGAACACACAATTGAACACACACACACACAACATACAACTGAACACAACTGAATACACACAAACACACAACTGAACACAAACACTGAACACACATCTGAACACACACACAAACACAACACTGAACACACACACACAACTGAACACACACACAAACACACAACTGAACACACACACACACAACTGAACACACAACTGAACACACACACAAACACACAACTGAACACACAACTGAACACACACAAACACACAACTGAACACACACAGACACACACACACACAACTGAACACACACACAAACACACAACTGAACACACACAGACACACAACTGAAGACACACACACACACACACTCAACTTAACACACACACAAACACACAACTGAACACACACACATCTGAACCAAGTCTAGACCAGATTTAGACCTGGTTTAGACCTGGTCTTGGCCTAGTTTAGACCTGATTTAGACCTGGTCTAGACCTGGTCTTGACCTGGTTTAGACCTGATTTAGACCTGATTTAGACCTGCTTTAGACCTGATTTAGACCTGGTTTAGACCTGGTTTAGACCTGATTTAGACCTGCTTTAGACCTGATTTAGACCTGGTTTAGACCTGGTTCAGACCTGATTTAGACCTGGTTTAGACCTGGTTTAGACCTGGTTCAGACCTGATTTAGACCTGATTTAGACCTGGTTTAGACCTGATTTAGACCTGGTTTAGACCTGGTTTAGACCTGGTTTAGTCCTGGTTTAGTCCTGGTTTAGTCCTGGTTTAGACCTGATTTAGAGCTGGTTTAGACCTGATTTAGACCTGGTTTAGACCTGATTTAGACCTGATTTAGACCTGATTTAGACCTGGTTTAGACCTGGTTTAGACCTGATTTAGACCTGGTTTAGACCTGGTTTAGACCTGGTTTAGACCTGGTTTAGACCTGGTTTAGTCCTGGTTTAGACCTGATTTAAACCTGCTTTAGTCCTGGTTTAGACCTGGTTTAGACCTGATTTAGACCTGATTTAGACCTGGTTTAGTCCTGGTTTAGACCTGGTTTAGACCTGGTTTAGACCTGGTTTAGACCTGGTTTAGTCCTGGTTTAGTCCTGGTTTAGTCCTGGTTTAGACCTGGTTTAGACCTGGTTTAGACCTGGTTTAGTCCTGGTTTAGACCTGATTTAGACCTGGTTTAGTCCTGGTTTAGACCTGGTTTAGACCTGGTTTAGTCCTGGTTTAGACCTGATTTAGACCTGGTTTAGTCCTGGTTTAGTCCTGGTTTAGTCCTGGGTTAGAACTGGTTTAGACCTGGTTTAGACCTGATTTAGACCTGGTTTAGTCCTGGTTTAGTCCTGGGTTAGATCTGGTTTAGTCCTGGTTTAGACCTGATTTAGACCTGGTTTAGACCTGGTTTAGTCCTGGTTTAGACCTGATTTAGACCTGGTTTAGTCCTGGTTTAGTCCTGGTTTAGTCCTGGGTTAGAACTGGTTTAGACCTGGTTTAGACCTGATTTAGACCTGGTTTAGACCTGGTTTAGACCTGATTTAGACCTGGTTTAGTCCTGGTTTAGTCCTGGTTTAGTCCTGGGTTAGAACTGGTTTAGACCTGGTTTAGACCTGATTTAGACCTGGTTTAGTCCTGGTTTAGTCCTGGTTTAGTCCTGGGTTAGAACTGGTTTAGTCCTGGTTTAGACCTGATTTAGACCTGGTTTAGTCCTGGTTTAGTCCTGGTTTAGACCTGGTTTAGACCTGGGTTAGAACTGGTTTAGACCTGGTTTAGACCTGATTTAGACCTGGTTTAGACCTGGTTTAGACCTGATTTAGACCTGGTTTAGTCCTGGTTTAGTCCTGGTTTAGTCCTGGTTTAGTCCTGGGTTAGAACTGGTTTAGTCCTGGGTTAGAACTGGTTTAGACCTGGTTTAGACCTGATTTAGACCTGGTTTAGTCCTGGTTTAGTCCTGGTTTTGTCCTGGGTTAGAACTGATTTAGTCCTGGTTTAGTCCTGGTTTAGTCCTGGGTTAGAACTGGTTTAGTCCTGGTTTAGACCTGATTTAGACCTGGTTTAGTCCTGGTTTAGTCCTGGTTTAGACCTGATTTAGACCTGGTTTAGTCCTGGTTTAGTCCTGGTTTAGTCCTGGGTTAGAACTGGTTTAGACCTGGTTTAGACCTGATTTAGACCTGGTTTAGTCCTGGTTTAGTCCTGGTTTAGTCCTGGGTTAGAACTTGGTTTAGTCCTGGTTTAGTCCTGGGTTAGAACTGGTTTAGACCTGGTTTAGACCTGGTTTAGACCTGGTTTAGTCCTGGTTTAGACCTGATTTAGACCTGGTTTAGTCCTGGTTTAGTCCTGGTTTAGTCCTGGGTTAGAACTGGTTTAGACCTGGTTTAGACCTGATTTAGACCTGGTTTAGTCCTGGTTTAGTCCTGGTTTAGTCCTGAGTTAGAACTGGTTTAGTCCTGGTTTAGACCTGATTTAGACCTGGTTTAGTCCTGGTTTAGTCCTGGTTTAGACCTGGGTTAGAACTGGTTTAGACCTGGTTTAGACCTGATTTAGACCTGGTTTAGACCTGATTTAGACCTGGTTTAGATCTGGTTTAGTCCTGGTTTAGACCTGGTTTAGACCTGATTTAGACCTGATTTAGACCTAATTTAGACCTGGTTTAGACCTGGTTTAGACCTGGTTTAGTCCTGGTTTAGACCTGGTTTAGACCTGGTTTAGACCTGGTTTAGTCCTGGTTTAGTCCTGGTTTAGACCTGGTTTAGACCTGGTTTAGACCTGGTTTAGTCCTGGTTTAGACCTGATTTAGACCTGGTTTAGTCCTGGTTTAGACCTGGTTTAGACCTGGTTTAGTCCTGGTTTAGACCTGATTTAGACCTGGTTTAGTCCTGGTTTAGACCTGGTTTAGACCTGGTTTAGTCCTGGTTTAGACCTGGTTTAGACCTGGTTTAGACCTGGTTTAGACCTGATTTAGACCTGATTTAGACCTAATTTAGACCTGGTTTAGACCTGGTTTAGACCTGGTTTAGTCCTGGTTTAGACCTGGTTTAGACCTGGTTTAGACCTGGTTTAGTCCTGGTTTAGTCCTGGTTTAGACCTGGGTTAGAACTGGTTTAGACCTGGTTTAGACCTGATTTAGACCTGGTTTAGACCTGATTTAGACCTGGTTTAGACCTGGTTTAGTCCTGGTTTAGACCTGGTTTAGACCTGATTTAGACCTGATTTAGACCTAATTTAGACCTGGTTTAGACCTGGTTTAGACCTGGTTTAGTCCTGGTTTAGACCTGGTTTAGACCTGGTTTAGAACTGGTTTAGTCCTGGTTTAGTCCTGGTTTAGACCTGGTTTAGACCTGGTTTAGACCTGGTTTAGTCCTGGTTTAGACCTGATTTAGACCTGGTTTAGTCCTGGTTTAGACCTGGTTTAGACCTGGTTTAGTCCTGGTTTAGACCTGATTTAGACCTGGTTTAGTCCTGGTTTAGACCTGGTTTAGACCTGGTTTAGTCCTGGTTTAGACCTGGTTTAGACCTGGTTTAGACCTGGTTTAGACCTGGTTTAGACCTGATTTAGACCTGATTTAGACCTAATTTAGACCTGGTTTAGACCTGGTTTTTGACCTGGTTTAGTCCTGGTTTAGACCTGGTTTAGACCTGGTTTAGACCTGGTTTAGTCCTGGTTTAGTCCTGGTTTAGTCCTGGTTTAGACCTGGTTTAGACCTGGTTTAGTCCTGGTTTAGACCTGATTTAGACCTGGTTTAGTCCTGGTTTAGACCTGGTTTAGACCTGGTTTAGTCCTGGTTTAGACCTGATTTAGACCTGGTTTAGTCCTGGTTTAGTCCTGGTTTAGTCCTGGTTTAGTCCTGGGTTAGAACTGGTTTAGTCCTGGGTTAGTCCTGGTTTAGTCCTGGTTTAGTCCTGGTTTAGTCCTGGTTTAGTCCTGGGTTAGAACTGGTTTAGACCTGATTTGGACCTGGTTTAGTCCTGGTTTAGTCCTGGTTTAGACCTGGGTTAGAACTGGTTTAGACCTGGTTTAGACCTGATTTAGACCTGGTTTAGACCTGGTTTAGACCTGATTTAGACCTGGTTTAGTCCTGGTTTAGTCCTGGTTTAGTCCTGGTTTAGTCCTGGTTAGACCTGGTTTAGTCCTGGTTTAGACCTGGTTTAGACCTGGTTTAGACCTGATTTAGACCTGGTTTAGTCCTGGTTTAGTCCTGGTTTTGTCCTGGGTTAGAACTGGTTTAGTCCTGGTTTAGTCCTGGTTTAGTCCTGGGTTAGAACTGGTTTAGTCCTGGTTTAGACCTGATTTAGACCTGGTTTAGTCCTGGTTTAGTCCTGGTTTAGACCTGATTTAGACCTGGTTTAGTCCTGGTTTAGTCCTAGTTTAGTCCTGGGTTAGAACTGGTTTAGACCTGGTTTAGACCTGATTTAGACCTGGTTTAGTCCTGGTTTAGTCCTGGTTTAGTCCTGGGTTAGAACTGGTTTAGTCCTGGTTTAGTCCTGGGTTAGAACTGGTTTAGACCTGGTTTAGACCTGGTTTAGACCTGGTTTAGACCTGGTTTAGTCCTGGTTTAGACCTGATTTAGACCTGGTTTAGTCCTGGTTTAGTCCTGGTTTAGTCCTGGGTTAGAACTGGTTTAGACCTGGTTTAGACCTGATTTAGACCTGGTTTAGTCCTGGTTTAGTCCTGGTTTAGTCCTGGGTTATAACTGGTTTAGTCCTGGTTTAGTCCTGGTTTAGTCCTGGGTTAGAACTGGTTTAGTCCTGGTTTAGTCCTGGGTTAGACCTGGTTTAGACCTGGTTTAGACCTGGTTTAGTCCTGGTTTAGACCTGATTTAGACCTGGTTTAGTCCTGGTTTAGTCCTGGTTTAGTCCTGGGTTAGAACTGGTTTAGACCTGGTTTAGACCTGGTTTAGACCTGATTTAGACCTGGTTTAGTCCTGGTTTAGTCCTGGTTTAGACCTGGGTTAGAACTGGTTTAGACCTGGTTTAGACCTGATTTAGACCTGGTTTAGACCTGATTTAGACCTGGTTTAGACCTGGTTTAGTCCTGGTTTAGACCTAGTTTAGACCTGATTTAGACCTGATTTAGACCTAATTTAGACCTGGTTTAGACCTGGTTTAGACCTGGTTTAGTCCTGGTTTAGACCTGGTTTAGACCTGGTTTAGACCTGGTTTAGTCCTGGTTTAGTCCTGGTTTAGACCTGGTTTAGACCTGGTTTAGACCTGGTTTAGTCCTGGTTTAGACCTGATTTAGACCTGGTTTAGTCCTGGTTTAGACCTGGTTTAGACCTGGTTTAGTCCTGGTTTAGACCTGATTTAGACCTGGTTTAGTCCTGGTTTAGACCTGGTTTAGACCTGGTTTAGTCCTGGTTTAGACCTGGTTTAGACCTGGTTTAGACCTGGTTTAGACCTGGTTTAGACCTGATTTAGACCTGATTTAGACCTAATTTAGACCTGGTTTAGACCTGGTTTAGACCTGGTTTAGTCCTGGTTTAGACCTGGTTTAGACCTGGTTTAGACCTGGTTTAGTCCTGGTTTAGTCCTGGTTTAGTCCTGGTTTAGACCTGGTTTAGACCTGGTTTAGTCCTGGTTTAGACCTGATTTAGACCTGGTTTAGTCCTGGTTTAGACCTGGTTTAGACCTGGTTTAGTCCTGGTTTAGACCTGATTTAGACCTGGTTTAGTCCTGGTTTAGTCCTGGTTTAGTCCTGGTTTAGTCCTGGGTTAGAACTGGTTTAGTCCTGGGTTAGAACTGGTTTAGACCTGGTTTAGACCTGATTTAGACCTGGTTTAGTCCTGGTTTAGTCCTGGTTTAGTCCTGGGTTAGAACTGGTTTAGTCCTGGTTTAGTCCTGGTTTAGTCCTGGTTTAGTCCTGGGTTAGAACTGGTTTAGTCCTGGTTTAGACCTGATTTAGACCTGGTTTAGTCCTGGTTTAGTCCTGGTTTAGACCTGATTTAGACCTGGTTTAGTCCTGGTTTAGTCCTGGTTTAGTCCTGGGTTAGAACTGGTTTAGACCTGGTTTAGACCTGATTTAGACCTGGTTTAGTCCTGGTTTAGTCCATGTTTAGTCCTGGGTTAGAACTGGTTTAGACCTGGTTTAGACCTGGTTTAGACCTGGTTTAGTCCTGGTTTAGACCTGATTTAGACCTGGTTTAGTCCTGGTTTAGTCCTGGTTTAGTCCTGGGTTAGAACTTGTTTAGACCTGGTTTAGACCTGATTTAGACCTGGTTTAGTCCTGGTTTAGTCCTGGTTTAGTCCTGGGTTAGAACTGGTTTAGTCCTGGTTTAGACCTGATTTAGACCTGGTTTAGTCCTGGTTTAGTCCTGGTTTAGACCTGGGTTAGAACTGGTTTAGACCTGGTTTAGACCTGATTTAGACCTGGTTTAGACCTGATTTAGACCTGGTTTAGACCTGGTTTAGTCCTGGTTTAGACCTGGTTTAGACCTGATTTAGACCTGATTTAGACCTAATTTAGACCTGGTTTAGACCTGGTTTAGACCTGGTTTAGTCCTGGTTTAGACCTGGTTTAGACCTGGTTTAGACCTGGTTTAGTCCTGGTTTAGTCCTGGTTTAGACCTGGTTTAGACCTGGTTTAGACCTGGTTTAGTCCTGGTTTAGACCTGATTTAGACCTGGTTTAGTCCTGGTTTAGACCTGGTTTAGACCTGATTTAGACCTGGTTTAGTCCTGGTTTAGACCTGGTTTAGACCTGGTTTAGTCCTGGTTTAGACCTGGTTTAGACCTGGTTTAGACCTGGTTTAGACCTGATTTAGACCTGGTTTAGATCTGGTTTAGACCTGGTTTAGTCCTGGTTTAGTCCTGGTTTAGACCTGGTTTAGACCTGGTTTAGACCTGGTTTAGTCCTGGTTTAGACCTGATTTAGACCTGGTTTAGTCCTGGTTTAGACCTGGTTTAGACCTGGTTTAGTCCTGGTTTAGACCTGATTTAGACCTGGTTTAGTCCTGGTTTAGACCTGGTTTAGACCTGGTTTAGTCCTGGTTTAGACCTGGTTTAGACCTGGTTTAGTCCTGGTTTAGTCCTGGTTTAGACCTGGTTTAGACCTGGTTTAGTCCTGGTTTAGACCTGATTTAGACCTGGTTTAGTCCTGGTTTAGACCTGGTTTAGACCTGGTTTAGACCTGGTTTAGACCTGGTTTAGTCCTGGTTTAGACCTGATTTAGACCTGGTTTAGTCCTGGTTTAGACCTGGTTTAGACCTGGTTTAGTCCTGGTTTAGACCTGGTTTAGACCTGGTTTAGACCTGGTTTAGTCCTGGTTTAGACCTGGTTTAGACCTGGTTTAGACCTGGTTTAGTCCTGGTTTAGTCCTGGTTTAGTCCTGGTTTAGACCTGGTTTAGTCCTGGTTTAGACCTGGTTTAGACCTGGTTTAGTCCTGGTTTAGTCCTGGTTTAGACCTGGTTTAGTCCTGGTTTAGACCTGGTTTAGACCTGGTTTAGTCCTGGTTTAGTCCTGGTTTAGACCTGGTTTAGTCCTGGTTTAGACCTGATTTAGACCTGGTTTAGTCCTGGTTTAGACCTGGTTTAGACCTGGTTTAGTCCTGGTTTAGACCTGGTTTAGACCTGGTTTAGTCCTGGTTTAGACCTGGTTTAGACCTGGTTTAGTCCTGGTTTAGACCTGATTTAGACCTGGTTTAGTCCTGGTTTAGTCCTGGTTTAGACCTGGTTTAGACCTGGTTTAGACCTGGTTTAGTCCTGGTTTAGACCTGATTTAGACCTGGTTTAGTCCTGGTTTAGACCTGGTTTAGACCTGGTTTAGTCCTGGTTTAGACCTGGTTTAGACCTGGTTTAGACCAGGTTTAGTCCTGGTTTAGACCTGGTTTAGACCTGGTTTAGACCTGGTTTAGTCCTGGTTTAGTCCTGGTTTAGTCCTGGTTTAGACCTGGTTTAGTCCTGGTTTAGACCTGGTTTAGACCTGGTTTAGTCCTGGTTTAGTCCTGGTTTAGACCTGGTTTAGTCCTGGTTTAGACCTGGTTTAGTCCTGGTTTAGTCCTGGTTTAGTCCTGGTTTAGACCTGGTTTAGTCCTGGTTTAGACCTGGTTTAGTCCTGGTTTAGACCTGGTTTAGACCTGGTTTAGTCCTGGTTTAGTCCTGGTTTAGACCTGGTTTAGTCCTGGTTTAGACCTGGTTTAGTCCTGGTTTAGTCCTGGTTTAGTCCTGGTTTAGACCTGGTTTAGACCTGGTTTAGTCCTGGTTTAGTCCTGGTTTAGACCTGGTTTAGACCTGGTTTAGTCCTGGTTTAGACCTGATTTAGACCTGGTTTAGTCCTGGTTTAGACCTGGTTTAGACCTGGTTTAGTCCTGGTTTAGACCTGGTTTAGACCTGGTTTAGACCAGGTTTAGTCCTGGTTTAGACCTGGTTTAGACCTGGTTTAGACCTGGTTTAGTCCTGGTTTAGACCTGGTTTAGTCCTGGTTTAGACCTGGTTTAGACCTGGTTTAGACCAGGTTTAGTCCTGGTTTAGACCTGGTTTAGACCTGGTTTAGTCCTGGTTTAGTCCTGGTTTAGACCTGGTTTAGACCTGGTTTAGTCCTGGTTTAGACCTGATTTAGACCTGGTTTAGTCCTGGTTTAGACCTGGTTTAGACCTGGTTTAGTCCTGGTTTAGACCTGGTTTAGACCTGGTTTAGACCAGGTTTAGTCCTGGTTTAGTCCTGGTTTAGACCTGGTTTAGTCCTGGTTTAGACCTGGTTTAGACCTGGTTTAGTCCTGGTTTAGACCTGGTTTAGACCTGGTTTAGTCCTGGTTTAGACCTGGTTTAGACCTGGTTTAGACCTGTTTTAGTAGAAAAGCTGCCTCATCAGCTCCGACGCACAGCGCAGTCTCTAATCGGTGATAATACCCGTTCTTCCTCCTCTTCCTCAGTGTCTGCAGTGATGGATGGGGTCAGCTGACAGTCCAGAGCCAGGGGTCAGAGGTCGGACCCCAGACGCTCAGACGCAGTAATAGAAGCTGAAATATTAGTCCCTGACGCTCGCCGATGATGAATTAACTGCTCTCAGGAATTATACATCGCTTTCTGACGACAAACGAAGATTCCAGCTCCCGACATGATTGAAGAACGACTTCTTCATTACAGCCTTTTCTCTCATTTCCACACTTTTTCATTGAGAATTTATCCGACGCTTCATTTAAACTAAGTGACATCAGGCTGTGTTTTCAGAAGCATTTCCATCGACAAAAGAACTCAAACTTTGCATTTGTTTAAAGCTGGAAACAGACATTTACAGATCCACAGAGCCCGATGAACGGAACATTTTAGTTCCATTCCTTCCAAAAACTAAACTCAGAAAAGACAACGTGATGACTGCAGGAGGAGAAGCACAGGCTGAAGGTTTAGGACATTTATAAAAACAGAAACATGTTGGTTCTGTCGCTTGAGAGGAAACGATGGCGGACCCTGGACGTATTATTAGACTGGATTGTATTTATTAAAAGCTGCTATTGTTGCATAAAGTTTTTAGCCTGAACTTTATGTTGGTGTATTTTTGAATAAAACATTACATATTTCAGATTCAATTTTAAATCTGGCTCCAACTCGATGTCTTTCACCAAACACTGACCCCCACGAGTCTGGACCTGGTCTAAGACCGGACTAACACTGACCCCCACGAGTCTGGACCTGGTCTAAGACCGGACTAACACTGACCCCCACGAGTCTGGACCTGGTCTAAGACCGGACTAACACTGACCCCCACGAGTCTGGACCTGGTCTAAGACCGGACTAACACTGACCCCCACGAGTCTGGACCTGGTCTAAGACTGGACCTGGTCTAAGACCGGACTAACTCTGTCTCCGTGGGTCTGGACCTGGTCTAAGACTGGACTAACACTGACCTCCGTGGGTCTGGACCTGGTCTAAGACTGGACCTGGTCTAAGACTGGACTAACTCTGACCTCCGTGGGTCTGGACCTGGTCTAAGACTGGACCTGGTCTAAGACCGGACTAACTCTGTCTCCTTGGGTCTGGACCTGGTCTAAGTCTGGACCTGGTCTAAGACCGGACTAACTCTGACCTCCGTGGGTCTGGACCTGGTCTAAGACTGGACTAACTCTGTCTCCGTGGGTCTGGACCTGGTCTAAGACTGGACTAACTCTGTCTCCGTGGGTCTGGACCTGGTCTAAGACCGGACTAACTCTGTCTCCGTGAGTCTGGACCTGGTCTAAGACTGGACTAACTCTACCCTCCGTGGGTCTGGACCTGGTCTAAAACTGGACTAACTCTGTCTCCGTGGGTCTGGACCTGGTCTAAGACCGGACTAACTCTGACCTCCGTGGGTCTGGACCTGGTCTAAGACTGGACTAACTCTGACCTCCGTGGGTCTGGACCTGGTCTAAGACCGGACTAACTCTGTCTCCGTGGGTCTGGACCTGGTCTAAGTCTGGACTAACTCTGTCTCCGTGGGTCTGGACCTGGTCTAAGACCGGACTAACTCTGTCTCCGTGGGTCTGGACCTGGTCTAAGTCTGGACTAACTCTGTCTCCGTGGGTCTGGACCTGGTCTAAGACCGGACTAACTCTGTCTCCGTGGGTCTGGACCTGGTCTAAGTCTGGACTAACACTGACCTCCGTGGGTCTGGACCTGGTCTAAGACTGGACTAACTCTGTCTCCGTGGGTCTGGACCTGGTCTAAGTCTGGACTAACACTGACCTCCGTGGGTCTGGACCTGGTCTAAGACTGGACTAACTCTGTCTCCGTGGGTCTGGACCTGGTCTAAGTCTGGACTAACTCTGTCTCCGTGGGTCTGGACCTGGTCTAAGTCTGGACTAAGTCTGTCTCCGTGGGTCTGGACCTGGTCTAAGACCGGACTAACTCTGTCTCCGTGGGTCTGGACCTGGTCTAAGTCTGGACTAACTCTGTCTCCGTGGGTCTGGACCTGGTCTAAGACCGGACTAACACTGACCCCCACGAGTCTGGACCTGGTCTAAGA
Source organism: Neodontobutis hainanensis (assembly GCA_024349245.1). NCBI lineage: Eukaryota > Metazoa > Chordata > Actinopteri > Gobiiformes > Odontobutidae > Neodontobutis > Neodontobutis hainanensis. The sequence goes on along the minus strand of JALDNG010000146.1, from coordinate 993,771 downwards.
CCGGACTAACACTGACCCCCACGAGTCTGGACCTGGTCTAAGACCGGACTAACACTGACCCCCACGAGTCTGGACCTGGTCTAAGACCGGACTAACACTGACCCCCACGAGTCTGGACCTGGTCTAAGACTGGACCTGGTCTAAGACCGGACTAACTCTGTCTCCGTGGGTCTGGACCTGGTCTAAGACTGGACTAACACTGACCTCCGTGGGTCTGGACCTGGTCTAAGACTGGACCTGGTCTAAGACTGGACTAACTCTGACCTCCGTGGGTCTGGACCTGGTCTAAGACTGGACCTGGTCTAAGACCGGACTAACTCTGTCTCCTTGGGTCTGGACCTGGTCTAAGTCTGGACCTGGTCTAAGACCGGACTAACTCTGACCTCCGTGGGTCTGGACCTGGTCTAAGACTGGACTAACTCTGTCTCCGTGGGTCTGGACCTGGTCTAAGACTGGACTAACTCTGTCTCCGTGGGTCTGGACCTGGTCTAAGACCGGACTAACTCTGTCTCCGTGAGTCTGGACCTGGTCTAAGACTGGACTAACTCTGACCTCCGTGGGTCTGGACCTGGTCTAAGACTGGACTAACTCTGACCTCCGTGGGTCTGGACCTGGTCTAAGACCGGACTAACTCTGTCTCCGTGGGTCTGGACCTGGTCTAAGTCTGGACTAACTCTGTCTCCGTGGGTCTGGACCTGGTCTAAGACCGGACTAACTCTGTCTCCGTGGGTCTGGACCTGGTCTAAGTCTGGACTAACTCTGTCTCCGTGGGTCTGGACCTGGTCTAAGACCGGACTAACTCTGTCTCCGTGGGTCTGGACCTGGTCTAAGTCTGGACTAACACTGACCTCCGTGGGTCTGGACCTGGTCTAAGACTGGACTAACTCTGTCTCCGTGGGTCTGGACCTGGTCTAAGTCTGGACTAACTCTGACCTCCGTGGGTCTGGACCTGGTCTAAGTCTGGACTAACTCTGTCTCCGTGGGTCTGGACCTGGTCTAAGTCTGGACTAACTCTGTCTCCGTGGGTCTGGACCTGGTCTAAGTCTGGACTAAGTCTGTCTCCGTGGGTCTGGACCTGGTCTAAGTCCGGACTAACTCTGTCTCCGTGGGTCTGGACCTGGTCTAAGTCTGGACTAACTCTGTCTCCGTGGGTCTGGACCTGGTCTAAGACTGGACTAACTCTGTCTCCGTGGGTCTGGACCTGGTCTAAGTCTGGACTAACTCTGTCTCCGTGGGTCTGGACCTGGTCTAAGTCTGGACTAAGTCTGTCTCCGTGGGTCTGGACCTGGTTTAAGTCTGGACTAACTCTGTCTCCGTGGGTCTGGACCTGGTCTAAGTCTGGACTAACTCTACCCTCCGTGGGTCTGGACCTGGTCTAAGTCTGGACTAACTCTACCCTCCGTGGGTCTGGACCTGGTCTAAGTCTGGACTAACTCTACCCTCCGTGGGTCTGGACCTGGTCTAAGTCTGGACTAACTCTGTCTCCGTGGGTCTGGACCTGGTCTAAGTCTGGACTAACTCTACCCTCCGTGGGTCTGGACCTGGTCTAAGACCGGACTAACTCTACCCTCCGTGGGTCTGGACCTGGTCTAAGTCTGGACTAACTCTGTCTCCGTGGGTCTGGACCTGGTCTAAGTCTGGACTAACTCTACCCTCCGTGGGTCTGGACCTGGTCTAAGACTGGACTAACTCTGTCTCCGTGGGTCTGGACCTGGTCTAAGTCTGGACTAACTCTGTCTCCGTGGGTCTGGACCTGGTCTAAGTCTGGACTAAGTCTGTCTCCGTGGGTCTGGACCTGGTCTAAGTCTGGACTAACTCTGTCTCCGTGGGTCTGGACCTGGTCTAAGTCTGGACTAACTCTGTCTCCGTGGGTCTGGACCTGGTCTAAGTCTGGACTAACTCTGTCTCCGTGGGTCTGGACCTGGTCTAAGTCTGGACTAACTCTGTCTCCGTGGGTCTGGACCTGGTCTAAGTCTGGACTAACTCTGTCTCCGTGGGTCTGGACCTGGTCTAAGTCTGGACTAACTCTGACCTCCGTGGGTCTGGACCTGGTCTAAGACTGGACTAACTCTGTCTCCGTGGGTCTGGACCTGGTCTAAGTCTGGACTAACTCTACCCTCCGTGGGTCTGGACCTGGTCTAAGTCTGGACTAACTCTGTCTCCGTGGGTCTGGACCTGGTCTAAGTCTGGACTAACTCTGACCTCCGTGGGTCTGGACCTGGTCTAAGACCGGACTAACTCTACCCTCCGTGGGTCTGGACCTGGTCTAAGTCTGGACTAACTCTGTCTCCGTGGGTCTGGACCTGGTCTAAGTCTGGACTAACTCTGCCTCCGTGGGTCTGGACCTGGTCTAAGTCTGGACTAACTCTAAATGTACAGATGTAATCTAACGTTTTGTTCTGTTAATCTTTTAATAAGTGCTGGACCTTTTTCAACATATTTAAAATATTAAACTTTACATTATTTTAGAATTCATTCATTGTGTAAAGATTTAAAAAGACATTATTGGAATAATATCATAAATAAAAGGCTTTCCGAGGTGTGTAATGAGAGCTGAAATATTAAAGTCTGGACAAATGACACGACCATCATTTTGACGACAAGCTCCTAACTCCTCCTCAGAGCTTCTCCGAACAAACACGGCCCATTATAGACATCATCTTTGAGTCATTTTAGACTTTTCTTTCTCTTTATGCTAATGACAGATCACCGGCCGCCTTTCATTATGGATTTATTTATTTGGCCTCTCGCCTCTTTGTCTTTGGACTAAATTGTTTTTTAAATGCGTTTTGACGACTGCTGGCAGAATGTAATCAGGCTCAAACTCAGACGCAGATACCATCCCTCAGTTTTCATCAGGATCTAATGGACGACAAGGTCACCGCACGGGCAGAGGAAAACTTTAGAAAGAGGAAAAAAAACACTAAAGACTGTGGCATCGGAGAGAAAATAAATGTGAGGACTTTGTGTTTTTGTTTCCATAAAGTCAATGAAATTAAAGCATAAACCACGGGTCCCTGGTCCTTCCATAGTGCACTGTCAAATACTACAGTATCTTGAATTTGTAGTGACTCAGTTTCCCATAATGCATCAGTAAAAGCAGTGGACAGCTTCAGAATACAGCATAATACTGTTTAACTCATGCATCGTCTTCTGTTTATGGGATTTAATAAAAAACTAAATTATTTTAGATTTAATTATAGTTCTCGCTTTGACTCTGTCTCCCTCACTCAACTCTGACCTCCACGAGTCTGGACCTGGTCTAAGTCTGGACCTGGTCTAAGTCTGGACCTGGTCTAAGACTGGACCTGGTCTAAGTCTGGACCTGGTCTAAGTCTGGACTAACACTGACCTCCACGAGTCTGGACCTGGTCTAAGTCTGGACCTGGTCTAAGACTGGACCTGGTCTAAGTCTGGACCTGGTCTAAGACTGGACTTGGTCTAAGTCTGGACCTGGTCTAAGTCTGGACTAACACTGACCTCCACGAGTCTGGACCTGGTCTAAGTCTGGACCTGGTCTAAGACTGGACCTGGTCTAAGTCTGGACCTGGTCTAAGTCTGGACCTGGTCTAAGACCGGACTAACTCTGTCACCGTGAGTCTGGACCTGGTCTAAGACTGGACCTGGTCTAAGTCTGGACCTGGTCTAAGACTGGACTAACACTGACCTCCGTGGGTCTGGACCTGGTCTAAGACCGGACTAACTCTGTCTCCGTGAGTCTGGACCTCGTCTAAGTCTGGACCTGGTCTAAGACCGGACTAACTCTGTCTCCGTGAGTCTGGACCTGGTCTAAGACTGGACCTGGTCTAAGTCTGGACCTGGTCTAAGACCGGACTAACTCTGTCTCCGTGAGTCTGGACCTCGTCTAAGTCTGGACCTGGTCTAAGACCGGACTAACTCTGTCTCCGTGAGTCTGGACCTGGTCTAAGACTGGACCTGGTCTAAGTCTGGACCTGGTCTAAGACCGGACTAACTCTGACCTCTGACGTCGCTCTAATGTAACTCCGACTCATAAACCAACCTGTTTTTTTCAATCGGCCCGTTTCCTCCTCGTCCCGGGACCGTCTCAGAGGAAACAGAAAGGCTTCATTACGACGAGGGAAATACAGCCGGGTCTGAGTCGGTTCAAGTTGTTTCCATCAGAGTTCCTTCACATTAGTCCAGTCTCCTCGACATCACAGGAGCTCCTTTTATTTTCAGAAAAGCTCCAGTAAAGATTGCCTTTGAGGGATTTCAAAAGCAGGGAATGTGTAAAACAGAAAAGTTAACGGGAGTGTATTGATAAAATCATTTTAAAGGGATTCTGTGGCACATGTCCAGGGAGAAGAATGCTCAGCCTGTTGGCCTCGTTTGAATAGATTTATTTCCTTTTCATCAAAACAAAAAGCCAGACGGAAGGATGCTGTTGTGCACGAGTCTTTCAAATAGTTACCTGTAAATTTAAATTCCACTTTGTAATAAACCCCAGAACTGCTGTTATTATTACTTTTCTGATATCAACAAGAACAATAAGAGTCGAGCCCCCAATCATCGACACAGAGTCATTAATGTGTTCCCCGTCTGTTTGTCTCCATTCAACGGCTCGGACTCTGACCTTAATCAAACAAGGCTCTGTGGGCTTTGAGATGATTCTGCAGCGGTGGCTCTGATTGGCTCAAATGAGAAACAGACTCTTTATGGTCATTATCCAACGAGATTCTGTTTACACAAATCCCACACAGGTCAGAACCAGAAACAGGGTGTCTCTGCTCTCATGCTATTATTTAAATACAAATCATTTCAGAAGTTTGTGCTTGATTGTTGCACTGGATAAAATAATTCTCACCGTCGTTATTTTTCTGTTCTATACAAAAAAAAAATCTGATTTCTGACGACTCCAGGAAAAGGCGCAAATGGGTCACGTTTTCACCAACACTACCAAACTCACAAACATCCATCTTGAACTGCTCCAAACAAAGGTGTTAGGCGTCGTTGTGTTCAGCTCTGACAGGTGTGGGCTTTAGGTTTGATTGGATAAAAGTGAGTCTGATAAATCAAGTCGCCTCCAGGTTTGAATGAAAAGTACTTTCATAAACATTCAACCAATCAGAGAAACAGAGCACTGCATAAAACCCGCCTCCTTTTAGATTACCAGTACTGATTGGTCAGAGAGGATGGACTTTGTTGGAAGGAGAGGGACAGGTCGTAGTAAAAGCTGAACAAACCTGCACATCAGAAATCTATTTAATAGTGTCTTGTATTTAATTTACTGCCGAAGCAGGTGGCGTCTCGGTCCTGATCGTTCGTGAGGGGGGGGGGTTCGGACGGATGAGTTAACGAGGCGCGGGGCTATGGGCTGAAAAGATCCGTCCTGATTAGCACCGATCAAAGCGACAGCGACGGCTCTGCTCTCGCTGCGAAGACAAACAGAAGCAGCAGAAAACAGACAGTGATTGGTTTAAAGCTGTAAATGTCAGAGGTTTGAAGGTTTGACGCCTGGTTTAAGCCGTGACAGAGCAGCAGTAGGAGGTCGGACACACTTTAGAAAGAAGAGGATACATTTATACCAAAAAGTTCTCTTCAGAAGTAAATCTGAAAACAAGGCTGATGTTTCATGTTACATTTAGGATCCGTTCTAGTCAGTGAATGCACCACAGCTGCAGCTCTGAAAGGGCCACTGTTGATTGGACGATTATCCTCATTGGAGAGAACCCAAAGAGATAAAAACAAAGGCTAGTGTTTATGGTCGACTCTTTCTGGGACTGGGGTCTTTAGGGTCTTACTCTGTGAAAGAAACCCACTGCATTAACCCAGAGACAGGACAGAGTGAGGCTCTACAATGAAGCAGTCTCTGTTTCTGCAGCAGACGCCTCTCTCTGGACCCGCTCCGTGGAAACAAGCCTCTTCAGCAGGAACTCAACCAAACGGTCCTGCACTGTCCCGTTCGTCTGTCCCGAGCAGTACCCGTTCAACTGTCCAGAGCCGTACTAGTTCGACTGTCCCGAGCCGTACCCGTTCAACTGTCCCAAACCGTACCCGTTCGTCTGTCCCGAGCCGTACCCGTTCAACTGTCCCGAGCCGTACCCGTTCGTCTGTCCCGAGCCGTACCCGTTCGTCTGTCCCGAGCCGTACCCGTTCAACTGTCCCGAGCCGTACCCGTTCGTCTGTCCCGAGCAGTACCCGTTCAACTGTCCAGAGCCGTACCCGTTCGACTGTCCCGAGCCGTACCCGTTCAACTGTCCCGAGCCGTACCCGTTCAACTGTCCCGAGCCGTACCCGTTCAACTGTCCCGAGCCGTACCCATTCGACTGTCCTGAACCGTACCCGTTCGTCTGTCCCGAGCCGGACCCGTTCGACTGTCCCGAACCGTACCCGTTCATCTGTCCCGAGCCGTACCCGTTCGACTGTCCCGAGCCGTACCCGTTCGACTGTCCCGAGCCGTACCCGTTCGACTGTCCCGAACCGTACCCGTTCATCTGTCCCGAACCGTACCCGTTCAACTGTCCCGAACCGTACCCGTTCATCTGTCCCGAGCCGTACCCGTTCGACTGTCCAGAGCCGTACCCGTTCGACTGTCCCGAGCCGTACCCGTTCAACTGTCCCGAACCGTACCCGTTCAACTGTCCCGAACCGTACCCGTTCGTCTGTCCCGAGCCGTACCCGTTCAACTGTCCCGAACCGTACCCGTTCAACTGTCCCGAGCCGTACCCATTCAACTGTCCCGAGCCGGACCCGTTCGACTGTCCTGAACCGTACCCGTTCAACTGTCCCGAGCCGTACCCGTTCATCTGTCCCGAGCCGTACCCGTTCGACTGTCCTGAACCGTACCCGTTCATCTGTCCCGAACCGTACCCGTTCAACTGTCCCGAACCGTACCCGTTCATCTGTCCCGAGCCGTACCCGTTCGACTGTCCCGAGCCGTACCCGTTCGACTGTCCCGAGCCGTACCCGTTCAACTGTCCCGAACCGTACCCGTTCAACTGTCCCGAACCGTACCCGTTCGTCTGTCCCGAACCGTACCCGTTCGTCTGTCCCGAGCCGTACCCGTTCGTCTGTCCCGAGCCGTACCCGTTCAACTGTCCCGAGCCGTACCCGTTCGTCTGTCCCGAGCCGTACCCGTTCATCTGTCCCGAGCCGTACCCGTTCGTCTGTCCCGAGCCGTACCCGTTCAACTGTCCCGAGCCGTACCGTTCAACTGTCCCGAGCCGTACACGTTCAACTGTCCCGAGCCGTACCCGTTCGTCTGTCCCGAGCCGTACCCGTTCAACTGTCCCGAGCCGTACCCGTTCGTCTGTCCCGAGCCGTACCCGTTCGTCTGTCCCGAGCCGTACCCGTTCAACTGTCCCGAGCCGTACCCGTTCAACTGTCCCGAGCCGTACCCGTTCGTCTGTCCCGAGCCGTACCCGTTCGACTGTCCCGAACCGTACCCGTTCAACTGTCCCGAACCGTACCCGTTCGTCTGTCCCGAACCGTACCCGTTCGTCTGTCGAGCCGTACCCGTTCGTCTGTCGAGCCGTACCCGTTCAACTGTCGAGCCGTACCCGTTCGTCTGTCCCGAGCCGTACCCGTTCATCTGTCCCGAGCCGTACCCGTTCGTCTGTCGAGCCGTACCCGTTCAACTGTCCGAGCCGTACCGTTCAACTGTCCCGAGCATTACCGTTCAACTGTCGAGCCGTACCCGTTCGTCTGTCCCGAGCCGTACCCGTTCAACTGTCCCGAGCCGTACCCGTTCGTCTGTCCCGAGCCGTACCCGTTCGTCTGTCCCGAGCCGTACCCGTTCAACTGTCCCGAGCCGTACCCGTTCAACTGTCCCGAGCCGTACCCGTTCGTCTGTCCCGAGCCGTACCCGTTCGTCTGTCCCGAGCCGTACCCGTTCGTCTGTCCCGAGCCGTACCCGTTCAACTGTCCCGAGCCGTACCCGTTCGTCTGTCCCGAGCCGTACCCGTTCAACTGTCCCGAGCCGTACCGTTCAACTGTCCCGAGCCGTACACGTTCAACAAGAACAAACATTTGCTGAGGTGGAATTTCCAGATAAATTTATTTATCGTCAGTTTGTTGTACAGTATTTGCAGAATCCATGCATCAAGCTCTTTTTTGCCTAATTATAATAAATAACATATTCCACGTCACAGTTTACATAAATCAACACAGACGACAAGCATTCATCAACATTTCATTTGATCCTTTTTTACATTTCCACCTCCCAAAACCCGACAGACTGCATCTTTTCAGACTTTAGCCTCCGACAGTTTTTAGCAGAAAACAGTGTCGAGAAAATAAGAGCAAGGCACGCGATTATTTTTTCAGATTCAAACCCTATTTTGCCCGAAAGTCCTCCCAAACTTTATTCTCTAACGGTCTGGGAAGTTAATGGAAGTGAATATTAATATAATACATGTGAATGGTTGATGAAACAACACAGTCATCGACAACACTTTGGTCGTGTTGCATAGATAAAAGAGCGGATTATTCTTGCTTTGACTCGATCCACGTTCGCTTTGCAGCTTCAGGAAAAGAGGCTTGGTTTTTAAATGTCCACTATTTGTCTTTCTTTCTGGAAAAATCACAGCGTTTAAGCTTTTATCTGTGTCTTAAAGCCTTTTCAGAATCCCATTCCACGGCTTAATCTAAACATACTTTTTGTTTTCATCTTTTCGATAAGCGCCAGTGAAAACATTAACAAACCTACTGCAAATACAAATACAGCTGCAATATAAGGCAGGTCCAAATCTTTTTTTACTGTCCCAGAGCCGTTCATAAAAGTGTCACATGATGCATTTTCATAAACTTATTTAATTCATTGTCAGCTTTTTCCAAGTTTCAGAGAACACTTTCTCCATTTGTAAATTTTCTTACAGTAACTCAAAATATTGCATAAAATTCTCTTTATCCGTGCGGTTTGTAGCAGATTGAGAATAACGTATTATTATCTACTGCACATTTAGCTCGTATTGTGAGCTTTAAATGAGTTAATAAATATATATTTTAGAGATTTTAGTCTGTAGTTTTAACAGAAAAAAGCATCAATGAAGAATAAGAATGAAGTCTGACGGTTCAGTGAAGACTTTCTGAAACATATTTTCATTATTGAATTCTTGATTAAATCCTTTTCTACAAATTACTCAAAACTCATAAAAAGTATAATTAAATATAAAAATCATAAAAAAGCCTAAAAACACAAAAATCACAAATTAAATAATCTTTAAAAATCCAATCTAGAATTGCATTTAATTAGATAAATAACCGTAATGGATCACTGCTCATTCGTGATCTTTCTTTGCAGCACCACATTTTCTCTATCTATTTAAACTTAAAAAACTATTAAAAAAAATATGTAATGGTGGAGTCAGTTTTCAGGTGGACAAAAGTGGTGAGGAGCTCCAGGACCGAGAGGGGGAGTCCGCAGAGACACAGCCCAGGAATGAGCTGTCTTCATCGGGTAGAGAATCCAGGAGTCCCCCTCTTTGAGGCTGGATCCTGGAGGATGTTACTCTGAGGAAACTAAAGCGAGAAGAAAGAGAAAAGGTAATGGTTAGTCACATGACAGAGCTTTTGTTTGTATTTTTGAGTTAGACATTGGTTTGTGCCAGAACTCAAAACTGGTTTTGGACCAAGGAGGGACCCAGGATTTTAAAACCAGACCAGCCAAGAAATGTAAGATCAGACGAGAACTAGACCAGGACTAGACCAGGACTAGACCAGGACTAGACCAGAACCAAAGCAAGAAATGAACCAGATTTAACAAAGACAAGGCCAAACCCAAGACCAAACTATGAATAAACCTGGATAACCTGTACTAACCCTTGGACTAAACAAGGACTAAACTGATCAGTTTAATGTATCTGAAAGAGTGTTGGGTAGTGTTATTTCTGAATATTACTGCCCTCGTTGTTAAGGATCCTTCTGGATTCTGTAAACTTCATTACAACAGAGATAATAACAGTTTCATTATTCCATGCTGTAGTGCGTTAATAAAGCACTGATGTAATTACGCTGCCTTCACGACTGACTCCTGGTTGTGTTTTTGTCCAAACTCTGTGAGTCCTGCTGTCGTTCTGGAGTCAGAGAGCGCTTCATGAGCTGCATCTCCATGGCTTTAACTGTACCGACAGTGCACTGTGTAGTCCTCACTATAGAGCTGCGCTAGTCTTTGATTCAGACTCAGTTTAAATGTGGTTTAGACCTGGTTTACACTAACTCTATGCTCTCTTTAAACTAGTGTTGTTCGTCTGTTGTGTCTGATTCAGACTCAGTTTAAATGTGGTTTAGACCTGGTTTACACTAACTCTATGCTCTCTTTAAACTAGTGTTGTTCATCTGTTGTGTCTGATTCAGACTCAGTTTAAATGTGGTGTAGACCTGGTTTACACTAACTCTATGCTCTCTTTAAACTAGTGTTGTTCATCTGTTGTGTCTGATTCAGACTCAGTTTAAATGTGGTGTAGACCTGGTTTACATTAACTCTATGCTCTCTTTAAACTAGTGTTGTTCGTCTGTTGTGTCTGATTCAGACTCAGTTTAAATGTGGTTTAGACCTGGTTTACATTAACTCTATGCTCTCTTTAAACTAGTGTTGTTCATCTGTTGTGTCTGATTCAGACTCAGTTTAAATGTGGTGTAGACCTGGTTTACACTAACTCTATGCTCTCTTTAAACTAGTGTTGTTCATCTGTTGTGTCTGATTCAGACTCAGTTTAAATGTGGTGTAGACCTGGTTTACACTAACTCTATGCCTCTTTAAACTAGTGTTGTTCGCCTGTCTGTTGTGTCTGATTCAGACTCAGTTTAAATGTGGTGTAGACCTGGTTTACACTAACTCTATGCTCTCTTTAAACTAGTGTTGTTCATCTGTTGTGTCTGATTCAGACTCAGTTTAAATGTGGTTTAGACCTGGTTTACACTAACTCTATGCTCTCTTTAAACTAGTGTTGTTCGTCTGTTGTGTCTGATTCAGACTCAGTTTAAATGTGGTAGACCTGGTTTACACTAACTCTATGCTCTCTTTAAACTAGTGTTGTTCATCTGTTGTGTCTGATTCAGACTCAGTTTAAATGTGGTTTAGACCTGGTTTACACTAACTCTATGCTCTCTTTAAACTAGTGTTGTTCGTCTGTTGTGTCTGATTCAGACTCAGTTTAAATGTGGTGTAGACCTGGTTTACACTAACTCTATGCTCTCTTTAAACTAGTGTTGTTCGTCTGTTGTGTCTGATTCAGACTCAGTTTAAATGTGGTTTAGACCTGGTTTACACTAACTCTATGCTCTCTTTAAACTAGTGTTGTTCGTCTGTTGTGTCTGATTCAGACTCAGTTTAAATGTGGTTTAGACCTGGTTTACACTAACTCTATGCCTCTTTAAACTAGTGTTGTTCGTCTGTTGTGTCTGATTCAGACTCAGTTTAAATGTGGTGTAGACCTGGTTTACACTAACTCTATGCTCTCTTTAAACTAGTGTTGTCTGTCTGTTGTGTCTGATTCAGACTCAGTTTAAATGTGGTGTAGACCTGGTTTACACTAACTCTATGCTCTCTTTAAACTAGTGTTGTTCATCTGTTGTGTCTGATTCAGACTCAGTTTAAATGTGGTGTAGACCTGGTTTACACTAACTCTATGCTCTCTTTAAACTAGTGTTGTTCGTCTGTTGTGTCTGATTCAGACTCAGTTTAAATGTGGTGTAGACCTGGTTTACACTAACTCTATGCTCTCTTTAAACTAGTGTTGTTCGTCTGTTGTGTCTGATTCAGACTCAGTTTAAATGTGGTGTAGACCTGGTTTACACTAACTCTATGCTCTCTTTAAACTAGTGTTGTTCGTCTGTTGTGTCTGATTCAGACTCAGTTTAAATGTGGTGTAGACCTGGTTTACACTAACTCTATGCTCTCTTTAAACTAGTGTTGTTCGTCTGTTGTGTCTGATTCAGACTCAGTTTAAATGTGGTGTAGACCTGGTTTACACTAACTCTATGCTCTCTTTAAACTAGTGTTGTTCATCTGTTGTGTCTGATTCAGACTCAGTTTAAATGTGGTGTAGACCTGGTTTACACTAACTCTATGCTCTCTTTAAACTAGTGTTGTTCGTCTGTTGTGTCTGATTCAGACTCAGTTTAAATGTGGTGTAGACCTGGTTTACACTAACTCTATGCTCTCTTTAAACTAGTGTTGTTCATCTGTTGTGTCTGATTCAGACTCAGTTTAAATGTGGTTTAGACCTGGTTTACACTAACTCTATGCTCTCTTTAAACTAGTGTTGTTCGTCTGTTGTGTCTGATTCAGACTCAGTTTAAATGTGGTGTAGACCTGGTTTACACTAACTCTATGCTCTCTTTAAACTAGTGTTGTTCGTCTGTTGTGTCTGATTCAGACTCAGTTTAAATGTGGTGTAGACCTGGTTTACACTAACTCTATGCTCTCTTTAAACTAGTGTTGTTCGTCTGTTGTGTCTGATTCAGACTCAGTTTAAATGTGGTTTAGACCTGGTTTACACTAACTCTATGCTCTCTTTAAACTAGTGTTGTTCATCTGTTGTGTCTGATTCAGACTCAGTTTAAATGTGGTTTAGACCTGGTTTACACTAACTCTATGCTCTCTTTAAACTAGTGTTGTTCGTCTGTTGTGTCTGATTCAGACTCAGTTTAAATGTGGTGTAGACCTGGTTTACACTAACTCTATGCTCTCTTTAAACTAGTGTTGTTCGTCTGTTGTGTCTGATTCAGACTCAGTTTAAATGTGGTGTAGACCTGGTTTACACTAACTCTATGCTCTCTTTAAACTAGTGTTGTTCGTCTGTTGTGTCTGATTCAGACTCAGTTTAAATGTGGTGTAGACCTGGTTTACACTAACTCTATGCTCTCTTTAAACTAGTGTTGTTCATCTGTTGTGTCTGATTCAGACTCAGTTTAAATGTGGTTTAGACCTGGTTTACACTAACTCTATGCTCTCTTTAAACTAGTGTTGTTCATCTGTTGTGTCTGATTCAGACTCAGTTTAAATGTGGTGTAGACCTGGTTTACACTAACTCTATGCTCTCTTTAAACTAGTGTTGTTCGTCTGTTGTGTCTGATTCAGACTCAGTTTAAATGTGGTGTAGACCTGGTTTACACTAACTCTATGCTCTCTTTAAACTAGTGTTGTTCGTCTGTTGTGTCTGATTCAGACTCAGTTTAAATGTGGTTTAGACCTGGTTTACACTAACTCTATGCTCTCTTTAAACTAGTGTTGTTCTCTGTTGTGTCTGATTCAGACTCAGTTTAAATGTGGTGTAGACCTGGTTTACACTAACTCTATGCTCTCTTTAAACTAGTGTTGTTCGTCTGTTGTGTCTGATTCAGACTCAGTTTAAATGTGGTGTAGACCTGGTTTACACTAACTCTATGCTCTCTTTAAACTAGTGTTGTTCGTCTGTTGTGTCTGATTCAGACTCAGTTTAAATGTGGTTTAGACCTGGTTTACACTAACTCTATGCTCTCTTTAAACTAGTGTTGTTCTGTTGTGTCTGATTCAGACTCAGTTTAAATGTGGTGTAGACCTGGTTTACACTAACTCTATGCTCTCTTTAAACTAGTGTTGTTCGTCTGTTGTGTCTGATTCAGACTCAGTTTAAATGTGGTGTAGACCTGGTTTACACTAACTCTATGCTCTCTTTAAACTAGTGTTGTTCATCTGTTGTGTCTGATTCAGACTCAGTTTAAATGTGGTTTAGACCTGGTTTACACTAACTCTATGCTCTCTTTAAACTAGTGTTGTTCATCTGTTGTGTCTGATTCAGACTCAGTTTAAATGTGGTGTAGACCTGGTTTACACTAACTCTATGCTCTCTTTAAACTAGTGTTGTTCGTCTGTTGTGTCTGATTCAGACTCAGTTTAAATGTGGTGTAGACCTGGTTTACACTAACTCTATGCTCTCTTTAAACTAGTGTTGTTCGTCTGTTGTGTCTGATTCAGACTCAGTTTAAATGTGGTAGACCTGGTTTACACTAACTCTATGCTCTCTTTAAACTAGTGTTGTTCGTCTGTTGTGTCTGATTCAGACTCAGTTTAAATGTGGTGTAGACCTGGTTTACACTAACTCTATGCTCTCTTTAAACTAGTGTTGTTCGTCTGTTGTGTCTGATTCAGACTCAGTTTAAATGTGGTTTAGACCTGGTTTACACTAACTCTATGCTCTCTTTAAACTAGTGTTGTTCGTCTGTTGTGTCTGATTCAGACTCAGTTTAAATGTGGTTTAGACCTGGTTTACACTAACTCTATGCTCTCTTTAAACTAGTGTTGTTCGTCTGTTGTGTCTGATTCAGACTCAGTTTAAATGTGGTTTAGACCTGGTTTACACTAACTCTATGCTCTCTTTAAACTAGTGTTGTTCATCTGTTGTGTCTGATTCAGACTCAGTTTAAATGTGGTTTAGACCTGGTTTACACTAACTCTATGCTCTCTTTAAACTAGTGTTGTTCGTCTGTTGTGTCTGATTCAGACTCAGTTTAAATGTGGTGTAGACCTGGTTTACACTAACTCTATGCTCTCTTTAAACTAGTGTTGTTCATCTGTTGTGTCTGATTCAGACTCAGTTTAAATGTGGTTTAGACCTGGTTTACACTAACTCTATGCTCTCTTTAAACTAGTGTTGTTCATCTGTTGTGTCTGATTCAGACTCAGTTTAAATGTGGTGTAGACCTGGTTTACACTAACTCTATGCTCTCTTTAAACTAGTGTTGTTCGTCTGTTGTGTCTGATTCAGACTCAGTTTAAATGTGGTTTAGACCTGGTTTACACTAACTCTATGCTCTCTTTAAACTAGTGTTGTTCATCTGTTGTGTCTGATTCAGACTCAGTTTAAATGTGGTAGACCTGGTTTACACTAACTCTATGCTCTCTTTAAACTAGTGTTGTTCATCTGTTGTGTCTGATTCAGACTCAGTTTAAATGTGGTTTAGACCTGGTTTACACTAACTCTATGCCTCTTTAAACTAGTGTTGTTCGTCTGTTGTGTCTGATTCAGACTCAGTTTAAATGTGGTTTAGACCTGGTTTACACTAACTCTATGCTCTCTTTAAACTAGTGTTGTTCATCTGTTGTGTCTGATTCAGACTCAGTTTAAATGTGGTGTAGACCTGGTTTACACTAACTCTATGCTCTCTTTAAACTAGTGTTGTTCATCTGTTGTGTCTGATTCAGACTCAGTTTAAATGTGGTTTAGACCTGGTTTACACTAACTCTATGCTCTCTTTAAACTAGTGTTGTTCGTCTGTTGTGTCTGATTCAGACTCAGTTTAAATGTGTTTAGACCTGGTTTACACTAACTCTATGCTCTCTTTAAACTAGTGTTGTTCATCTGTTGTGTCTGATTCAGACTCAGTTTAAATGTGGTGTAGACCTGGTTTACACTAACTCTATGCTCTCTTTAAACTAGTGTTGTTCGTCTGTTGTGTCTGATTCAGACTCAGTTTAAATGTGGTTTAGACCTGGTTTACACTAACTCTATGCTCTCTTTAAACTAGTGTTGTTCATCTGTTGTGTCTGATTCAGACTCAGTTTAAATGTGGTTTAGACCTGGTTTACACTAACTCTATGCTCTCTTTAAACTAGTGTTGTTCGTCTGTTGTGTCTGATTCAGACTCAGTTTAAATGTGGTTTAGACCTGGTTTACACTAACTCTATGCTCTCTTTAAACTAGTGTTGTTCATCTGTTGTGTCTGATTCAGACTCAGTTTAAATGTGGTTTAGACCTGGTTTACACTAACTCTATGCTCTCTTTAAACTAGTGTTGTTCATCCTGTTGTGTCTGATTCAGACTCAGTTTAAATGTGGTTTAGACCTGGTTTACACTAACTCTATGCTCTCTTTAAACTAGTGTTGTTCGTCTGTTGTGTCTGATTCAGACTCAGTTTAAATGTGGTGTAGACCTGGTTTACACTAACTCTATGCTCTCTTTAAACTAGTGTTGTTCGTCTGTTGTGTCTGATTCAGACTCAGTTTAAATGTGGTTTAGACCTGGTTTACACTAACTCTATGCTCTCTTTAAACTAGTGTTGTTCGTCTGTTGTGTCTGATTCAGACTCAGTTTAAATGTGGTGTAGACCTGGTTTACACTAACTCTATGCTCTCTTTAAACTAGTGTTGTTCGTCTGTTGTGTCTGATTCAGACTCAGTTTAAATGTGGTTTAGACCTGGTTTACACTAACTCTATGCTCTCTTTAAACTAGTGTTGTTCATCTGTTGTGTCTGATTCAGACTCAGTTTAAATGTGGTTTAGACCTGGTTTACACTAACTCTATGCTCTCTTTAAACTAGTGTTGTTCGTCTGTTGTGTCTGATTCAGACTCAGTTTAAATGTGGTTTAGACCTGGTTTACACTAACTCTATGCTCTCTTTAAACTAGTGTTGTTCGTCTGTTGTGTCTGATTCAGACTCAGTTTAAATGTGGTTTAGACCTGGTTTACACTAACTCTATGCTCTCTTTAAACTAGTGTTGTTCGTCTGTTGTGTCTGATTCAGACTCAGTTTAAATGTGGTTTAGACCTGGTTTACACTAACTCTATGCTCTCTTTAAACTAGTGTTGTTCGTCTGTTGTGTCTGATTCAGACTCAGTTTAAATGTGGTTTAGACCTGGTTTACACTAACTCTATGCTCTCTTTAAACTAGTGTTGTTCGTCTGTTGTGTCTGATTCAGACTCAGTTTAAATGTGGTTGTAGACCTGGTTTACACTAACTCTATGCTCTCTTTAAACTAGTGTTGTTCATCTGTTGTGTCTGATTCAGACTCAGTTTAAATGTGGTTTAGACCTGGTTTACACTAACTCTATGCTCTCTTTAAACTAGTGTTGTTCGTCTGTTGTGTCTGATTCAGACTCAGTTTAAATGTGGTTTAGACCTGGTTTACACTAACTCTATGCTCTCTTTAAACTAGTGTTGTTCGTCTGTTGTGTCTGATTCAGACTCAGTTTAAATGTGGTTTAGACCTGGTTTACACTAACTCTATGCTCTCTTTAAACTAGTGTTGTTCGTCTGTTGTGTCTGATTCAGACTCAGTTTAAATGTGGTTTAGACCTGGTTTACACTAACTCTATGCTCTCTTTAAACTAGTGTTGTTCGTCTGTTGTGTCTGATTCAGACTCAGTTTAAATGTGGTTTAGACCTGGTTTACACTAACTCTATGCTCTCTTTAAACTAGTGTTGTTCGTCTGTTGTGTCTGATTCAGACTCAGTTTAAATGTGGTTTAGACCTGGTTTACACTAACTCTATGCTCTCTTTAAACTAGTGTTGTTCGTCTGTTGTGTCTGATTCAGACTCAGTTTAAATGTGGTTTAGACCTGGTTTACACTAACTCTATGCTCTCTTTAAACTAGTGTTGTTCGTCTGTTGTGTCTGATTCAGACTCAGTTTAAATGTGGTTTAGACCTGGTTTACACTAACTCTATGCTCTCTTTAAACTAGTGTTGTTCATCTGTTGTGTCTGATTCAGACTCAGTTTAAATGTGGTTTAGACCTGGTTTACACTAACTCTATGCTCTCTTTAAACTAGTGTTGTTCGTCTGTTGTGTCTGATTCAGACTCAGTTTAAATGTGGTGTAGACCTGGTTTACACTAACTCTATGCTCTCTTTAAACTAGTGTTGTTCGTCTGTTGTGTCTGATTCAGACTCAGTTTAAATGTGGTGTAGACCTGGTTTACACTAACTCTATGCTCTCTTTAAACTAGTGTTGTTCGTCTGTTGTGTCTGATTCAGACTCAGTTTAAATGTGGTTTAGACCTGGTTTACACTAACTCTATGCTCTCTTTAAACTAGTGTTGTTCGTCTGTTGTGTCTGATTCAGACTCAGTTTAAATGTGGTGTAGACCTGGTTTACACTAACTCTATGCTCTCTTTAAACTAGTGTTGTTCGTCTGTTGTGTCTGATTCAGACTCAGTTTAAATGTGGTTTAGACCTGGTTTACACTAACTCTATGCTCTCTTTAAACTAGTGTTGTTCGTCTGTTGTGTCTGATTCAGACTCAGTTTAAATGTGGTGTAGACCTGGTTTACACTAACTCTATGCTCTCTTTAAACTAGTGTTGTTCGTCTGTTGTGTCTGATTCAGACTCAGTTTAAATGTGGTGTAGACCTGGTTTACACTAACTCTATGCTCTCTTTAAACTAGTGTTGTTCATCTGTTGTGTCTGATTCAGACTCAGTTTAAATGTGGTTTAGACCTGGTTTACACTAACTCTATGCTCTCTTTAAACTAGTGTTGTTCATCTGTTGTGTCTGATTCAGACTCAGTTTAAATGTGGTTTAGACCTGGTTTACACTAACTCTATGCTCTCTTTAAACTAGTGTTGTTCATCTGTTGTGTCTGATTCAGACTCAGTTTAAATGTGGTGTAGACCTGGTTTACACTAACTCTATGCTCTCTTTAAACTAGTGTTGTTCGTCTGTTGTGTCTGATTCAGACTCAGTTTAAATGTGGTTTAGACCTGGTTTACACTAACTCTATGCTCTCTTTAAACTAGTGTTGTTCGTCTGTTGTGTCTGATTCAGACTCAGTTTAAATGTGGTGTAGACCTGGTTTACACTAACTCTATGCTCTCTTTAAACTAGTGTTGTTCGTCTGTTGTGTCTGATTCAGACTCAGTTTAAATGTGGTTTAGACCTGGTTTACACTAACTCTATGCTCTCTTAAACTAGTGTTGTTCATCTGTTGTGTCTGATTCAGACTCAGTTTAAATGTGGTTTAGACCTGGTTTACACTAACTCTATGCTCTCTTTAAACTAGTGTTGTTCGTCTGTTGTGTCTGATTCAGACTCAGTTTAAATGTGGTTTAGACCTGGTTTACACTAACTCTATGCTCTCTTTAAACTAGTGTTGTTCGTCTGTTGTGTCTGATTCAGACTCAGTTTAAATGTGGTTTAGACCTGGTTTACACTAACTCTATGCTCTCTTTAAACTAGTGTTGTTCGTCTGTTGTGTCTGATTCAGACTCAGTTTAAATGTGGTTTAGACCTGGTTTACACTAACTCTATGCTCTCTTTAAACTAGTGTTGTTCATCTGTTGTGTCTGATTCAGACTCAGTTTAAATGTGGTTTAGACCTGGTTTACACTAACTCTATGCTCTCTTTAAACTAGTGTTGTTCGTCTGTTGTGTCTGATTCAGACTCAGTTTAAATGTGGTTTAGACCTGGTTTACACTAACTCTATGCTCTCTTTAAACTAGTGTTGTTCATCTGTTGTGTCTGATTCAGACTCAGTTTAAATGTGGTTTAGACCTGGTTTACACTAACTCTATGCTCTCTTTAAACTAGTGTTGTTCGTCTGTTGTGTCTGATTCAGACTCAGTTTAAATGTGGTGTAGACCTGGTTTACACTAACTCTATGCTCTCTTTAAACTAGTGTTGTTCGTCTGTTGTGTCTGATTCAGACTCAGTTTAAATGTGGTTTAGACCTGGTTTACACTAACTCTATGCTCTCTTTAAACTAGTGTTGTTCGTCTGTTGTGTCTGATTCAGACTCAGTTTAAATGTGGTTTAGACCTGGTTTACACTAACTCTATGCTCTCTTTAAACTAGTGTTGTTCATCTGTTGTGTCTGATTCAGACTCAGTTTAAATGTGGTTTAGACCTGGTTTACACTAACTCTATGCTCTCTTTAAACTAGTGTTGTTCATCTGTTGTGTCTGATTCAGACTCAGTTTAAATGTGGTGTAGACCTGGTTTACACTAACTCTATGCTCTCTTTAAACTAGTGTTGTTCGTCTGTTGTGTCTGATTCAGACTCAGTTTAAATGTGGTGTAGACCTGGTTTACACTAACTCTATGCTCTCTTTAAACTAGTGTTGTTCGTCTGTTGTGTCTGATTCAGACTCAGTTTAAATGTGGTTTAGACCTGGTTTACACTAACTCTATGCTCTCTTTAAACTAGTGTTGTTCATCTGTTGTGTCTGATTCAGACTCAGTTTAAATGTGGTGTAGACCTGGTTTACACTAACTCTATGCTCTCTTTAAACTAGTGTTGTTCATCTGTTGTGTCTGATTCAGACTCAGTTTAAATGTGGTTTAGACCTGGTTTACACTAACTCTATGCTCTCTTTAAACTAGTGTTGTTCATCTGTTGTGTCTGATTCAGACTCAGTTTAAATGTGGTTTAGACCTGGTTTACACTAACTCTATGCTCTCTTTAAACTAGTGTTGTTCGTCTGTTGTGTCTGATTCAGACTCAGTTTAAATGTGGTGTAGACCTGGTTTACACTAACTCTATGCTCTCTTTAAACTAGTGTTGTTCGTCTGTTGTGTCTGATTCAGACTCAGTTTAAATGTGGTGTAGACCTGGTTTACACTAACTCTATGCTCTCTTTAAACTAGTGTTGTTCATCTGTTGTGTCTGATTCAGACTCAGTTTAAATGTGGTGTAGACCTGGTTTACACTAACTCTATGCTCTCTTTAAACTAGTGTTGTTCATCTGTTGTGTCTGATTCAGACTCAGTTTAAATGTGGTTTAGACCTGGTTTACACTAACTCTATGCTCTCTTTAAACTAGTGTTGTTCGTCTGTTGTGTCTGATTCAGACTCAGTTTAAATGTGGTTTAGACCTGGTTTACACTAACTCTATGCTCTCTTTAAACTAGTGTTGTTCGTCTGTTGTGTCTGATTCAGACTCAGTTTAAATGTGGTTTAGACCTGGTTTACACTAACTCTATGCTCTCTTTAAACTAGTGTTGTTCGTCTGTTGTGTCTGATTCAGACTCAGTTTAAATGTGGTGTAGACCTGGTTTACACTAACTCTATGCTCTCTTTAAACTAGTGTTGTTCATCTGTTGTGTCTGATTCAGACTCAGTTTAAATGTGGTTTAGACCTGGTTTACACTAACTCTATGCTCTCTTTAAACTAGTGTTGTTCGTCTGTTGTGTCTGATTCAGACTCAGTTTAAATGTGGTGTAGACCTGGTTTACACTAACTCTATGCTCTCTTTAAACTAGTGTTGTTCGTCTGTTGTGTCTGATTCAGACTCAGTTTAAATGTGGTGTAGACCTGGTTTACACTAACTCTATGCTCTCTTTAAACTAGTGTTGTTCGTCTGTTGTGTCTGATTCAGACTCAGTTTAAATGTGGTTTAGACCTGGTTTACACTAACTCTATGCTCTCTTTAAACTAGTGTTGTTCGTCTGTTGTGTCTGATTCAGACTCAGTTTAAATGTGGTGTAGACCTGGTTTACACTAACTCTATGCTCTCTTTAAACTAGTGTTGTTCATCTGTTGTGTCTGATTCAGACTCAGTTTAAATGTGGTTTAGACCTGGTTTACACTAACTCTATGCTCTCTTTAAACTAGTGTTGTTCGTCTGTTGTGTCTGATTCAGACTCAGTTTAAATGTGGTTTAGACCTGGTTTACACTAACTCTATGCTCTCTTTAAACTAGTGTTGTTCGTCTGTTGTGTCTGATTCAGACTCAGTTTAAATGTGGTGTAGACCTGGTTTACACTAACTCTATGCTCTCTTTAAACTAGTGTTGTTCATCTGTTGTGTCTGATTCAGACTCAGTTTAAATGTGGTTTAGACCTGGTTTACACTAACTCTATGCTCTCTTTAAACTAGTGTTGTTCATCTGTTGTGTCTGATTCAGACTCAGTTTAAATGTGGTGTAGACCTGGTTTACACTAACTCTATGCTCTCTTTAAACTAGTGTTGTTCATCTGTTGTGTCTGATTCAGACTCAGTTTAAATGTGGTTTAGACCTGGTTTACACTAACTCTATGCTCTCTTTAAACTAGTGTTGTTCGTCTGTTGTGTCTGATTCAGACTCAGTTTAAATGTGGTGTAGACCTGGTTTACACTAACTCTATGCTCTCTTTAAACTAGTGTTGTTCGTCTGTTGTGTCTGATTCAGACTCAGTTTAAATGTGGTTTAGACCTGGTTTACACTAACTCTATGCTCTCTTTAAACTAGTGTTGTTCGTCTGTTGTGTCTGATTCAGACTCAGTTTAAATGTGGTTTAGACCTGGTTTACACTAACTCTATGCTCTCTTTAAACTAGTGTTGTTCGTCTGTTGTGTCTGATTCAGACTCAGTTTAAATGTGGTTTAGACCTGGTTTACACTAACTCTATGCTCTCTTTAAACTAGTGTTGTTCGTCTGTTGTGTCTGATTCAGACTCAGTTTAAATGTGGTAGACCTGGTTTACACTAACTCTATGCTCTCTTTAAACTAGTGTTGTTCATCTGTTGTGTCTGATTCAGACTCAGTTTAAATGTGGTTTAGACCTGGTTTACACTAACTCTATGCTCTCTTTAAACTAGTGTTGTTCGTCTGTTGTGTCTGATTCAGACTCAGTTTAAATGTGGTGTAGACCTGGTTTACACTAACTCTATGCTCTCTTTAAACTAGTGTTGTTCATCCTGTTGTGTCTGATTCAGACTCAGTTTAAATGTGGTTTAGACCTGGTTTACATTAACTCTATGCTCTCTTTAAACTAGTGTTGTTCGTCTGTTGTGTCTGATTCAGACTCAGTTTAAATGTGGTTTAGACCTGGTTTACACTAACTCTATGCTCTCTTTAAACTAGTGTTGTTCGTCTGTTGTGTCTGATTCAGACTCAGTTTAAATGTGGTGTAGACCTGGTTTACACTAACTCTATGCTCTCTTTAAACTAGTGTTGTTCATCTGTTGTGTCTGATTCAGACTCAGTTTAAATGTGTAGACCTGGTTTACACTAACTCTATGCTCTCTTTAAACTAGTGTTGTTCATCTGTTGTGTCTGATTCAGACTCAGTTTAAATGTGGTGTAGACCTGGTTTACACTAACTCTATGCTCTCTTTAAACTAGTGTTGTTCGTCTGTTGTGTCTGATTCAGACTCAGTTTAAATGTGGTGTAGACCTGGTTTACACTAACTCTATGCTCTCTTTAAACTAGTGTTGTTCGTCTGTTGTGTCTGATTCAGACTCAGTTTAAATGTGGTTTAGACCTGGTTTACACTAACTCTATGCTCTCTTTAAACTAGTGTTGTTCGTCTGTTGTGTCTGATTCAGACTCAGTTTAAATGTGGTGTAGACCTGGTTTACACTAACTCTATGCTCTCTTTAAACTAGTGTTGTTCATCTGTTGTGTCTGATTCAGACTCAGTTTAAATGTGGTTTAGACCTGGTTTACACTAACTCTATGCTCTCTTTAAACTAGTGTTGTTCGTCTGTTGTGTCTGATTCAGACTCAGTTTAAATGTGGTTTAGACCTGGTTTACACTAACTCTATGCTCTCTTTAAACTAGTGTTGTTCGTCTGTTGTGTCTGATTCAGACTCAGTTTAAATGTGGTTTAGACCTGGTTTACACTAACTCTATGCTCTCTTTAAACTAGTGTTGTTCGTCTGTTGTGTCTGATTCAGACTCAGTTTAAATGTGGTGTAGACCTGGTTTACACTAACTCTATGCTCTCTTTAAACTAGTGTTGTTCATCTGTTGTGTCTGATTCAGACTCAGTTTAAATGTGGTTTAGACCTGGTTTACACTAACTCTATGCTCTCTTTAAACTAGTGTTGTTCATCTGTTGTGTCTGATTCAGACTCAGTTTAAATGTGGTGTAGACCTGGTTTACACTAACTCTATGCTCTCTTTAAACTAGTGTTGTTCGTCTGTTGTGTCTGATTCAGACTCAGTTTAAATGTGGTGTAGACCTGGTTTACACTAACTCTATGCTCTCTTTAAACTAGTGTTGTTCGTCTGTTGTGTCTGATTCAGACTCAGTTTAAATGTGGTGTAGACCTGGTTTACACTAACTCTATGCTCTCTTTAAACTAGTGTTGTTCGTCTGTTGTGTCTGATTCAGACTCAGTTTAAATGTGGTGTAGACCTGGTTTACACTAACTCTATGCTCTCTTTAAACTAGTGTTGTTCGTCTGTTGTGTCTGATTCAGACTCAGTTTAAATGTGGTTTAGACCTGGTTTACACTAACTCTATGCTCTCTTTAAACTAGTGTTGTTCATCTGTTGTGTCTGATTCAGACTCAGTTTAAATGTGGTGTAGACCTGGTTTACATTAACTCTATGCTCTCTTTAAACTAGTGTTGTTCGTCTGTTGTGTCTGATTCAGACTCAGTTTAAATGTGGTTTAGACCTGGTTTACACTAACTCTATGCTCTCTTTAAACTAGTGTTGTTCGTCTGTTGTGTCTGATTCAGACTCAGTTTAAATGTGGTGTAGACCTGGTTTACACTAACTCTATGCTCTCTTTAAACTAGTGTTGTTCATCTGTTGTGTCTGATTCAGACTCAGTTTAAATGTGGTTTAGACCTGGTTTACACTAACTCTATGCTCTCTTTAAACTAGTGTTGTTCATCTGTTGTGTCTGATTCAGACTCAGTTTAAATGTGGTTTAGACCTGGTTTACACTAACTCTATGCTCTCTTTAAACTAGTGTTGTTTGTCTGTTGTGTCTGATTCAGACTCAGTTTAAATGTGGTGTAGACCTGGTTTACATTAACTCTATGCTCTCTTTAAACTAGTGTTGTTCGTCTGTTGTGTCTGATTCAGACTCAGTTTAAATGTGGTGTAGACCTGGTTTACACTAACTCTATGCTCTCTTTAAACTAGTGTTGTTCATCTGTTGTGTCTGATTCAGACTCAGTTTAAATGTGGTGTAGACCTGGTTTACACTAACTCTATGCTCTCTTTAAACTAGTGTTGTTCGTCTGTTGTGTCTGATTCAGACTCAGTTTAAATGTGGTGTAGACCTGGTTTACATTAACTCTATGCTCTCTTTAAACTAGTGTTGTTCGTCTGTTGTGTCTGATTCAGACTCAGTTTAAATGTGGTGTAGACCTGGTTTACACTAACTCTATGCTCTCTTTAAACTAGTGTTGTTCATCTGTTGTGTCTGATTCAGACTCAGTTTAAATGTGGTTTAGACCTGGTTTACACTAACTCTATGCTCTCTTTAAACTAGTGTTGTTCATCTGTTGTGTCTGATTCAGACTCAGTTTAAATGTGGTTTAGACCTGGTTTACACTAACTCTATGCTCTCTTTAAACTAGTGTTGTTCGTCTGTTGTGTCTGATTCAGACTCAGTTTAAATGTGGTGTAGACCTGGTTTACACTAACTCTATGCTCTCTTTAAACTAGTGTTGTTCGTCTGTTGTGTCTGATTCAGACTCAGTTTAAATGTGGTTTAGACCTGGTTTACACTAACTCTATGCTCTCTTTAAACTAGTGTTGTTCATCTGTTGTGTCTGATTCAGACTCAGTTTAAATGTGGTTTAGACCTGGTTTACACTAACTCTATGCTCTCTTTAAACTAGTGTTGTTCTCTGTTGTGTCTGATTCAGACTCAGTTTAAATGTGGTTTAGACCTGGTTTACACTAACTCTATGCTCTCTTTAAACTAGTGTTGTTCGTCTGTTGTGTCTGATTCAGACTCAGTTTAAATGTGGTTTAGACCTGGTTTACACTAACTCTATGCTCTCTTTAAACTAGTGTTGTTCGTCTGTTGTGTCTGATTCAGACTCAGTTTAAATGTGGTTTAGACCTGGTTTACACTAACTCTATGCTCTCTTTAAACTAGTGTTGTTCATCTGTTGTGTCTGATTCAGACTCAGTTTAAATGTGGTTTAGACCTGGTTTACACTAACTCTATGCTCTCTTTAAACTAGTGTTGTTCGTCTGTTGTGTCTGATTCAGACTCAGTTTAAATGTGGTGTAGACCTGGTTTACACTAACTCTATGCTCTCTTTAAACTAGTGTTGTTCATCTGTTGTGTCTGATTCAGACTCAGTTTAAATGTGGTGTAGACCTGGTTTACACTAACTCTATGCTCTCTTTAAACTAGTGTTGTTTGTCTGTTGTGTCTGATTCAGACTCAGTTTAAATGTGGTTTAGACCTGGTTTACACTAACTCTATGCTCTCTTTAAACTAGTGTTGTTTGTCTGTTGTGTCTGATTCAGACTCAGTTTAAATGTGGTGTAGACCTGGTTTACACTAACTCTATGCTCTCTTTAAACTAGTGTTGTTCGTCTGTTGTGTCTGATTCAGACTCAGTTTAAATGTGGTGTAGACCTGGTTTACATTAACTCTATGCTCTCTTTAAACTAGTGTTGTTCGTCTGTTGTGTCTGATTCAGACTCAGTTTAAATGTGGTTTAGACCTGGTTTACACTAACTCTATGCTCTCTTTAAACTAGTGTTGTCTGTTGTGTCTGATTCAGACTCAGTTTAAATGTGGTGTAGACCTGGTTTACACTAACTCTATGCTCTCTTTAAACTAGTGTTGTTCGTCTGTTGTGTCTGATTCAGACTCAGTTTAAATGTGGTGTAGACCTGGTTTACACTAACTCTATGCTCTCTTTAAACTAGTGTTGTTCATCTGTTGTGTCTGATTCAGACTCAGTTTAAATGTGGTGTAGACCTGGTTTACATTAACTCTATGCTCTCTTTAAACTAGTGTTGTTCGTCTGTTGTGTCTGATTCAGACTCAGTTTAAATGTGGTGTAGACCTGGTTTACACTAACTCTATGCTCTCTTTAAACTAGTGTTGTTCGTCTGTTGTGTCTGATTCAGACTCAGTTTAAATGTGGTTAGACCTGGTTTACACTAACTCTATGCTCTCTTTAAACTAGTGTTGTTCGTCTGTTGTGTCTGATTCAGACTCAGTTTAAATGTGGTTTAGACCTGGTTTACACTAACTCTATGCTCTCTTTAAACTAGTGTTGTTCATCTGTTGTGTCTGATTCAGACTCAGTTTAAATGTGGTGTAGACCTGGTTTACACTAACTCTATGCTCTCTTTAAACTAGTGTTGTTCGTCTGTTGTGTCTGATTCAGACTCAGTTTAAATGTGGTGTAGACCTGGTTTACACTAACTCTATGCTCTCTTTAAACTAGTGTTGTTCGTCTGTTGTGTCTGATTCAGACTCAGTTTAAATGTGGTGTAGACCTGGTTTACACTAACTCTATGCTCTCTTTAAACTAGTGTTGTTCATCTGTTGTGTCTGATTCAGACTCAGTTTAAATGTGGTTTAGACCTGGTTTACACTAACTCTATGCTCTCTTTAAACTAGTGTTGTTCGTCTGTTGTGTCTGATTCAGACTCAGTTTAAATGTGGTTTAGACCTGGTTTACACTAACTCTATGCTCTCTTTAAACTAGTGTTGTTCGTCTGTTGTGTCTGATTCAGACTCAGTTTAAATGTGGTTTAGACCTGGTTTACACTAACTCTATGCTCTCTTTAAACTAGTGTTGTTCATCTGTTGTGTCTGATTCAGACTCAGTTTAAATGTGGTGTAGACCTGGTTTACACTAACTCTATGCTCTCTTTAAACTAGTGTTGTTCGTCTGTTGTGTCTGATTCAGACTCAGTTTAAATGTGGTTTAGACCTGGTTTACACTAACTCTATGCTCTCTTTAAACTAGTGTTGTTCATCTGTTGTGTCTGATTCAGACTCAGTTTAAATGTGGTTTAGACCTGGTTTACACTAACTCTATGCTCTCTTTAAACTAGTGTTGTTCATCTGTTGTGTCTGATTCAGACTCAGTTTAAATGTGGTGTAGACCTGGTTTACACTAACTCTATGCTCTCTTTAAACTAGTGTTGTCTGTTGTGTCTGATTCAGACTCAGTTTAAATGTGGTTTAGACCTGGTTTACACTAACTCTATGCTCTCTTTAAACTAGTGTTGTTCGTCTGTTGTGTCTGATTCAGACTCAGTTTAAATGTGGTGTAGACCTGGTTTACACTAACTCTATGCTCTCTTTAAACTAGTGTTGTTCGTCTGTTGTGTCTGATTCAGACTCAGTTTAAATGTGGTGTAGACCTGGTTTACATTAACTCTATGCTCTCTTTAAACTAGTGTTGTTCATCTGTTGTGTCTGATTCAGACTCAGTTTAAATGTGGTGTAGACCTGGTTTACACTAACTCTATGCTCTCTTTAAACTAGTGTTGTTCATCTGTTGTGTCTGATTCAGACTCAGTTTAAATGTGGTGTAGACCTGGTTTACACTAACTCTATGCTCTCTTTAAACTAGTGTTGTTCATCTGTTGTGTCTGATTCAGACTCAGTTTAAATGTGGTTTAGACCTGGTTTACACTAACTCTATGCTCTCTTTAAACTAGTGTTGTTCGTCTGTTGTGTCTGATTCAGACTCAGTTTAAATGTGGTGTAGACCTGGTTTACACTAACTCTATGCTCTCTTTAAACTAGTGTTGTTCGTCTGTTGTGTCTGATTCAGACTCAGTTTAAATGTGGTGTAGACCTGGTTTACACTAACTCTATGCTCTCTTTAAACTAGTGTTGTTCGTCTGTTGTGTCTGATTCAGACTCAGTTTAAATGTGGTGTAGACCTGGTTTACATTAACTCTATGCTCTCTTTAAACTAGTGTTGTTCGTCTGTTGTGTCTGATTCAGACTCAGTTTAAATGTGGTGTAGACCTGGTTTACATTAACTCTATGCTCTCTTTAAACTAGTGTTGTTCATCTGTTGTGTCTGATTCAGACTCAGTTTAAATGTGGTTTAGACCTGGTTTACACTAACTCTATGCTCTCTTTAAACTAGTGTTGTTCGTCTGTTGTGTCTGATTCAGACTCAGTTTAAATGTGGTGTAGACCTGGTTTACATTAACTCTATGCTCTCTTTAAACTAGTGTTGTTCGTCTGTTGTGTCTGATTCAGACTCAGTTTAAATGTGGTGTAGACCTGGTTTACACTAACTCTATGCTCTCTTTAAACTAGTGTTGTTCATCTGTTGTGTCTGATTCAGACTCAGTTTAAATGTGGTTTAGACCTGGTTTACACTAACTCTATGCTCTCTTTAAACTAGTGTTGTTCATCTGTTGTGTCTGATTCAGACTCAGTTTAAATGTGGTGTAGACCTGGTTTACACTAACTCTATGCTCTCTTTAAACTAGTGTTGTTCGTCTGTTGTGTCTGATTCAGACTCAGTTTAAATGTGGTGTAGACCTGGTTTACACTAACTCTATGCTCTCTTTAAACTAGTGTTGTTCATCTGTTGTGTCTGATTCAGACTCAGTTTAAATGTGGTTTAGACCTGGTTTACACTAACTCTATGCTCTCTTTAAACTAGTGTTGTTCGTCTGTTGTGTCTGATTCAGACTCAGTTTAAATGTGGTTTAGACCTGGTTTACACTAACTCTATGCTCTCTTTAAACTAGTGTTGTTCGTCTGTTGTGTCTGATTCAGACTCAGTTTAAATGTGGTTTAGACCTGGTTTACACTAACTCTATGCTCTCTTTAAACTAGTGTTGTTCGTCTGTTGTGTCTGATTCAGACTCAGTTTAAATGTGGTTTAGACCTGGTTTACACTAACTCTATGCTCTCTTTAAACTAGTGTTGTTCGTCTGTTGTGTCTGATTCAGACTCAGTTTAAATGTGGTTTAGACCTGGTTTACACTAACTCTATGCTCTCTTTAAACTAGTGTTGTTCTCTGTTGTGTCTGATTCAGACTCAGTTTAAATGTGGTGTAGACCTGGTTTACACTAACTCTATGCTCTCTTTAAACTAGTGTTGTTCGTCTGTTGTGTCTGATTCAGACTCAGTTTAAATGTGGTTTAGACCTGGTTTACACTAACTCTATGCTCTCTTTAAACTAGTGTTGTTCGTCTGTTGTGTCTGATTCAGACTCAGTTTAAATGTGGTGTAGACCTGGTTTACATTAACTCTATGCTCTCTTTAAACTAGTGTTGTTCGTCTGTTGTGTCTGATTCAGACTCAGTTTAAATGTGGTGTAGACCTGGTTTACACTAACTCTATGCTCTCTTTAAACTAGTGTTGTTCGTCTGTTGTGTCTGATTCAGACTCAGTTTAAATGTGGTGTAGACCTGGTTTACACTAACTCTATGCTCTCTTTAAACTAGTGTTGTTCGTCTGTTGTGTCTGATTCAGACTCAGTTTAAATGTGGTGTAGACCTGGTTTACACTAACTCTATGCTCTCTTTAAACTAGTGTTGTTCGTCTGTTGTGTCTGATTCAGACTCAGTTTAAATGTGGTGTAGACCTGGTTTACACTAACTCTATGCTCTCTTTAAACTAGTGTTGTTCATCTGTTGTGTCTGATTCAGACTCAGTTTAAATGTGGTGTAGACCTGGTTTACACTAACTCTATGCTCTCTTTAAACTAGTGTTGTTCATCTGTTGTGTCTGATTCAGACTCAGTTTAAATGTGGTTTAGACCTGGTTTACACTAACTCTATGCTCTCTTTAAACTAGTGTTGTTCATCTGTTGTGTCTGATTCAGACTCAGTTTAAATGTGGTTTAGACCTGGTTTACACTAACTCTATGCTCTCTTTAAACTAGTGTTGTTCGTCTGTTGTGTCTGATTCAGACTCAGTTTAAATGTGGTTTAGACCTGGTTTACACTAACTCTATGCTCTCTTTAAACTAGTGTTGTTCATCTGTTGTGTCTGATTCAGACTCAGTTTAAATGTGGTGTAGACCTGGTTTACACTAACTCTATGCTCTCTTTAAACTAGTGTTGTTCGTCTGTTGTGTCTGATTCAGACTCAGTTTAAATGTGGTTTAGACCTGGTTTACATTAACTCTATGCTCTCTTTAAACTAGTGTTGTTCATCTGTTGTGTCTGATTCAGACTCAGTTTAAATGTGGTGTAGACCTGGTTTACACTAACTCTATGCTCTCTTTAAACTAGTGTTGTTCGTCTGTTGTGTCTGATTCAGACTCAGTTTAAATGTGGTGTAGACCTGGTTTACACTAACTCTATGCTCTCTTTAAACTAGTGTTGTTCGTCTGTTGTGTCTGATTCAGACTCAGTTTAAATGTGGTTTAGACCTGGTTTACACTAACTCTATGCTCTCTTTAAACTAGTGTTGTTCGTCTGTTGTGTCTGATTCAGACTCAGTTTAAATGTGGTGTAGACCTGGTTTACACTAACTCTATGCTCTCTTTAAACTAGTGTTGTTCATCTGTTGTGTCTGATTCAGACTCAGTTTAAATGTGGTTTAGACCTGGTTTACACTAACTCTATGCTCTCTTTAAACTAGTGTTGTTCATCTGTTGTGTCTGATTCAGACTCAGTTTAAATGTGGTGTAGACCTGGTTTACACTAACTCTATGCTCTCTTTAAACTAGTGTTGTTCGTCTGTTGTGTCTGATTCAGACTCAGTTTAAATGTGGTTTAGACCTGGTTTACACTAACTCTATGCTCTCTTTAAACTAGTGTTGTTCGTCTGTTGTGTCTGATTCAGACTCAGTTTAAATGTGGTGTAGACCTGGTTTACACTAACTCTATGCTCTCTTTAAACTAGTGTTGTTCATCTGTTGTGTCTGATTCAGACTCAGTTTAAATGTGGTTTAGACCTGGTTTACACTAACTCTATGCTCTCTTTAAACTAGTGTTGTTCATCTGTTGTGTCTGATTCAGACTCAGTTTAAATGTGGTTTAGACCTGGTTTACACTAACTCTATGCTCTCTTTAAACTAGTGTTGTTCGTCTGTTGTGTCTGATTCAGACTCAGTTTAAATGTGGTTTAGACCTGGTTTACACTAACTCTATGCTCTCTTTAAACTAGTGTTGTTCGTCTGTTGTGTCTGATTCAGACTCAGTTTAAATGTGGTTTAGACCTGGTTTACACTAACTCTATGCTCTCTTTAAACTAGTGTTGTTCGTCTGTTGTGTCTGATTCAGACTCAGTTTAAATGTGGTGTAGACCTGGTTTACACTAACTCTATGCTCTCTTTAAACTAGTGTTGTCTGTTGTGTCTGATTCAGACTCAGTTTAAATGTGGTGTAGACCTGGTTTACACTAACTCTATGCTCTCTTTAAACTAGTGTTGTTCATCTGTTGTGTCTGATTCAGACTCAGTTTAAATGTGGTGTAGACCTGGTTTACACTAACTCTATGCTCTCTTTAAACTAGTGTTGTTCATCTGTTGTGTCTGATTCAGACTCAGTTTAAATGTGGTTTAGACCTGGTTTACACTAACTCTATGCTCTCTTTAAACTAGTGTTGTTCTCTGTTGTGTCTGATTCAGACTCAGTTTAAATGTGGTGTAGACCTGGTTTACACTAACTCTATGCTCTCTTTAAACTAGTGTTGTTCGTCTGTTGTGTCTGATTCAGACTCAGTTTAAATGTGGTTTAGACCTGGTTTACACTAACTCTATGCTCTCTTTAAACTAGTGTTGTTCGTCTGTTGTGTCTGATTCAGACTCAGTTTAAATGTGGTTTAGACCTGGTTTACACTAACTCTATGCTCTCTTTAAACTAGTGTTGTTCTCTGTTGTGTCTGATTCAGACTCAGTTTAAATGTGGTTTAGACCTGGTTTACACTAACTCTATGCTCTCTTTAAACTAGTGTTGTTCGTCTGTTGTGTCTGATTCAGACTCAGTTTAAATGTGGTTTAGACCTGGTTTACACTAACTCTATGCTCTCTTTAAACTAGTGTTGTTCTCTGTTGTGTCTGATTCAGACTCAGTTTAAATGTGGTGTAGACCTGGTTTACATTAACTCTATGCTCTCTTTAAACTAGTGTTGTTCATCTGTTGTGTCTGATTCAGACTCAGTTTAAATGTGGTTTAGACCTGGTTTACACTAACTCTATGCTCTCTTTAAACTAGTGTTGTTCGTCTGTTGTGTCTGATTCAGACTCAGTTTAAATGTGGTGTAGACCTGGTTTACACTAACTCTATGCTCTCTTTAAACTAGTGTTGTTCGTCTGTTGTGTCTGATTCAGACTCAGTTTAAATGTGGTTTAGACCTGGTTTACACTAACTCTATGCTCTCTTTAAACTAGTGTTGTTCTCTGTTGTGTCTGATTCAGACTCAGTTTAAATGTGGTGTAGACCTGGTTTACACTAACTCTATGCTCTCTTTAAACTAGTGTTGTTCATCTGTTGTGTCTGATTCAGACTCAGTTTAAATGTGGTTTAGACCTGGTTTACACTAACTCTATGCTCTCTTTAAACTAGTGTTGTTCATCTGTTGTGTCTGATTCAGACTCAGTTTAAATGTGGTGTAGACCTGGTTTACACTAACTCTATGCTCTCTTTAAACTAGTGTTGTTCATCTGTTGTGTCTGATTCAGACTCAGTTTAAATGTGGTTTAGACCTGGTTTACACTAACTCTATGCTCTCTTTAAACTAGTGTTGTTCGTCTGTTGTGTCTGATTCAGACTCAGTTTAAATGTGGTTTAGACCTGGTTTACACTAACTCTATGCTCTCTTTAAACTAGTGTTGTTCGTCTGTTGTGTCTGATTCAGACTCAGTTTAAATGTGGTTTAGACCTGGTTTACACTAACTCTATGCTCTCTTTAAACTAGTGTTGTTCGTCTGTTGTGTCTGATTCAGACTCAGTTTAAATGTGGTGTAGACCTGGTTTACACTAACTCTATGCTCTCTTTAAACTAGTGTTGTTCGTCTGTTGTGTCTGATTCAGACTCAGTTTAAATGTGGTGTAGACCTGGTTTACACTAACTCTATGCTCTCTTTAAACTAGTGTTGTTCGTCTGTTGTGTCTGATTCAGACTCAGTTTAAATGTGGTTTAGACCTGGTTTACACTAACTCTATGCTCTCTTTAAACTAGTGTTGTTCATCTGTTGTGTCTGATTCAGACTCAGTTTAAATGTGGTGTAGACCTGGTTTACACTAACTCTATGCTCTCTTTAAACTAGTGTTGTTCATCTGTTGTGTCTGATTCAGACTCAGTTTAAATGTGGTTTAGACCTGGTTTACACTAACTCTATGCTCTCTTTAAACTAGTGTTGTTCGTCTGTTGTGTCTGATTCAGACTCAGTTTAAATGTGGTTTAGACCTGGTTTACACTAACTCTATGCTCTCTTTAAACTAGTGTTGTTCGTCTGTTGTGTCTGATTCAGACTCAGTTTAAATGTGGTGTAGACCTGGTTTACATTAACTCTATGCTCTCTTTAAACTAGTGTTGTTCATCTGTTGTGTCTGATTCAGACTCAGTTTAAATGTGGTTTAGACCTGGTTTACACTAACTCTATGCTCTCTTTAAACTAGTGTTGTTCGTCTGTTGTGTCTGATTCAGACTCAGTTTAAATGTGGTGTAGACCTGGTTTACACTAACTCTATGCTCTCTTTAAACTAGTGTTGTTCATCTGTTGTGTCTGATTCAGACTCAGTTTAAATGTGGTGTAGACCTGGTTTACACTAACTCTATGCTCTCTTTAAACTAGTGTTGTTCATCTGTTGTGTCTGATTCAGACTCAGTTTAAATGTGGTGTAGACCTGGTTTACACTAACTCTATGCTCTCTTTAAACTAGTGTTGTTCGTCTGTTGTGTCTGATTCAGACTCAGTTTAAATGTGGTGTAGACCTGGTTTACACTAACTCTATGCTCTCTTTAAACTAGTGTTGTTCATCTGTTGTGTCTGATTCAGACTCAGTTTAAATGTGGTGTAGACCTGGTTTACACTAACTCTATGCTCTCTTTAAACTAGTGTTGTTCGTCTGTTGTGTCTGATTCAGACTCAGTTTAAATGTGGTGTAGACCTGGTTTACACTAACTCTATGCTCTCTTTAAACTAGTGTTGTTCATCTGTTGTGTCTGATTCAGACTCAGTTTAAATGTGGTGTAGACCTGGTTTACACTAACTCTATGCTCTCTTTAAACTAGTGTTGTTCATCTGTTGTGTCTGATTCAGACTCAGTTTAAATGTGGTTTAGACCTGGTTTACACTAACTCTATGCTCTCTTTAAACTAGTGTTGTTCATCTGTTGTGTCTGATTCAGACTCAGTTTAAATGTGGTTTAGACCTGGTTTACACTAACTCTATGCTCTCTTTAAACTAGTGTTGTTCGTCTGTTGTGTCTGATTCAGACTCAGTTTAAATGTGGTGTAGACCTGGTTTACACTAACTCTATGCTCTCTTTAAACTAGTGTTGTTCATCTGTTGTGTCTGATCCTGTAAAAGTCTGTTCCTCTGTTTACAGCCAGGAAGTGTTTATTAAAGTTAATAAAATGGGTTTGTGAATGAATGTTCTTTAGAAACATGGTGAAAGTGAATCTAAGTGTGTGTGTGTGTGTGTGTGTGTGTGTGTGTGTGTGTGTGTGTGTGTGTGTGTGTGTGTGTGTGTGTGTGTGTGTGTGTGTGTGTGTGTGTGTGTGTGTGTGTGTGTGTGTGTGTAACCTGCAGCTGTCTCTGCCCTGGCCCCAGTCTGTGGTGTGTGTGTGTGTGTTACCTGCCCTCAGGTGTGTGTTCAGGTGTGTGTCTGTGCTGAGGCGGGGGCAGAGGGGCTTTCAGAGCCTGGAGGCGCCCCACGGCCAACACACACACTGTCCGCTCCAGTGTAACACACATAAACACACACTACACACCAACGACACACTGCAGCTTTATCTCCGAGGGCTTTGTTCTGCTTTGTTTTAATGATGATTAAAAAACAACATGAATCCAACCTTCTTTTGTTTTAAAACTATTCTGTAGTCACTCGATGTTCCACCACAGCGTCTCAGAGAAACAACCAAGATATTTACTGTGAGTTAGAAAAGAAACAGATGTAATAATGGTGTTTCTTACTTTGACTGTGGTTCTAGTGTCACAGAAGTCTTTTTACAGCTCAGTCAGTCTCTTTAAATCAAAGTGAACACTCCCACACTCCGGATGTTTTTCTGATTCTATGCATCGGCACAAAAGAGGTTTTCAAAGAAAAAGGGATTGTTTTAAAGACATTTTCTTTAAATTCTATGGCCTCCACGTCTCCTTTAAATTTGAAAAATCTGCTCGGTCACCTCTTCCTTTTGTTGGATTACACACACATTACACACACATTACACACACATTACACACACATTACACACACATTACACACACATTACACACACATTACACACACATTACACACACATTACACACACATTACACACACATTACACACACATATTGGACAGAGTTACAGAGGAACACACACAGAACCTGTGCAAGAGTTGTATACTCACCGTCACGTCCTCAGTCCTCAAACTGGAGTCTTGACCCCGCCTCCAAACTGTACAGGTGAGATGCCTGACAGGTCCCTGTGAGGAAAAGGGAAAAGTTTGAAATAAAAAGCCAGAATCCTCTCTCGACACAAACAGAGCTGGGTTTAATGGGTTGTAAACTAATCGCTGTGAAAAGATTCCTCACAAACAGAGAAGGCTTTCCTGAGAATACATTGACTTAAACAGACACAGCTCTGTTACACAGTGAGGTCGATGAGTAACAGAAGAGAACCCTGACCCTGAATATTTTAAAGAACCGTGTTTGAAATGCAAACGAGCTAGTGTGCTAAAGTGTTTTCTTAAAAACTCATTAACCTTTCTTTCAATGGAATAAAATGACATGCTGTAGATATTAATGGAGTAAAGTTCCAGGTGCTTTAATCCTGTTTAATCCTGTGTTTATCTGTTGAGCAGCTCTTGGACAGGACATTTGTATTTCCAATGGGACTTTTCTGGTTAAATAAAGATTACATAAAAAAACAGTATGTCAGAATAAATGACAAAACAAACCCATTCATAGGTTTCTCTTGTTTCTCATAATGGCCTTTGGTTCTGTTGAACGCAGATACAGATCATTTTTAGATTCTGTATTTATTTGTTTGATTTTAATATTTTTGATCTCAAACGTACAGCACTTTGGTAAAGATTGTTTTAAATGTGCTTCAGTAAAAAGTTGGGCGGATACTACAGCTTTTATCTTTATTAAAACTAAATATTATAAGCTACTGTGGCCTCCTGGAGGCCAAACTCTTTTAACAAAGCACGTCTAACTCGAGCTCATAAGCTCCTCGTGGTTCCTGCGGGTCCCTCAGGTGTTGTGGGCCTGTGTCTGATTCTTCTGTAAAAGGTTAGGGTCGGTGAACACCATGAGCCTAATGCAGAGCGTCAGCTTCATTAAGATTCTCCCTCGGCTCCTGTTCATCCGCAGCTGAATTAGCGCCTTTCTGCTCCTTTTAACTTTCTATTTCTTTATGTAAATCACTGACAGTTTGTTCACTTTGCTGCATCCTCTGTTTACCGTCAGCTCCAAGTCTCAGCCGCATTTCGATCTAAAACCCAGGGAGAGGTTTCTAAACATAAAAGACAAAGTGTGTGTCAAAATATGTCAGATATCCACAAATCTTTTCTGTAAACGCTGTTTCTTTTTCCTGATTTAAATGAATCTGGACTCATTCTTAACTTTGAGCAACAGCAGCGTAGTAACATGTTCTGCTTCTTTCATTAAAAATAAACTAAAACTTGACTAATTTTCCAGTGATCAAAACTACAAATCCTGAAAAAGGACTCCAACAAGCACCTTTTTGTCCACTGAGCACCGAGTTTAACAAAGCTCACAAAAAGAAGCATGTACAGAAATAATCAGAGGGAAAAACTCTCTTCTTAATGAAGAACTCGACACTAAAGATCCTTGTCGGACGTTTAGACTAACGCACTGTGGCTTTTCTAAACCGGTTAATGCAGATATTTATGGGATAAAGGTTGATGCAGTAAAAAAAGGTCGAACGTGAGACAAGAACAGTTTAGAAATGTAAAGTCTTCACTGTGAATCTAATTTCCATAACTAATAGAAATCCTATTGTTGTTTCTGTCCTTTTCCAGGACGTGCCGTAAACTCTCGTCCTGGGACACGTCCCGCCGCCTGCTCCCCTCCTTCTCCTGTTTCCTATCCGTCGTCTCATCAGCGAGAGCAGTTAATTTTGGGATTAATTTGCGACGGCGGGCTCTTTCCGGGGATTTGTAGCCGGAGCCGCAGACACTTATCTTGGTCATTACGGCGCCCGTATTGGATTGGAGCGCTTTAGTATCAGCCGAACAGTGGAGCGGTCTAACGGGGATTTAGATAAGGAGCGGCTCATTACGGCTCTGCACAGCCACTGCAGCCCAGACTTCCACCTGAGACGAGTGCTGCTCCGGATCTACATGTGTCGGACTTTCCCGAGTGGAGCTTAAACACTGAGGGTTTCAAAGGGCAACATTTACTGGACTATCCCTCCATTTGTCTGAATTAAATATTATTAGAACAAGAGTTTCTGAAGAAAACAATCTTCACTAAACAAATTGCCTTTTGGTTTAGATCAGTGACTCTCAAACCTTTCACATTGAGTATAAAATATGTCTCTAAGCACAGCCTAATCTTCTGTTTTAAATCATATACAGTAAATACAGTGTAATATAGACAATATAGATGAATGTAGTTCAATAAATATATAAAGTTTTACTGGATTTGAGCCTAAATCTTTCTGAACCACAGCCTCATGTTTTCTTGTCTTACTGAACTGTTGTTTTATCCAAGCTTTTATATAAATGATATAAGTTCTGAACGTTGTAGTTCGATGCTAATGCATCGTTTGATAAAGTGTTTGTAAAGTGGTAAACACAGAAATCCTTCCATCTTCATCCAGAAGATGTTCACTTCACTAAGGATCTTCTCTGAAATAAAAGCGGTCTTACCTGGAAGATTAGGACGGTCGATGGGTTCCTCACTGTCGCTGTTTGAGTCGTAAAGACTGGCTGTTTTCTCATTTCCCTCCAAAACCGTCAGATAACTAACATCTCTCCTGTTTCCAGATTCAAACGTTAGACTTTGAACTGGTTTGGAATAAAAAGTTGCAGGTAAATAACCAAGTCTTTCGGCTAAATTCTCCTTCTGTAAAACTTTCTGCTGCTTTTTCGGGAGTGCCATGCTGTAGCAAAGAGGCGGACCTAGATAAACCTCTTCGGTACAAGCTGCGAACAGCGTCTCCTCGTCTCGGATGTCAGGACTTTGAGATGGGACAGAAGTAGGACTGGTCAGTCTCTGCTCAGCCAGAGTTTCCTTGTCTAGATCTTGGTTCGGTTTTGAGCTTTGTGGTTTTGTAAAAGGTTCAGGACTTGGCGTGTTGTTGGACGGAGTGGAGGTTTTATCTTCCAAACGCTGAAGTACTTCGCCGCAGTCGCTGTCGTGTGAGGACAGAGAGAGGTATGAGTAGAAGTCTCCATTACGAAGATGAACGGGACGATGGGAGTGCTCCAAGACCTGGGATCAAAAACAAAAACAGGAAAGTATTCAGAGTTTCGTTTGGAAGTAAAGTAACTGAGCTCATGTCTAAGGAACGTCTACATGATTTTGAAAATATAAGTTAGACTGTTAATAGTTCCATACAATCAAAATCTAGCTTTAGGCTTTTACATTTTATTTTGGCGTACAAACATTTCCTTCAGGGGTCTCTACAACACATCCTCTTCCTCCATCTGTCCCTCTCTTCCTCATCCTCTTCTCTCACACGACTACCTTCCTGTCTCCTTCACTTCATCCATAAACCTCCTCTGAACAAGTCCAAACCAAACGCAGCTTTAATGTCAAGTGAAGAAATAAACCAGAGTCCAATCAACAGCAAGTGTGAAACTTTTCTTTCTTCTTGAAGTCATTGGCCTGTGTTCTGTATTTAACGATTTTAAAAACAAAACAAAAATGTATTTACGATTCTTTTCAGCCTCATTCTTTGAAGTGTTTTCCTTTTGTGTTTTATTCTGCCTTTTTTATCAGTGACTTTGGCGGAAAACTTTCAGACTAAATTCTCTGTAAATTCTCAGAAATAATCAAAGACGATGAACTGATGAGCTTTTAAATGAGTCGACTCGCTAAAGAAACACCAGAAATGAGTCATTACTAACTCCCAGTTTTGATCCGTGATGCGATTTATTGAATTACTCCGACTCAGCGAACACATTAACGGAAATAACTTTGGAGACTTTTGCATTAATTTGTTCTTAAACGCTACAAAAGACACAGGGTCAAACAGGACTTCATCTGAGAACGTTCAACTTTGGAAGCCTTACGTGACTCTGTTTTACATTAAAGCTGGGATTTACCTCGAAAATCCTTTTAAAATCCAAAACAATCAGAATAAAGTGACGTGTGCTGTCACTAAAGTAGGACAGTTTTATATCAAAAAGAAAAGATGGTCTAAGACTGTATCTACTACCGTGTATCAGGCCCTGGTTTTGTTTTTTACTCGATATTCAAAAGGTCTGCGCTCTTTACTACAACACTATTTAGTAAGTGTACAGCCTGAAAAGTTATATAGTGTAGCCTTAATTTCCAATAAATAAGCAGAGGTTACTCTATCTCCTGAGCTCTCATGTGTCTTCTGCTTCATACAGGCTTTTACTTTTCAAGCTTCTCTTTGATGCTTCAATAATTAGAATGATTTTCTGCTGATGACCATTATTTTCTGTTTAAATCTCTTTTGTGGTCCATTTCTAAATCTCTAAAACTGGAAAATTACTTTAATTTAAGCTATGATATGAGAGCATCTACTTTATGACTACCTTAAAAAACATACCGTGACATCAACTAAAGTAAACAGAATTTAACTCAAGTTGAACTCTCTGAACGCTTTAGTAGAAACGTTAAATGTACCTTTTCTCTGATCTGTGTGAATGAAGCTGGACTCTGCTCTGTCTTCAGCTCCATCCACATCGATTCTTCTGTTTCCTTATTCCTCCGTACGTTAGCCGTCATATCCATGATCTCCATCACAAAGCTGTGCACGTTTTCCTCCGATGCTCCGGTTTCTTCATCAGCAGACTGAAAGCCAGAGGGATGATGGCTACAGCAGTGAGCGCCGTGCCGTCTTTTGGTTTGAAGCTCTCTGTCTCTTACTTCCCTTTTCGTTTGCTCCAGTACCAGAGACATAAACTTGAACTGCTCTTGAATCGTTATGGCTTTTCGTCCGTTTGTTTTTGGAAAAGCATCATGGGAACCGGAGTCTTCAATCGGTGAAGGAGGGGACGGCATTATGGAGTTGTGGCATGGAAGTTCCCCCTTCAGCTGACCGACTAAATGTGATGCTCTTTTTGAAACGTTACCTTCTTGATTTATTTCAGATTGTGGGAAAAACTTGCTCACGTCATGTCTTACTTCATCTGATTTCCCAAAAACATACGGATCTCTTACCGTCTCTCCTTTCTTGGTAAAAACACTAGACTCTTCCCAAAGCAGCTCATCATCTTCATCTTTACTTTTTAAACAACTTTGATCAACGTTTCCGTTTTCAACATCGTCCACAAACTGGCTAATGTAGCTTCTGGTTAAGCTACGCCGGTTTTCTTCTTCTGAATGTTTGTTATGACTGTGTTTTGTGCTCATTTCAGTGAATCTGGAGGAATTTAGAAACATGTGCTCTGCGTTTTCATTATTGTGAAGGTTTGAACCGCATTGTAGCTCGTCGTTTAGCCCCGCTTCAGATTTGGAAAACGGAGCTCGGATCCAGTTTTGTAGCTCTCTTTGCATGTAATCCAATCCAAAAGATGCCTCAAACTCGTCTTCGTTTGCTGATGACGTCGCACTAAACCGTTCCTCTTGTTCGTCTCTAACTCCTAACTCTTCTTCCGTTAGCGTCGAAGATGACAAAAGATCGCTGTCGTCATCATCGTCGTCCGTACAAGCCGACGACACGTTGACCACCATGCTCAAACTCGCTCCGTCCACTTCATCCAACCTATTCCCGGGTTTTTTGACGTAGAAGTTACCGTTAGCAGCAGAAGCAGGATCTAAAAACATCTGCCGCTTGTCTTTTCTGCCGTTAAAATCATCCGAAGCCACAGAGGAATCTTCGGCGCTGCTTAGCTCTGTTAAAGAAGCGTTTGCAGAGCTTTCGTTAATTAAAGACGGTGGACTTAGACGTAAAGAAATCCCAGATAATGGTGAAAGTTTTCCACCGAGAGATGGAGAAACAGAAATACGGTTTGGAGAGATGCTACGTAGAGTCATGTCGGAAACGCTACGTGTCATTTTTCCCGCTAACGGACTTTGAATATTTTCAAGGCGCTTCAATAAATCGAGTGTTCTTCTGCTCAATTCACCAGATGAACTTTGGATGTCTTTTTCTACAATCTCTTCCTTTGGTTCCATTTCTACGTCTTTAAAACCACCTTCGACTTCTCCTTCAAAGTTACGATTCAGGACCAGGCCACGTTCCGATGCGCTGCGTTGTATCGGGAATAACTCGCCGCCCAAAGCTAACAGTGACTCTAGTGACGACCCGTGTGATAAAACTGGAATAAAATTATTTTCTAGACCACTTTTCTGCTGAATGTTTAACTCATGGAACGGCTTTGTAGATTCATATTCAAAATCAGAATCGGAGTCGGCTGGAGTCAGAATTCCTCGTCCGTTTATAAAAATTTCCACCGCTTCTCCTGCGCATCTCCTGTGCCTCCTTTTTCGCTCATCTTCCTCTCTTCTTTCGCTCAAATGATCCTTGATTTGTTCAGTATTGTGTTTGCTTAAACCTGGCTCATTTACATCCTCACTGTTTTCTTCCTTTTCAAACTTCCTTCTATCTTTCTCAATTGTCTTTTCCTCATAAACCTGTTCTTCAAACTCATCTCTGTCTTGTATTTCCGAGTTTGCCTTTTCAGTGTCTCCAGTATCAATTCCACTTTCGCTTTCCGATCTCCCACTATTCACCGACAATCTGCCTTCTCTTCCGTCTTTGCCTTCTCCTTCCCATTTTCCATGTTTACATTTCATAATCCCTCCCAAAAGATCCGGTAAAGACTCGACAGAGGAAAATGAAGAATCTTTGCTTAACGTTTTTGTGAGTAACTTGTGTTTTACGACTTTATTTTTCGAAGAGAAATGAGGAAACTGTGGCTGTTTGTACAACTCCACGTTGTGAAGGATGTAAACGTGGTACACGTTGTGATTCCCTTTTGGTTGAATCCCATTTGGTTGATTTCCGTCAGACGTAAAGCTGTTTTGTGTCGGTAGATCATGAGTTAAGTCTGGTTCCTGTGGCTCCTCTTTGGTTTCACTGATGGTCATGTCTGTCTCGTCCCAT
This sequence comes from Neodontobutis hainanensis, assembly GCA_024349245.1. Classification (NCBI taxonomy): domain Eukaryota; kingdom Metazoa; phylum Chordata; class Actinopteri; order Gobiiformes; family Odontobutidae; genus Neodontobutis; species Neodontobutis hainanensis. Next base: position 951,040 of record JALDNG010000146.1, on the reverse strand, counting down.
TCCCACGAGTCGTCTGTTGTAATTCCCGTCGTTCCGGTTTGGACTGACGTTATTTGGTGGAGATCGACTAAACCAGGCTCCAAGAAGTTTCCAGGAACCTGCAGAAAAGAACAATAAACAACATTAAAACTGTTAAAGGGCTGTTAAACAGAGATATTTATCAGAGGCATTACATTAAAAGTTTTTTTAACAAATTGAGATTTTTTTAATTCGGAAAAAAGTCATATATATTTTTGGGCTCCATTGTTTCATGCCATTTCCAGTAAAGAGTAAAGCTTTGAACAAACGGAAAAAAAACAAAAAAACGTTTCTATTGTTCAGATGAATTAGTCGGGTCTCGGTGGATTTGAGTTGGTTTTGTACGGGACAATACCAACAAACACAAAACAAATGCATCCAATCAGAAAAACAAAGCATATTTCAGATGTAGTTACGATTAGGATTTCTTTTCAGTGGAAACAGCTTTTCTTGTTTCTCTTAAGATGCACTGCAATAAATATTTTGGCCATTTTAGCAAGTCTAAAAAAAGAGCTTGCCTTTTATAATTATTCAACCATCATCTAATTATTAGCAATTCCGTAATTAACATAGGTCTTTACGGGTTTGAAAAGGTCTTGTTTTGGACGTTAAGACCAACCAAGACCACAAATGGCATATTTGTCTGTTCTTGGGATTGAATAAAAACCTCAATCACTTTATATTCAATTAAAAAAATTGCGATTACGTTGTTCTTTAAAAACTCGGCTTTGATAAGAAACAGTGTTGGTCTCGTACTCTCTGGTCTCGAATGAGACCTGGTCTTGGTCCAACACTGGGTCTGAGTGGGTTTATGTGAATGTGACTGTGCAGATGATCAGAAACAAGAATGAATCTGTAATATCTGTTTTTGTCTCTGAGAACGTCTCGTCACTCTGTGCTAATAGCCTGTTCTGTTTGTCTCTGCGCAGAACATCCAAGCTCTCTCAGTTTAAGAGAATGTCTAATATGTATTTCCCTGTTCTCTTGTTGTTAACGAGACTCGCAGCAGTTTGGATAATTACGTCTGTGTGAGTTTCAGTCGAAGCACATTTCTACTCTCCTTTCCTGTCTTTGATTACGTATTTACTCTTTTTCTCACGAGTCGCCTCTGAATTATTCATGACTTTGTTCCACAGCGCTTCGTTTGTCTTCAGATTTATGAGCTGCGGGCTTTAGATGATTTTAGTCAGATGTTTTTTTCTGAAATGATCAGAGGCTGTTTGAATTGGGAGATTTTGTGTCAGTGTCACTTTGAGAACGAGGCTCGAGTCGCTCGCAGAAGAAAGAAAACACAGCGCTCCTCTTGTTTTTTAATAAGTCTGATGCTAAAACAGGAGACGAAACAAAGAGAGATCAACAAAATATCAACTGGGTTTAAGCTCTGTCTGAGGATTATTTTCAGGAAATGTGTGTACAGTGTTTGTGCCCCGGTGCTTTATTCCTTCTGTGTGGTCCCATGTCACGGTCCCCCTGTGCCCTGATTGGTTGGCTGTAAACGCTGAGCCATTTCCCATTAGCTGTGGTTTGACTGGTCCCATTTGTTCGTGTAGCATCGGTGGAAAGCCCAAGGAGAGCGGCGAGCGGTGATTATTCATGCGGCGTTCGGTCGGGGTTTCTCTGTCACAAAGTCCGGGGATCCAGGGTTTGAATGAAAATGAACTGGAGCGAGCAGATAAATCACCTCAGTGGCAAAAACACTCTGAATACGAGACTCCATGTGGTCCGGGTAACTCTGAGAGAGAGGACGAGGACTATGTGGCAGAAATATAAACACTGTAAATATCAGGACAACAACTGACCCCAACACAGTTTCGAGAAAAATGATCAAACAAATCATAAGAAATTTCACTTGAAAGTAAGTGTTAATAATGTATAACTATGGTATTGTCAGGTTCATAAAAGGTTTAATAAGGAGGTATTAACGGGTAAATCCAAGAGAAGGAGCAGGACACTTTTGATTATTGATGATGGTTCAAGACATTCATGAACCCAACCCTGTTTCCACTGGGTTTGTTCAGAGACAAAAGCATGTCCCTGCAGGGCCACCACTTTTGTCACCAGATGTTGCCAAAACCTACAAATGCCATCTTTACATTTCATTCAACACGTTCAGGATAAATATCTAAAGCAAATATGGTTGAATGTCTGACTAATATTACTGTTGTAGTTAAGTAGATATTTAGCTTCTGTCAGCCACTAAAAGAATAATGTTGTAATAATGTTATCATTTTCTTTACTTATGAAGTTAATAGTGTTATTTATTTGATTTTTTACACAGCCCTTCACTGCCACGTGAATAATCCCGGTTCAAGAAAGTATAACATATTCTTATATTTTTGAAGCTAATGTAATTTTTGGAAATCCTAAAGTGATTGTGTCGAACTCTGTCAGAGTTTCAGCGGCAGTAACATTCGCAGAGACTGGTTATTTGTCTTATTAATGAGTTTATGCAAGAATATTACATTGTTCAGCAAATAACCCCAAATGATCTTTATCAGAATTTATTAGCACACGTCATTAAAGAGGCTCCTCAAGGCTCTGACCATCAGGGACACAATCTAAATGTTTAAAGGCGGTGTTGATCCTCAGGAGCAGGGCTCTCTCTCTCAGAACAACACTGGAGCACAAGACAAATAACAGAGTGCACTCCGCCTGACCTCGCACTCGACCCCAGCCCCAGGAAGAACAAAGAGAGGGACCTGACGGACGGCTGGGGGGACGCAGGGGGGACGATCCAGGTGCTTTAGGTTTTAAAAAACAAACGGTGATAAAAAGTCTTCAGATGTGATTGTGTGAAAAATAATTTGAAATAGATTTGTGAAGATAAAGCTGCTTTATGGTTAAATCGACCAGGACCGTGAATACTGCAGCCCATAAATGAATAAAGTCTGAAAGAGGTTACGTTTAGTCAATCTGCAGAAGGGAATGGCCTTGGCTGTGAGTCTGGTCTTTTAAAGGTCTTCTCTGGACATCAAGACCAACCAAGACCACAGCAGATTTATTTGACCACATCATTCTTGTGCGTGGATAAAAACCTAGTCCCAATAAGGTCCGGTTCTGACCTGTTTAGCTCTACTTTAGTGTTGCTTTGGTGCTGGTTAAGTCAGACTTTGAACTCCTGATTACTCCTGATTTTATTCCTGGTTCAGTCCAGACTTTGTCCTGTCGGTTCTTGTTCAGCCGAGCCTAATTACTGGTTTAATCCTAGTTTTTGTGTTTAGATGTGGTTTAGTCCTATTGTGTCACTCTCTGGTGTCAGACATGACTCGGTCAGTGTGGTGTTGACTACAACACCAGTGTTGATGTGCTGTGCTGTATTCTCTCGTTACTGTGCTTCTAATAACCTAAATAAACTCTGGCAGTGTGAGTTTAACTCTGTGTAGAGGAGTTGACTCTAACCTGAGAGACTCTAGTGTTAATGTACTCTAGAGTCTGTTCTCTTCATTGTTCTGGTGTTTGTCTGCTTCTAACACTTACGTAACCCTTTTGTCCAAACGCACTGGTACCTCTCTGTCTCTGAGCATTTCATTATAATTATAAATCCATAAGGATGTTTTGATCAGATCTACAGAGCACTGTGCTGTGCTTGGGTCGTCTGGAGCTTCTTTTTATATTCCCTGTAGAGAAAACAGTACTTATTAATATAATATTAGTGTTTGTCCTTTCTTTGATTTATTGATTGTTTGGATCTTTTATACAAGGTCAGAAAACCATGTAATAATGACTAATGACTAATGACTATTGTGGCGATGTGTTTCTTTAGATAAAGACTGACATGTTTCCACTGGTGCAGCTCGGTTTGTTTGAGTTTCTCCTGAAGAGGCTTGAGTCCAGAGACAGACGTCTGCTGAGACACTAAAGTCTGTTTCTGTTTGAGAAATGAATCTGATTTAAAAAAGGACTTTCAAAACCTGGATCTATTGCCAAGAATTAATATAAATAAGTTGCTAAAAATGTAGTTTAGTGATGAGAGGCTGAAAGAGAGTTCTGAATATTAGATTTATACAGCTGTTTGTGCTAAATGTAATGTAGACTATAACTTATTTTAGATTTGTAATTAAAAAAGTTAGATCCAACTTTTGTCCAAAACCAGAAACAACATTGATCAGGTTTTCTCTTGGATGTGACGTTTATCACCAGAACAAGGCATGTTTCCAGTAATTTTTTATTTCTTTGAATTAGGATTATTTATCGTCCAATCAACAGACAGCAGTGTTTAGCACCTCCCCTTTTTGGAACGAGGTCCAGGAGCTAAAGTGTCCGTGCAGTAGAACAGTTAGCCTGTTAGCCTGTAGCTGCTGTCACCTAAATGTTTGTACAAATATAGAAACAGCTGAATATAGAGCCCCTCCCTGATGTTCTCTACCCCCTCACAGACAGCACACACTTTGATCTAAATCATCTTGTCCTTGTGGAGTTTGGTTTTTGTCCTTATCGAATATCTCTGCACACTTTCATTTGTCTAGTGGCTAACCAGACGGCGCTGTTAGCTTCTGTCTCGTCGCCTCGATGTAAAACCTGTCAGAGACTCGAGATCTCATTTGCAGTGAGAGTTTGTTTGTGAGCGGCAGACGCAGACAGAGTTCTCGTTCCGTTTCAGTGGTTTTTCACGTCGTCGGGTTTCAGACGATGTAAACTCAACCTCGCACCTGACGCTGACGGGAAACAGAGGCAGGTACGGAGCACGTTTGAGAGGTTTATGTATTTCATAAACTGTAAAAATGGTAAACCAAATTCAAGTGTGATACAAAGGTTGAGCAGTTTCTTCTTCAATAATCCAGACTAAACTGTTTTTTTAAGCTTGTTGTTTAAGTCTCAAAGAACAGAAAAAAAATCTTTAAAACAAAATTACAGTTTTGACACTTTAATCAAATTAATTTCTGCATTTTGTAACATGCCTGTCTTTATAGTTCAGAACATTCAGAGGCCTGTGAAACTTTTATTAAACAGCAGGAAATGAACATGAATGAAGAAAAAGAGTTTACAGTCAAACAATATTAGACAGAGACCACAGCTGTTTTTTTAATTTTAGAACAGTATTTATGTGTTTATAATGACTGCAGAAGTTAAATAAAATCATAATCCCAATAAAAAAGTCCCAAAGTGTCACAGCAGAGTTTCATTATTTCTGTGCTTTAATTTAACAGAGCCTTTTTAAATCATTTAACTTTAAAGACTTTGGGTGGGCAAAAAAAAGACATTTATACTTGAAAAAAAAGATTCAAATTTATTTTTAAAGGCTAGAATTAAAATATATGTATATTTGAATTGTTAAAAACAGAGAAATAAAATTTTCTTTTATTTTCTTTTATTTTTGTCATACTGCTCTGCCCGACTGTAAATGGAGTTCTGTCCTTTAAGGTTTTTTTCCTGCTGTAATCTGCTTTAGCTCTGCTTTATGTCATGTTCTGCTGTGGAGCTGATTACAGTCCAATACTAGGTTTGATGTGGAGTTTTTCTTGCTTTATAAAGGCTGTATGTGTCTGACCTGCTCGTCTCCCAGCTCCCTCTTGAGCCGGTTCTGCCACTGCAGAGCCTGCATCACGATGGCCTCCCAGCGCCGCTCCAGGTTAATGGACAGCAGCTGCAGAGCCTCCTGGTGCTGCTCCGCCTCAGGGCCCAGCTCCGCCGTGGGGCTCGACTGAACACACGAGAGAGTGTTATCTGACAGACACGAGCATCTAAATACAGAGGAACAACTCCCACCTTCGACTCGACTTGTTTACAAGAAAAAAACTCAAATCTGACACAATCAGCACGAATAAAAGAGGACAGTTTCTAAAGGATTAGGTTTAGATTTTTTAAATGAAGTAAATGAAGAATAAAGGTGTGTCGTTGTACCTGGTTTGGCTGCAGCAGTTTCTGGCAGAGTTTGAGAACAGAGGAAACACCTCGACGTCGAGCTCGGATCTCCGAACACAGAGGCTGGAAACAGAAAAGAAACACAGGGTTAAAGGTTAAAGATATCACTTTAACTCAGGGACATGGAGCATTCAAACTAAAGTGTTCTGCCAATTATTTAAACTCTAAACCAGCAACTAGTTTAGTCCTGGTTTAGTCCTGGTTTAGTCCTGGTTTAGTCCTGGTTTAGACCCGGTTTAGTCCCGGTTTAGGCCCGGTTTAGACCCGGTTTAGACCTGGTTTAGTCCTGGTTTAGTCCTGGTTTAGACCCGGTTTAGGCCCGGTTTAGACCCGGTTTAGACCCGGTTTAGACCTGGTTTAGTCCTGGTTTAGACCCGGTTTAGGCCCGGTTTAGACCCGGTTTAGACCCGGTTTAGTCCTGGTTTAGTCCTGGTTTAGTCCTGGTTTAGACCTGGTTTAGTCCTGGTTTAGTCCTGGTTTAGACCTGGTTTAGTCCTGGTTTAGTCCTGGTTTAGACCCGGTTTAGGCCCGGTTTAGGCCCGGTTTAGGCCCGGTTTAGACCTGGTTTAGTCCTGGTTTAGTCCTGGTTTAGACCTGGTTTAGACCCGGTTTAGTCCCGGTTTAGTCCTGGTTTAGACCTGGTTTAGACCTGGTTTAGACCTGGTTTAGACCTGGTTTAGACCTGGTTTAGACCTGGTTTAGACCTGGTTTAGACCTGGTTTAGTCCTGGTTTAGACCTGGTTTAGTCCTGGTTTAGACCTGGTTTAGACCTGGTTTAGACCCGGTTTAGACCCGGTTTAGACCTGGTTTAGACCTGGTTTAGACCCGGTTTAGACCCGGTTTAGACACGGTTTAGTCCCGGTTTAGACCCGGTTTAGACCCGGTTTAGTCCCGGTTTAGACCTGGTTTAGACCTGGTTTAGACCCGGTTTAGACCCGGTTTAGACCCGGTTTAGACCTGGTTTAGACCCGGTTTAGACCCGGTTTAGTCCTGGTTTAGTCCTGGTTTAGACCCGGATTAGACCTGGTTTAGTCCTGCTCCTGCTGGTCTTGGTTTGTTGCTAATTGAAAACTGGTTTCATCTCTAGTTTTAGACGAACTTTGTTAAAGTCCTCTTCAGCTCTATTCTCATTCTTCTCGTCTTCTGCTTCGACATGACTTCAGTCAAACTCGGCTCATTCACAACAATCCATTATCGAGTTCATTCATCTCACGGCGCCTTGATCAGCGTCAACACTGTCCGATATTCTCGCCCCCCTCTGCTTTTCTCTTTAATAAACGCTGCAAAATCCCTTGAAAACACAGCGACTGGCAGCTCTCGTTATAAAGCGCCGTATGTTAATGAGGCGCTCTCAAAGGTCAGTCGTGTGTGCGTCGACATATGCGCGTCACTGCCACCAAACACGGCACCAAAACTGTTTATGCAAATACCGAGCGCCGCCGCAAAGCACTTCCTTTACATTCTCTGTACATTTTTCCAATAAATATTAAACACTATTACAATGAAATGGGATTCTCTCTCCGTCGTGTGCCTTTTCGCTCTTTCTCATTTGCATAAACACACATTTCGTCTTGTTGTGTTTGCACTTAGCCGCCGTCGGTGGATTTTTTTGCCGCTGGAGACAGCTCTGCCTGAAGCCACTACAGTCTGAGCGAGAAGCCGAGGCTTTAAGGAAAGGAACGAAAAGCTGAAGGAGACTTCTGCTGGTTTCATGAAGGTGACTGTATTCTGAGAGAGTTTTGTTTCAAATAGATTCATTGTGAATTATGATATATGACATATTTAGATTACTCTTTTATTTATTCAATCCCTGATGAGGTCCAGCTGCAGCTTCAGAGGTGACCTGTCCTGACCTCCCTCTGCAGCAGAAGCCCAAATACAAAAATCTACATATTTCAAAATAAAAGTCTAATGTGTTGATATGGAACAGTACGTTGTGCATTGCTGTAATTCAACTGCGGGTCATGGATGTTTTGACGTAAAATCTCAGTTGCTCCATTGTCTGATGAACGAGGCTTGTTATAAACTGCTTTGACCCTTTTCAGTCGATCCTTCCATGTGTTCTTTTGCAAAGCAGGATAAAGAGTCTGTTTTTGAATGTGTTTTCACGACTGAACCACATGACTTTATAAAACACTGCTTCAGTGAGATTTACATGATCTCAAACACACACATCTCTGCGTCGTAAACATGAGACACAATCCTCCAACAGGATCAAGAACCTCTGTTTATTCTCATTTCAATAAAATACATTCTTTCTTCCCTGTTCCCTTGATTTCATGTTATACTTGTTTGATATTTAACTCAGATGACATATTCAGTGACTTTTGCAGTTTCAGTTCAACAGGACTCTGTTCTTTATTTAAGGAGTTATTGACAGATTGCAGAAGTACACTGTTAAAAATATTTAAATACTGTGAAAAGACGCCAGTGAATATTTGTAAAATCAATATAACTGGAGTAAATCCACTAAACTACCTTAAAACAAAAAACAGAATTTTTAATATGGGGTTATTAAAAAAGAAAAAAAAAACATTAAGATGCATAATTTTGGTTGAATTTATAGTAAGTTATTCAATAACGCTAAATAAATATATAAAAATACAGTATGTTTCCTTTAGGACTGGGCCAAAAAACAAAGCATTGCATTTACGTTACGTTTTTTATGTTGTCCCTGTATTATTTTACAAAGAAAGAAATACAATATAATAACTTGACATTTTCTTTTCTGCAGTGTAAAGACTGGTGTGTGTGAGCTCAGAGTGTAAAGACTGGTGTGTGAGAGCTCAGAGTGTAAAGACTGGTGTGTGAGAGCTCAGAGTGTAAAGACTGGTGTGTGTGAGCTCAGAGTGTAAAGACTGGTGTGTGAGAGCTCAGAGTGTAAAGACTGGTGTGTGAGAGCTCAGAGTGTAAAGACTGGTGTGTGAGAGCTCAGAGTGTAAAGACTGGTGTGTGTGAGAGCTCAGAGTGTAAAGACTGGTGTGTGAGAGCTCAGAGTGTAAAGACTGGTGTGTGAGAGCTCAGAGTGTAAAGACTGGTGTGTGAGAGCTCAGAGTGTAAAGACTGGTGTGTGAGAGCTGAGAGTGTAAAGACTGGTGTGTGAGAGCTCAGAGTGTAAAGACTGGTGTGTGAGAGCTCAGAGTGTAAAGACTGGTGTGTGAGAGCTCAGAGTGTAAAGACTGGTGTGTGTGAGAGCTGAGAGTGTAAAGACTGGTGTGTGTGAGAGCTCAGAGTGTAAAGACTGGTGTGTGAGAGCTCAGAGTGTAAAGACTGGTGTGTGTGAGAGCTCAGAGTGTAAAGACTGGTGTGTGAGAGCTCAGAGTGTAAAGACTGGTGTGTGAGAGCTCAGAGTGTAAAGACTGGTGTGTGAGAGCTCAGAGTGTAAAGACTGGTGTGTGAGAGCTCAGAGTGTAAAGACTGGTGTGTGAGAGCTCAGAGTGTAAAGACTGGTGTGTGAGAGCTCAGAGTGTAAAGACTGGTGTGTGAGAGCTCAGAGTGTAAAGACTGGTGTGTGAGAGCTCAGAGTGTAAAGACTGGTGTGTGAGAGCTCAGAGTGTAAAGACTGGTGTGTGTGAGCTCAGAGTGTAAAGACTGGTGTGTGAGAGCTCAGAGTGTAAAGACTGGTGTGTGAGAGCTCAGAGTGTAAAGACTGGTGTGTGAGAGCTCAGAGTGTAAAGACTGGTGTGTGAGAGCTCAGAGTGTAAAGACTGGTGTGTGAGAGCTCAGAGTGTAAAGACTGGTGTGTGAGAGCTCAGAGTGTAAAGACTGGTGTGTGAGAGCTCAGAGTGTAAAGACTGGTGTGTGAGAGCTCAGAGTGTAAAGACTGGTGTGTGAGAGCTCAGAGTGTAAAGACTGGTGTGTGAGAGCTCAGAGTGTAAAGACTGGTGTGTGAGAGCTCAGAGTGTAAAGACTGGTGTGTGAGAGCTCAGAGTGTAAAGACTGGTGTGTGTGAGAGCTCAGAGTGTAAAGACTGGTGTGTGAGAGCTCAGAGTGTAAAGACTGGTGTGTGTGAGACCTCAGAGTGTAAAGACTGGTGTGTGTGAGAGCTGAGAGTGTAAAGACTGGTGTGTGAGAGCTCAGAGTGTAAAGACTGGTGTGTGAGAGCTCAGAGTGTAAAGACTGGTGTGTGAGAGCTCAGAGTGTAAAGACTGGTGTGTGAGAGCTCAGAGTGTAAAGACTGGTGTGTGAGAGCTCAGAGTGTAAAGACTGGTGTGTGTGAGAGCTGAGAGTGTAAAGACTGGTGTGTGTGAGCTCAGAGTGTAAAGACTGGTGTGTGTGAGAGCTCAGAGTGTAAAGACTGGTGTGTGAGAGCTCAGAGTGTAAAGACTGGTGTGTGAGAGCTCAGAGTGTAAAGACTGGTGTGTGAGAGCTCAGAGTGTAAAGACTGGTGTGTGAGAGCTCAGAGTGTAAAGACTGGTGTGTGAGAGCTCAGAGTGTAAAGACTGGTGTGTGAGAGCTCAGAGTGTAAAGACTGGTGTGTGAGAGCTCAGAGTGTAAAGACTGGTGTGTGTGAGCTCAGAGTGTAAAGACTGGTGTGTGAGAGCTCAGAGTGTAAAGACTGGTGTGTGTGAGCTCAGAGTGTAAAGACTGGTGTGTGAGAGCTCAGAGTGTAAAGACTGGTGTGTGAGAGCTCAGAGTGTAAAGACTGGTGTGTGTGAGAGCTCAGAGTGTAAAGACTGGTGTGTGTGAGCTCAGAGTGTAAAGACTGGTGTGTGTGAGAGCTCAGAGTGTAAAGACTGGTGTGTGAGAGCTCAGAGTGTAAAGACTGGTGTGTGAGAGCTCAGAGTGTAAAGACTGGTGTGTGTGAGAGCTCAGAGTGTAAAGACTGGTGTGTGAGAGCTCAGAGTGTAAAGACTGGTGTGTGAGAGCTCAGAGTGTAAAGACTGGTGTGTGAGAGCTCAGAGTGTAAAGACTGGTGTGTGAGAGCTCAGAGTGTAAAGACTGGTGTGTGAGAGCTCAGAGTGTAAAGACTGGTGTGTGAGAGCTGAGAGTGTAAAGACTGGTGTGTGAGAGCTCAGAGTGTAAAGACTGTGTGAGAGCTCAGAGTGTAAAGACTGGTGTGTGAGAGCTCAGAGTGTAAAGACTGGTGTGTGAGAGCTCAGAGTGTAAAGACTGGTGTGAGAGCTCAGAGTGTAAAGACTGGTGTGTGAGAGCTCAGAGTGTAAAGACTGGTGTGTGAGAGCTCAGAGTGTAAAGACTGGTGTGTGAGAGCTCAGAGTGTAAAGACTGGTGTGTGAGAGCTCAGAGTGTAAAGACTGGTGTGTGAGAGCTCAGAGTGTGCTGAAGCGGTGGCAGACGGAGCACGGTCGACAGAAGCAGAGATGAATTAAAGCCTGAGACGGGACGATAATTCAGAGTCATGGCTGTAACTGTGCATCTGCTCCAACATCACTCGGCTGTGTTCACACAAAGCACGCCACCGTTTTGTTCCAAAGCTCATGATCTCAAAGAATCTAAAGTCATTGTCATTGTTTGACTCTGACGTTTGTGTTGAAGCTCCACTCCTGGTTTCCTCAGAACAACTCTCCTCCAACAGCAGCACCTGCTTCTCTTTCATTAAAAAAGTCAAACTGGACCAATGTTTCCTCCAGAAAACCAACACATTCCACCAAACTGAAGCTTAGAGCATTTCTTCTGTTGCTGTTTAGTGTTGGTTCTCCACTTTCATTAGGCACTCCCACTCACTCCTCCTTCCTTCTTCCTTTACATGTACATTCAGTCATTTATCAGACGCTTTTATCTAAAGCGACTTACAAGTGAGGAAAACAATGGAAGCAATTTTACCAACACACGGAACAAAAAGCATAAGTGCATCAGTTCAAACCCAGTAACACAGCTAAGGATAGAAAAAGCTTTATTTATTTATTTTTTTAAAGAGAAGGAATCGATAGAAAGGAAGCCAGTGGTGGTCTTGAAGGTCAAGAGCATAGCTTTGAACTTGATGCAGGCGTCAAGCGGGGGCTTTATCTACTTTATTAACATTATTAGTGACATATGGAACCACACAGATAGTGTCTCATAATGGAAGGCATACTTTACTTCTGTTTGAAAAATTAAAACTGTTTAAATCCTAACAAAACCACCTCCTTCTGACGCTTTGGCTCCGAGTGTATGGAGTAGCTGCAAGGAATGTGATTGGCTCATGGTGTTTGGGGGCGGGGCTTAGCTATTCGTCCTTTGGATATTTATGACTTTAACTCAGTTTATGTATATTGTCTGCAGATTATGAAACTGCCATTGTCTCATGTTTTCCCCCATCCTCCTCTTCCTCCTCGTCTTCCTCTCTGCAGCCGCTCTACAGCTTTCCATGTATTTTTGGGGAAAAGCTTTAGAGCAAATATTTGTCCCGTGGCAGTGTGTGGAGCTCTGAGTCAATACGGGCCCAGCCAGGCTCGACACAAAGACGACGGATCAGCGCCGAAGAGCAGCCGTGCAGAAACAGAACAGACTTACACCGACCCTGTCCCTCCTCAGGCTCAAACACTCTCAGAGAGAAAAGACCGGCGCCCAAAGTGGCCACGCTGCAGTTTCACCGAGAAGCACCGGAAACACTGCAGCATTAGAACTTTATTAAAGAAATGTCCAGGAAATGTAACACGTGAGTTTGGTTTGTGTGTTAGACCTGTCCGAGACCAGAGAGTGTCAAGACCGAGCCAAGACCAGGTCGAATCCAGAACCAGTGTAAGATCGACTGTGATATTTACACTGGAGCAATTAGTCCTGGTTTAGACCTGGTTTAGTCCTGGTTTAGACCTGATTTAGACCTGGTTTAGTCCTGGTTTAGACCTGGTTTAGTCCTGGTTTAGACCTGGTTTAGTCCTGGTTTAGACCTGGTTTAGTCCTGGTTTAGACCTGATTTAGACCTGGTTTAGTCCTGGTTTAGACCTGGTTTAGTCCTGGTTTAGACCTGGTTTAGTCCTGGTTTAGACCTGGTTTAGACCTGGTTTAGTCCTGGTTTAGTCCTGGTTTAGTCCTGGTTTAGTCCTGGTTTAGACCTGGTTTAGACCTGGTTTAGACCTGGTTTAGTCCTGGTTTAGACCTGGTTTAGACCTGGTTTAGACCTGGTTTAGTCCTGGTTTAGTCCTGGTTTAGTCCTGGTTTAGTCCTGGTTTAGACCTGGTTTAGTCCTGGTTTAGACCTGGTTTAGACCTGGTTTAGTCCTGGTTTAGACCTGGTTTAGTCCTGGTTTAGACCTGGTTTAGACCTGGTTTAGTCCTGGTTTAGTCCTGGTTTAGTCCTGGTTTAGACCTGGTTTAGACCTGGTTTAGACCTGGTTTAGTCCTGGTTTAGTCCTGGTTTAGACCTGGTTTAGTCCTGGTTTAGTCCTGGTTTAGTCCTGGTTTAGTCCTGGTTTAGACCTGATTTAGACCTGGTTTCGACCTGGTTTAGACCTGGTTTAGACCTGGTTTAATCCTGGTTTAGTTCTAATTCTAATCCTGGATTTGACAAAGGTTTAGTCCAAATTCAGTCCTAGTTAAATCCTGGTTTAGTCCTGGTTTAGTCATGGTTTAGACCTGGTTTTAGTCCTGGTTTAGTCCTGGTTTAGACCTGGTTTAGTCCTGGTTTAGTCCTGGTTTAGTCCTGATTTAGACCTGATTTAGACCTGGTTTAGACCTGGTTTAGACCTGGTTTAGACCTGGTTTAGACCTGGTTTAGACCTGGTTTAGTCCTGATTTAGTCCTGGTTTAGTCCTGGTTTAGTCCTGGTTTAGACCTGGTTTAGTCCTGGTTTAGTCCTGGTTTAGACATGGTTTAGACATGGTTTAGACCTGATTTAGACCTGATTTAGACCTGGTTTAGTCCTGGTTTAGTCCTGGTTTAGACCTGGTTTAGACCTGGTTTAGACCTGGTTTAGTCCTGATTTAGACCTGATTTAGACCTGGTTTAGACCTGGTTTAGTCCTGGTTTAGACCTGGTTTAGTCCTGGTTTAGTCCTGGTTTAGTCCTGGTTTAGTCCTGGTTTAGACCTGGTTTAGTCCTGGTTTAGTCCTGGTTTAGTCCTGGTTTAGTCCTGGTTTAGTCCTGGTTTAGACCTGATTTAGACCTGGTTTCGACCTGGTTTAGACCTGGTTTAGACCTGGTTTAATCCTGGTTTAGTTCTAATTCTAATCCTGGATTTGACAAAGGTTTAGTCCAAATTCAGTCCTAGTTAAATCCTGGTTTAGTCCTTGTCTAGTTCTTATTTTTTCACAGATTCAGTTCTGGATTTAATCTTACATTAAGCCCTGTTTAGTCCTGGTTTTAGTCCTGGTTTAGTCCTGGTTTTAGTCCTGGTTTTAGTCCTGGTTAACCTACAGTTAAGCCCTGGGTTTAACTGAGATTTAGTCCTGTTTAGTCTTGGTTTAGTACCAGTTTTAGTTCTAGATTTACAGGACTTTATTATTTCTGCTGTCCTTAAAGTTTTAAATAAATTCACTTCACAATCCATTTAATTTAAAGCCACTATGAAACACATTGCATTTTAACAAGAGCTTTTTTCTTCAATGTTTCGAGCACAAAGAGCCACGTGCACAGTCCCTATTTCATTTCACACAAACTTCTTCATAAAGAGGTGAAGCTCAAGGTCAAAGAGAAGAGTCTGTGAGTGTTTGTGTCGGTCAGAGCAGGGTGACCGACTCAGATAAACAAAGACCAGGACCTACTCTTCTCTAATTCCCTCCTACCTTTTCCTCTTTAAGCTCACACTCCATCCCTCGGTCCGAACATGCGTCTTTTCGTGCTTAAACCGGCCTCGCTCCTCAAAACCAAATCCTCTTAGCTCTCCTCCACCTTTCCATCTCCACAATCTAATTACCGAGACCTGCACGAAGCCGGACCGAGCGAGGGATGAAGGACGGACGAGTTTTAAATCAAGAGCTTTGGAATGGCACTACAGTCAAACGAGGCATATGCGGATGTTCATGTCGGAGATTCTCTTCAGATTTTGAAAATATGGACAATGTCTTTAATAGTTTCTAAAATGTTGTACAAAAGAAGTGTCCTGTGTTTCGGACTGTGACAGCTCCAGAAACCTCACACAAGAGTCTGCCTCAAACAAAGAAGTATCTCAGTGTCTTCTTTCAAACTGATAAACGGTATCAGAGCCTCCCTCCGATACTGACATGCAAGTATTTTCCATCAGATGAACATGGCTCTCAGACTGGATTAAAGGTGGGACAGAACTGGGATAATAATGAGAAGCGATATAAAAAGAGGCAGTAAATACATAATGTTTGAGCTGAATGTTTACTAGAATCGGCCACGTCCAGGTCTGTGGGTAAAGTAAATACAAAAGAAAGTTACACTGAGCCTCACACTTGGAAGAGAGACCCTTCCACAAACTATGAATAGTGGCTTTAAAGGAAGGACAAGGATTTTAAATGGATAGTCAGAAAAGTCAAGGAGAAAGACATCGGAATGAAATGAAACGCTGCAGAAATAAATGTGTGGAACCCTAAAAGAAACCCAAGGACGAACGTGAGTCAGCAGACGGAGAGCGGCTGTGTGAGCTGTGACCCAGTGGATATTTCAATCAATTAGCATTAATTAGAAATCTCAGATTAATTCTATTTGTTGATTAAGTCAATTAAAAGCACAAGCACTCGTTATCGCGAGCCGAGCCTAATGACATTCCCTCGACTCGTTCTGCGGCTTCTGCTGCGACACTGTTCTGCTGAGTTTTATCTGAAAACTTCAGTGTTGTTGTATTCCCCAATGAACCCAGTCGAGGCTGTGGCTTTGGGGAATAAAGACAATGTACAATATAAGGAAGGAAGAATTTAAATTAAAGGACAAAAGCAAGTTTAAATACAAGTCTATTATTTAACCACAGACTAAACCAGGCCTAACCAAGGACTACATCAAGACTTAACTCAAGAGTAAACTAATCTAAACTAAGGCTGAACTAACAGAATAAACCAACACAAAACCACGAACTCTCAGGTTTAAATCCAGGACTAAAACAAAACTAACTAAACAACAACAAAAGCAGAATAAACCAAATCCTGGGTTTTACTCAAACCTGACCATCACATGACTTTAAGGAGGCTCAGAACGTTACGAACGAGTGTCAGGTGTGAAAGACGGCAGTCGACGTGCTTCAGACCAAACGGCCGTTCTTTGGTCTTGGTCTGGACCAAACTAAACCAAGGTTGGGACTTTTGAACTAAATTCAAGCCAGAGAAATCCAAAGAGCAGAAGAAGACAGACAAGCAAATAAAAGTGCTACATTTATAAAATGTATCTTTATTTAGGGCTCGATTTGATGAAAGATTGTACACGGTTTATTTTATCAAATGAACCTTGAGCTGCAGAAGAACACAGTGAGACAAGGAAACTGTGATAAATATGTGATGTTTAAAGGAAACTAACAACCAAGAAAAAGAACATATTCAATCTGTTTTTAACCCATATGAGATGGATTTAAAAAGACGCAAGAACAAACCAACAACAAACCGGAGACGAGCCGCTGGAGCGACAATACGCTGCCGTCTGACGGACGAGTGTCACAAACCAATGTCACGTACGAAGGGACTGGACTCACCCAACATGATGACAGTGTCTTTTAGCGCAGAGTTTAAAAGTGTCAAAACAAAGGTTAGGAAACAAATGAATTCAATACAAGGTTTGTTCAGACTTTAGGGTATAAAGGACCAAAGAACGACTAAATCCTGGACAAACGACCATCGAGCACTAACTTGTATCAGGATCTAACCGAGAGAAAACCATGGGCTATAACAAAACTAAACCCAGAGTTAGACGAGGCCAAAACCAGGACTAAACTTGTGTGAATTCTTAAATTCCATTGTTATTTTCTCCCAAAGTCCAGTCCGAGTTGTTGGAGTAAAAACAGCCTCGGTCCCAGGTCTAACGCGAGTCTGTGTTGGGACTGACCTCCAGACTCGACCCGGAGGACTCTGCTGGGCCCTAAACCCGGTCTGGGAAAACCTTGTCCTTGAGAGTTTTTGGAGGAAAGCAGCTCCTCCAGACCTCAGTGTGTTTTTTTTGTCTCTGAATCAGATCTAATTGTGCACGAAACCAATGAGAAACTTTCACATCTGTGCTTTTGTTCGGGACTTTCCAGAAATCTCATCAGCGACTGTGATTAAGACCAATCAGCTGCTCTTTAGCTCCATTTTTGTGACATTTGGGACGTTTGGAAAAAATACAGAACATTAAAAGACAATTCAGAGAAAAGAGAAAAAAAACTGAGACAGGAATAGGACAAAGCAGGTTCTAGTCATTATTATTACGACATAAATAGTATATAGTGCTTTTCCGCTTAATTAATCCTTCACTCCACAGTCACACCCTGGTGGTGGTAATCTGTAGCCACAGCTGCCCTGGGGCAGACTGACAGAGAGGGGCAGACATTCCGTGCCTACGTACTCTCCGACCAACACTGAATACATTCACTGAACATTCTTACACATTCATACATCATTCCCACAGAGGGTTAAGTGTCTTGCCCAAGGACACAACGACAGTGAACGGTTGAAGGACGTCCGGTCCACCACTGAGCCACTGAGCCCCTGGGCATGGGTTTCTAGATTAAACCTGGATTATTCCTGAGGGCATGCTTACTTTAGCCTTAACTCCATTTGTCCTGATCAAGGCTGGATTTAATCCTGGGTTTTGTTCTGATTTAGACCTGGATTAACTCTGGATTAGTTCCAGGTTTAGTCTTGATTTATTTTTATTCTCGCAGTTCTTTATCCTTGTTTGGTTCTGGTTTAGTCTTTGGTTTAGTCCAGGATTAATATTTAGTCTCATCATAGTTTTAAAATAAAGTCTAAGCCCAAAGCCTTTTGATTCAATCTAATCTCTCTCTTGTTTTTGCTCTAAACCCTGGTCGTCCTTCACTTTTGAAGAATTAGCGCTGACTTCATGAGCTCTCATCGATCTCTGTGAAATATCAGCCACAGTACTTTAGTCTGGACGAGTGGAAGCTTTAAAATACTCCTGCAGTGAAAGCATTTACACTTGGCTCTAATGATGCAGGTGAATCACCTTTGATGCTGGTTTATTATTTCTGTTTCTGTGTGAGATTCCGTCCGAGTTCGTCTCAGATTAAAGAGCTCGCCGTGGGTTGCTCTCATTCCTCCTTCGCACAAACAAACCCAGATCAAAGACCGCTCTGGGTTTCTTGTTTACGCCGTTGCCGCGGTAACGCCTCACCTGTTTGTCCGTCTTGAAGGCCTTAACGAGCCGCTCTTAACGAGAAAACACGTCTTCAAACGGCCTCTCACACGTTGACAGAGCACGTCTTTAATCCTCGTGATAGGAAAGAACGACGGTTGAGAACTGGATTGAATTCATGCAAAACTATTTTATTTTCTGAAAAAGGCAGCAGCAGAAGAAGAGCAATGTGATACAATTTGAAGAAAAACAGTAACATTTTTAGATTTTTGAAAAGCCTGGTGACGATAATGTTTAGGTCTTTGTTTTAAATTGATCCAAGTTTGTTAATGACCTTTAGGCTTTTTATGGTGCCTTTATTTTGTAGCTGTTACGGGTTATTAGTGCCTAAACTTAAAAACATGTCATGGTTTATTGCGGACTGTATTGTAGAAAAGTAGCACTGAGCTGCACTTTTGTGATAAATGAAGGCTTGACTTATCTTTTATTGTTTGGAAAAGATAAGTGTTGATGTTGTATGTGCTTTCAAACATCAGAACACTACAAACTTTAGGTTTTGTCTTTGAACACACTGCCACAACAACACAGCGACTTGGTTTTATTCTAAGGAAACAGAAACTGTACAAATTCGACAGAAATACAGACACATTACAGCTGAAGCTTAGAGCTGACGGTAAACTCTGTCAGACCAATATAATCCTGCAGGTTCGGTCTTGCTAAACATCCTTTATTAATTGGAGCCTCCTTTATTAAAACCAGAGCAGACCTCTTTGTGCGAGACTGTGATTGGAAAAGCATGTTTCAAATGATACAAGTTTAAAAGAATGACACGTCTATGTTCAGATTATTTTTGAAACATTCAATGATAAAAATAGAGCTAAAAGCATTTTAAAAAGTGAATAGTTTAGCTTAGTTTTGGTTTGGTTTATTTTTCTTTAAAATAAAGAAAAAAGAAACAAACGCTGCACAAGCAAACATAGAAACAAAAACAAATTATAGTGTAAACAAAAATGTATTAAAATAAAGTTACTTAGCCGAAAAGATGTTGACTGAAGCTTAAGCTTATCAAGACCATCTTTTTTACATTTAATTTATTGTATTATAGAACTTAGTCAAAACCATTCAACCTTGATCCTTCTTGCAATAATTCATATTTATACTATTCTGTTCATAAAAGGCAAGGCACTGGCTTTGGAAAAATAATAATAAAAAATAAAGCAACTGGGCCGAAAGACTCTAACCTTTTCGTAGTTTACATTATTTCACAGAACTCAACTAAATACCTTCTTCTAGTTTAAACCTCGTCCATGCTTCTGACCCACTTAAGCTCTTAAGGTGAAATAATACTCACAGATGCACAGTTAATCCTGCTCAAACACCGGTACAACATATTCTATTGTTATGATTGATTGATAATTGTTCCAGGAAGATACACATATTCAAGGTAAAAATCAATATCAGTGTCTAAGATGGTGGACAACATTTGATTGATGTTTAGGACGAGCAGGTAAAGAGTCACACTGAGGGTCACAGCTCACAACGCCGCAGGAGAACCAGGACAGAGATGTGTTTGTTGTGCGGCCATAGGGCCAAGATGAGAGCAGAGAGGGACACAGTGGGGAGGACGGGTCCATCTACCGTCAGCAGCGGGACACAGACAGAGGGGGAGGAAAACTGAAGAAACAACAACAAAGAGATGAAGGGTTGAGACAGAACGACGGAGAGGACGGATCGAGGCAGATAGAGGCTAATCTATGCTAAACATCTGCCGAGTGTCACCGGGTCGGCTCCGAACAGAGAGGGTTTGTCTGAAGGGAATATGTTTACAAGAAGAAAATGATGGAATAAATGAACCAAAAAAGACTGAGAAGGAGGGAGACGAGAGGCGGGAACTGAACCAGGGCCGAGGAACATGTTACACCGGCTACACATGATCCAGTTCAGTTCATGAGAGTGTGCATGTTACATGCTGTACACGTAGAAATCCTTCATGGTCATGGTTACTGTCACATGACAGACCATATTTGAACAGCATCAAATGAAATCTACATTATAGAATCATTATCAGATCACCTGAAATTCTGTCTGGGACCAAACCTTCCTGTTACATAGTGACATAGATAAGAAACACAATAGGCTTTAAGGAATAGAACAGGTTCCAGTAACAGAGGCTAATTTCTGACCAAGATGGGACTTAGACCTAAGCTTGGACATAACTGACCAATCACAGAAGGCTTTCTAATTCTGACTCACGAGAAACACACTTCGAATGGTACAGACTTGACACATACAAATGGTGCATGGACTTCTAAATATTTGGTTTTATAAGTGTCTGCTCTGTCTTTACGGCCTGTAGAGACCTGTTTTGACTCCTGCTGTTTCTCTGTCAGTCGTACAGTAATAATCTCAGGCTTGAATCGAACAAAGCCCAAAAACAGAGACAAACGATCACTAAAAATGGACCCGACGCCTCTTTTCCCTCCTCTCGGCCTCTCTCCGTTTTCGCTCCATACAAATGACTGCTATCAATATTTCCAATCTTCATTTCTGCACAAACCCAAACTGCTTTTTACAGAAATCAATGGCTTCCCGCTGCGAGCCGCGGCGAGGGAGATCTACTCCAATAAAGATGGTTTCTACTCGGTTTCATCATTTGGGCCGTTCACTCTGAATCTGTGGCTCTATCATTCACTGTTTTATCTAATTGGTTTGGGCTTTTTTTGGTCCTTCATGACGTCAGATTAGAGTAAACTCCACAGTAACCGAAAGCCAAATGATTCAATTATCAAATCAAATTAGTGTTTTTTGTGATCAGGTTTAAAATGTTGGTGTAGTTCTGAATTTACCAAATAAAGAAGATGATGGTAAAAGAAAGGTTTTCAGTTTAAAATGGTGTTTCATTTGTAAGTCCTTTTAAGAATGTTAAATACTTCTGAACTCTTGGATTAGAGACGAAACGTCTTCACCTTGAAAACGAAGTCCAGATGCTTTTACTCAAACCTTTTTTCTTCAAGATGCCCTGGATGACTGAGAACCTCCACAGACATATATTTTACACTAACATCACAGGAAAGTCAAACCTGGTCTTTTATGACTGAAAACCTCACTCAGTATAAATGTCAAAAGTTTGTATCTAAACAAAGCCCTTGATTGATTAAAGTTTACGTTTCCATGCGTCACTCTTTCTTCTGTTTAAACTCTGGCTGTTTTAATGACTGTCTGATCCATACGTACCTGTGCTTTAGTGTCTTTAGGCCCTGTTTGTGCTGCGGGCTGCTGTCAGTCACGCGGCGGGGCTAAGCTAATCAGAGCAGCTAGCTGTTCTCTGTGTGATGTGGCTGATTAATATCCTGTTAGCGCCCCGTGGAGCTAAGGCTAACTGCTGTTTGCTCTATACATCCATCGTCTGGCCTCATTAACGTCGCGCTCAGACGCTCACTGAGAGATATTTTTATTAACGGCTTAAGTTAAGGAGGAGAAGTTAAGTGAGACTATGTGTAAAGATGCTCCGAGCAAAAGATTCATTTCATTTTAAATACAGTTCTTTGTTTTGCCCTGTGTAGACACGGGGAATAAAATACTACCACGCTCATCAAGAGAAGGTCTGGGAAATGTTTGTGTCGGTGGAGTTTGAACAGGAATGACCTCCTTTAATCCTGATATTGGGTTTCCCAGTACTTGAGAAGTTTTAGTCTCTCACACAGTTTTGCAAAGTCTAGACCTGGTCTAAGACTGGATTTTGGACTGTTTTTGTTTTATAACTGTTAATTTTAATGCATCACACACTAGTCTTGTTTTTGACCCAGGCTCAGTCTCAGTCTTGCCTTAGTCTTTTCTCTGGATTTGGACAGGACTTGGTCTTAGTGAATGTCAGAGAGAGCATGGCTCCTACTCGTGTCAGGCTCCCTTTCTTTTTTTTATTTCATCAGGAAAGTGCGACTGAGATTGGATTGTTTTCACTCGTTATGTTATTGATCTCCACAACAGCACCAGAAATCACCAACACATTTGTTTAAATCAACACTGGGTAACGTTTAGCCACTAGAGGGCGCAGTTCAAGAGGAAACCATCCAAAACCAGCAGGTTTGGAAGAAGATAACATCTTCCTAAACGGTCGGCCTGTTCCCAGTGTTTGAGCCGAGCCTGTCTCTCAGGAGAGCTCTGTCCTGGTGGAATTATACTTCATTTATATCAGTTTTCTGTCCATCTGAGGGAACTGTGTCAGTGAAATAGGCCTGATTCCACCAGTGTCTAAGAACCATTAAATCAAAACAAGAATAAATATTTATGGAATTTAAAATGACGCGATGCTACAAGATAAAAGTTATGTGGTGTTACTTTAAACTTTCTGTCTTTATGGCGTTTGTTGCAAGAAGTTTGAAATTTTCTTTGATACTTGAGTTGATTTTAATGTCAGCAAATTAATTTCACAGAGACTCTAGCCATCATCATCATCATCATCATCATCATCATCATCATCATCATCATCATCATCATCATCATCCTGAACCAGAAAACTGATCAGCTCCTTTTGTTTTCCCTCAGATTTTCATTAAATTCATAAAATAATATAAACTGATTAAACTTAAATAAAATCTTGTTGGCGTTAAAATTTCCTGAACTATTTCCTTAAGCGTTGGCAGTGTTTTCTGAACGCTCACGTGCTGTGTTCGTGCCGTACCTTGAAGCTGCTCAGTTGCTCGACTGCGTCCTTGTCGTTGCGTAGACAGGAGTTGAAGATGAGCAGCTCGGTGTCTCGGAGCCAGGACTTTAACTCTTTGATGCGAGCCTCCAGCTGCTCCAGGAGCGAGTTGGTGAGAGGAGACAGAGCCAAGCGACCGCAGTCCGACGAAACCCCGACCGACAGCAGCAGAGAGGCGTCCAGAGAGCGGACCGACCCGGGACCAGAGTGTTCAGACAGGATCTTCTACAGAAATGAAAAAAGGGAAAGTGTTAGGCCAATTGCTGTCCAATCAGGTTTAGTTTCAGATCAAACCCCTCCCTCTAGAGATAAAGCTCAGCTCTCTAACCAGTTTAAATCAGAACTGATAAAGTCTCTTGGAATTAGAGACAAAACGTAATCTTAAAAACTATTTCCAGATGCCTTTGCTTTAACCTCTTCTTCAGGATGACCTGGATGACTGAGAACCTCCACAGACTTCTGCTACAATAACAATCAAACTTCTGTAATAAAACTAATAATGTCACATACAGTGGTTAAACGAGCCAAACACAGAACCTGCTGAATCATTGAAAAGATGGAAAACGTCTCTGTTAATCTAGATTTAGGCAGAATATGGGACCCTTTAAAGCGGTCCCATGTTATTACAACTCACTCTAATGATGTGTTGTGTGAGATTTAACGAGCGTCTGATGAAACCAAAAGACTATGATCCGTGTTTTTCTGTTTTTCTCAGGTGCATCACAAACACATCAGCAGCTAATTCAGCTTCTGCAGCAGAGCAACAATTCAGGCCCAAAACAAACAGCGTTTAGCGACAATCGCCGCCTAAAGAGAGCAATCACAAGCCTCAGGATCAGGACCTGGACCAGGGACAGAGGTAATAATCTGTGAAGAGTCGTTCACAGCAGAGTTGAGATAAATGTGGAGAGAGGTGTTTGTTCAGAGAATCAGAGAAGAGCTGTCGATACAACACAGAGGCGGAAACACAATGAGGTTCGATGTTTAGGCCTTTTGAGGTTTTAAAGGCTCATTCTCGTCTAACTCTGGATTTATATTGGTTTAAGTGGAATGAGTTTATTGCTGATTTGACATCATCCACCTGACGCAGGTGTGGACCGGCCTCAGAACGCTGTGGACCTTCTGAAGCGGGGTTTGGAAGAATCGAGACCTGATAACACTTTATTTGGTATTTGAAGATCTAAAATGTATTGATAATTTATTTTATTAGTCTAAATACAAAAAGAAAATAGACATTATTAAAATGTATATTGCATAATACTTTGTTAAAACGTTTTAGTAATAAATAATTCTTAAACAATAAATGAGGATGTTTTACAAAAATAGTGATAACTGGTTCCTGGATCTGGAGACTTCAGTGAGTCCTGCTCTTTCTCATCTCAGGCCTGACCACAGCAGGACAGTAAACGCTGTGTCGGACACAAAAAGCAGCGCAGACTTTATGAACGTTAACAGAAGAAGCAAGCCATGTTTGGACTGGACTGAGCTGGACAACGCAGACCGACAGCAGTTACTGGGGTTTACCCGACGGAGTGAGTCTATGAGCTGATGAGACACACAAGAGCAGTCCTGGATTATTGTGGAGAGGGAATGAGAAAAGGGATGATAATAATAGTAATAATAATAATAAGAGTAATATAATAATAATAATAATAACAGCAATAATAATAATAATAATAATACTAGTAGTAATAATAATAATAATAATAATAATAATAATAATAATAATAATAATAATAATAATAATAATAATAATAATAATAATAATAATAGTAATAATAATAATAATAATGATAATAATAATAGTAGTAGTAATAATAATACTAATAATAAAAATAAAAATAGTAGTAGTAATAATAATAATAATAATAATAATAATAATAATAATAAGAGTAATATAATAATAATAATAATAATAATAGTAGTAGTAATAATAATAATAATAATAAAAATAAAAATAGTAATAATAATAATAATAATAATAATAATAATAATAATAATAATAATAATAATAATAATAACGTTATTAAGACGCTGTACGTGTGGATGTTTTCTGGGATGTGTTATCAAAGTAAGTAGCTGATAAACTGTTGTAGTTTTATTTAGTGCCAGTCTGGATCAATGACTGTATAAATATGGTTATCTTCTGCCCATTGGTCCCCTATTCACCGATATTGTCATTACGACAGGGCAATAAAATGGTGGTTACATCTGTGATTTTTGGCTTTTACTCCATAGTAAAACAAAAGTTTTCAGCATAAACGGACATATTAATCAAAAATTCACCCCCCCCCCAGAGTTGTCACGTAGTAAAAACTTAGCTCTAGAGACCGGAGCAATCTTTTGTACCAGACTGTAAACATGATTTTTACACTTGTAAAGTTTCTTTTTATATTTCTGCTTTAGGAGCCTGCCCTCTGGTGGACGGAGGTATATCGCTGTATGGTGGTGCCCTTACACGAGGCCCTTTTAAGAGGTTCCATGAGAGAGGCTTGGTGTGGACTGATTTATCAAAGGATGGAGTGAACCGTGTTTAATCACGTCAAGGACACATAACAATGTTTTTATGCAAAAACAAAAGCATATAGCCTCTGACTGAGTAGATTATAGACTGTGTTGCCTGTATGTCACAGGTTTTTCAGAAAGTAAAACCACCCACAACAAGGATGTGCCTGGCTTTACTCACCTGTACACACCTGCTCCGTGCACAGACCGCCTCCTGCAATAGATCCCCGACTGAACCCTGCAAGGTTTTGTCTGTTTGTCTAATGTTATTTATTGCCCTTTTTTACATTTACATTTATTCATTTACTGACGCTTTTATCCAAAGAGACTTACATTGTTCTACAGTAATCACCAGTGTTACAGTCACTGGAGGAAAGGTGGGTTAAGTGTCTTGCCCAAGGACACAACAACAGTATGAACTGTGGGGAGAGTGGGAATCAAACCAACTACCCACTGAGCTACTGCCGCCCCACTTTGCCATTTCCAGGTTTTCTTTAAACGATGCACCAGGTCTGGACACGCCCTGAAAGAGTGTGTCACCTGGCAGTATTTAGCCCGAGGTCAGTAGACTCATGTCTGACTCACTGACACAGCGCCCTCTGCTGGACAGAAGCCTCCTGTAACTGTCCTGTCCCGGGACGAGGACTTATCTCCAGAGATTAATGAGGCTCTGGACCCACTAAAAGGACCTACTGCTTGGATAGTCTCTATTTGTAATAAATATTGCGCAGATGAAAGTGCAGTTGCACAGAGACGGGTCGGCGCCCTCTATTGGCTAAAAGTTACGCAGGGTTGCTTTAACCCAAGACAGTTTTATATCCCTTGATGTGTTGAACACTAACAGTACATTTCATCTTTTGTCGGTGACCAGAGGAAAGCGGGATTGGGCCCTAGTTCTGGTTCAACCTAACATTGTAAAGTCAGCAGTTACTTCTTCACAAAAGTCTTCGGGAAGCCTTTTGGTCATTTGTCTCGCACTTCATTTTTTCAACCTAATTTTCCTAAAGTGAGACATCTTGCTTTTTATTATCTTTGTGAAATAAACCCCTTTTGTTCATCCTGGAGCCTCCTCCTCTCACTGTGTCTCTGATAGATTTCCTCTCACTCTGTTATCTCTCTTCTCTTTAACAAGCCTCTATAATCACACTGAACTTCAGCTCTGATCTGTGTCTGAGCGAGCCCCGCATGGCTCCACATTTATATTTGGATGTGTTTGGACAAAGCGCGAATCGGGAAAAAAAAATCAGTCACAAAACACTTGCTTATGTGAAGTGCGGCAGGTAAAACTAGGCCATTAGCTGCTGATAATAGGACCCCTGACCGTTTCAGAGTGTGCTCACAAAGCCGTCATTACAAGTGCCGTGTTTTTGGGAGGAAAGGATGCAGAATCAGGTGGATATGTAGTTGATTTCTTTTTTTTAGTAGTGGAAAACAAAAGATTGATTTGCAGAAAGTGCTTCGTTTCTCGACAGGTGGCACTGACAAAAGAGAAAAATCAGCAGGAACAAACCGATTTAAACTCTGAACAAACGTGTCTCTGATGCTGCACTTAAAGAGAAGCATAGGTAAGTCTGAGCACATTTCTCTGGGGTTTAGTCCGGGTTTGGTCCAGGCATGTACAAAAGTTCTTCAACTCTGACCCATGAGGAGCACATTTCTGGAGACCTGGAACAAAGTCATATTTAAGTTCTTGGAGCTTGTTCTTGACACAAATTCTGGGCAGAACTTTTTTCTTGTGGGCGTCTTGAGGTGGCAAGAACGATTTCTCTGTTCTTGCAGAGTATGAGCCAAGCTTTAGAATAACTTTCTCTGAGTTCAGTGTCAGACCGATATATTTGAATAATCTCCTCCTCGTTAAACTTCGTGTGATTGAAGCCAGTTTCCCTTTTCTCTTTAAAAAGACAAAGCTGAAAATACACTCTTTCTGACATTAGTGTCGACCAATGGGAGAGCTCCATTTTCAACGTGCTGTTAAGTGAACACTCTCCGTTTAAGGCCATTCAGAAGAGAACAGCGGCACTAAACATCCACCAGGGGGCGTAAAGCTGCGTGAGCCAGCCCGAGCTCCTGTTCATTTCTAGTTTTTTTCTTTTGCTAAAACCCAGACTTCAGTTTTCCTGGCGTGGAGAGGGCGTGGCATGGAGCGTATTTACCTGCACACCTTTCCAGGTGGAATTTATAAAGAAGGATTTGTTGAACATACGTATATACACGGTTTTATAAATATATATTGTATGTCTGATTTTGGCTTCTGAGTGTATGTAGGTTTGAATAAAAAATGTAATAATTAATTATTACACATCTGGGGCTAACATTATATTGTCCTAAACCAACCAGGACTTCACTTTAGAGAAACTCTGGAGCTAAAGCAGGGTTTTTTTGAGATAAAGCACTATTTTAACCTTTACATTTTTCATTATTCAATTCTGTTCTTTGTTTGTCCTAGTTTTGCTTCAGTCCTTAGGTCTTGGATTTAGACATGGTTTAATCCTGGTTTAAAGAACACATCAGTTCAAAGGTAACGCCTCATATTTCTCAAAACTCCACTTCCAATTCACTTAAACAGCAACAAACAGGTTTTTTAATAATCCCAGCTCTGTCTCTCGTCACTTTGACCTTGAACTTCTTCATAAAACGACGAGCAGCTGCCGAAAAGCACCAGAAAAACAAAGATAATTTACGGCCGCTCTCTTCTCCCACTGCGTCCGTCGGCAGTGTGTGTGTGTGTGTGTGTGTGTGTGTGTGTGTGTGTGTGTGTGTGTGTGTGTGTGTGTGTCTTCTCCCACTGCGTCCGTCGGCAGTGTGTGTGTGTGTGTGTGTGTGTGTGTGTCTTCTCCCACTGCGTCCGTCGGCAGTGTGTGTGTGTGTGTGTGTGTGTGTGTGTGTGTGTGTGTGTGTGTGTGTGTGTGTGTGTGTGTGTATGTGTGTGTATGTTTGTGTGTGTGTGTGTGTGTGTTATAAATAGTTGATGCGGCCGGGACAGTTCAGAGGCGATGAGCGCGACATCAATTCCACTTAATTTCCAATTTGTGTCAGAGCAGCAGATGCCGACGGCGGCCATGATGGTAATGTGACACCGGGACGCCATGTTTGAGGAGGGGCTTCAGGAGGGGCTTCAGGAGGACTCAGAGGCGTGAGAGAGAAATGTAGCAGTAAAAACAATTTCCTTTGATTTAGTTAGTTACATGTGGACATTTAAAGCGCTGTTATAGAGTCTTGGGTTATATTTGTTTAATCCCAGTTAGTCCAGGTTTCCTCTTTGGTCCCTGGTTTTATTCTTCCACTGTTTAGGCTCAAGACACTTTCACACCTTCACAGTTTGGTCTGGACTTTCCCCTTTTTGGTCCAAATGTTCAGGTAAAAGCTCCAGGACCTGGTTCAGACCAAACTGAACAGGGCCGGTTCTTTTGTGAAACAGAGTTTAGAAATCGTTCAGACTTTAGACCAAATGCAGAAAGTCACGTCCGATTAAACTCATGAAGAAGAGAGAACGGAGGGAAACACGTCTGTATTAACTCTATATTATTAATAACATGTCTCTCTAGGCCCTGCTCCAGTCGGATTATTGTTCTTCTCCAGTTCAACTGTAAAAGGAGCCTCTGCAGAGACACTTTCACAGTAAAGGCCCTGAACAGGAACGAAAGTTACCGAACCAAACGAATACTGCCCGAGTTCTTTCAAGTGAGAAAACGCCCTAAAACCGTGTCAAAACCAGGACTAAACATAGACTAAAGTAAGGCTAACCCAAAAACTATAATAAAAATCAGTTCATCCCATTTCCATGAGGACAAAGTGGAAGCAGGAACAGTGAGAGATGTCTGGTCATGACTCGGCAAAGTTCCCCGTCTTCGTCGACTCTGGCAGATGTTTGCTGTTTGTGCGACGCTCCGGTGGCTGCTCCGCTCGGCGTTCGCTCGATGAGAGACGCTTTGTTTGGTTTTAGGGACGACGCTGTCTCATCGTTTCACTGGAGCCCGCTGACGAGCAACACCAGCTGTCACCGCACAGACCTGGAATTAATCAGGGCTCCTCCCCCGAGAGAGACGAACGACGACGAACGTACGAGGGTTAAACGACGCTGACGGGACGAGAACACGACACAAACAAGCAATCTCGAGTCAGACATAACCAATGTAAAAAGAAATGATTCGGCTTCAGAAATGTAGCAGGTAGAAAGTTAGGACTGGAAATAAACCAATCAGTATTAATGAAGATATGAGTCACAGAAATGAACCAGGAATAATCTACAACTCAACGATGACTTAAGTCTAAGAACTAAGAACTGAAAGACTGAAAACTCAACACAAAACTGGAAAAATGGTGATTGAGATTGAAGAACTAAATAGAAACTGTGTATATAATGGTGACTCTTAAGGAAGACTGCAGACAAAACATAAGCACAGGTCTGTTAATATTATTTAAGTTAAAGGAAATGTTAAGGCTTTCATTTAAAACAATGAAAGTTCAGGAGGATTGTGCAACAGAAGCCAGACGGATCGTTCTGACTTTTAATCGTCAAACTTGCCTCTAAGTTAGCATCGTACTCACGTCCCTCACATTATACTGTCTCAGCCATTACCAATTTATTTTTAATAAAGCAAAAGTATATGCCACATGCTGGAGTTTATTGAAAGCCAAAGTAAACCTAGAAATCCTACATAATATAGACTTTGAACTGAGCAGGAAAGAGTGACCTTTAGAACAATAGTTCTCCAGGACTTTCTCTGATGTAGTGTGTGCGTCGCTGAACTTTAATCTAAACTCAGACTTGCGTCTTCAGATGGGAGCTGATCAGTCTTTAGTCTGTGAAGCAGATCGGTTCAAACAGACGGAAAATGAACAGCTGTTTCTGTTTACAACACATGGAACACAGCAGCCTCCTGTTTGGAAACTGTTGGGAAAGTTTCTCTGGACTGCTGTAAGATGTAATGGTTCACCGTGTTCCTGAATCACGTTGGGCTCGATTTCCCAAGAGCCCCCACCCGGGACAGGAAGGGCCTCCGCAAAAAACTACCCCAGATTCAATATGCACAAGATGGTAACGACGTCAAATCACTGCCGTTAGCTGAACCGGAGCTCATACAGGCATAAAAGAATGGTATTGTGCAATAATAGCTTTGAAAACGAGGTTAAGAGCGATACTTTGGCTTTAATCCAACTTTAGGTTATTGTATTTGTTTATTGATCTTAAAATAATTCTCATTTTATTGCTTATCATACTTTAAAATATTTTAGTTCCTCTAGAAGTTTGATTTATAATACAGACAGTTTTGGTTATTTATAATAATTCTTATATCACTAAAGTATCTGAATATGTTGAGTTTATTACAGAAGACTATGTCCCTGACAGAGACAGAGGCCTGGACAGTGACCGAGGGGACAGGTCAACGCAGAGTCTAACCCTAACCCTAACTTTCACACATCAGGCTGGATTTTATTCATTGCAGCCTTAGACCTTAGATCCTCCTTTAACTGAATATCTGAGAAACCTTCTTGTGTCTGAATTTAAACACTGGTGACGTCTGGACTGCTTTCTTCCTCGTGTCTCTTTATTGTCCTCTGCAGCCTTTTCCTTCTATCTTTTGTCTGTATCTGTGTAAATATCGTGTGAAAAATCCCGGCGCGGCGGCTGCAGAGATCCTTAATTGAGACGACACTAATTACCGTCTCCATGTTGTGGATTAGATCACAGCTGATTAAAATTAGACACACATTAACAAACACAGTATCCTCCTGGTGCAGCCTCGCCGTGACTCGTTTGGCTTAAATCCAGCTCGTTTCTTGTGTGTGTCTCCAGTTTTGAGGGATTTCTGGATGAATTCTTCACTGTCACTTGTTTTTGGGGGTTTACAGTTAAAACTATAGTAAGGAATAGAAAATAGTTTTGAGACGAAGCAAAGGACTGTGGGATGGAAAAAAAGTCTATATTATGTGCCTTATTATAATTACATTAAAAAAATAAAAATATTAATAATTTAAGTTAAAGATTGTTTTTAAATATTGTCTAAATTTATTGTTAAAATGCTTTATTTGGTTGAAATTTAAAAACACAAGAACAAAACACAACTGAGCTACAGTCAAACCTCAACAGACTTTTATCATTTCCAACAGAAAAGGTTTATAATAATAATAATCTTTATTTTTATATAGTGCTTTTCCACCTTCTGTAGTAGTCACTCAAAGCACTTTACAAACATTAAACTATTAAAGTGTTACAGAACTCCACTGGAGGCAATGTAGGTTAAGTGTGTTGCCCAAGGACACAACGACAGTATGCGGGGGAGAGCGGGATGTTATGATGTTTTGGGATGTTTCGAGAGGGGATCAAACCCCCCACCCTCCGCTCTACCCACTGAGCTACCACTGAGCTACTGCCGCCCTGTAGTAGTGTGTAAAGGGTTTATATTAAATGGCGAAAGACAACATTTATGTTGTTTTTTTGTGAACATTGTTGGTGCAGTTCAGTGTTTTATCCAGGAGCCTAAATGGTGTCGCCCACATAACCTACAGTGGGGAACAGGTATTTATAACATCTCTGTAAGTCTCTCCG
Organism: Neodontobutis hainanensis; assembly: GCA_024349245.1. Lineage (NCBI taxonomy): Eukaryota > Metazoa > Chordata > Actinopteri > Gobiiformes > Odontobutidae > Neodontobutis > Neodontobutis hainanensis. The sequence continues at coordinate 919,287 of JALDNG010000146.1, read as the reverse complement.
AGAGCCGTACCTTGAGCTGGTCCCAGGTTTGGTTCAAGTCGTGGATTTTCTGGTGTAAGTCTCGGGGAAGTTCAGAGCTGCTCCGTTTCAGAGCCTCCACTCGAGCCAAAAGAGCGCTTCTCCTGGGCTCCATCATCTGCAGCTCCGTGTGAGAGCTCTGTCCAGACACAAACCAAGACATGTTAGAAACAGACCCGAGACCAGTCAGTGTCAGGAATGAGACAGTATGGGACAATGTGAGACAATGTGAAACAATGTGAGACGATGTGAGACAAATCAAGACGATATGAGAAAATACGAGACGATACAAGACGATGTGAGACGATGTGAGACGATACAAGACAATGTGAGACGATACAAGACGATGTGAGAAGATACGAGACGATGTGAGAAGATACAAGACGATGTGAGAAGAAACGAGACGATGTGAGAAGATACAAGACGATGTGAGAAGAAACGAGACGATGTGAGAAGATACAAGACGATGTGAGACGATGTGAGACGATACAAGACAATGTGAGACGATACAAGACGATGTGAGAAGATACGAGAAGATGTGAGACGATGTGAGACGATACGAGACGATGTGAGAAGATACAAGACGATGTGAGAAGATACGAGAAGATGTGAGACGATGTGAGACGATGTGAGAAGATACAAGACGATGTGAGAAGATACGAGACGATGTGAGAAGATACAAGACGATGTGAGAAGATACGAGAAGATGTGAGACGATGTGAGACGATGTGAGAAGATACAAGACGATGTGAGAAGATACGAGACGATGTGAGACGATGTGAGAAGATACGAGACAATATGAGACGATGTGAGAAGATACAAGACAATATGAGACAATGTGAGACGATACGAGACGATGTGAGAAGATACAAGACGATGTGAGAAGATACGAGACGATGTGAGAAGATACAAGACGATGTGAGAAGAAACGAGACGATGTGAGACGATGTGAGAAAGTACAAGACGATGTGAGACGATACAAGACGATGTGAGAAAGTACAAGACGATGTGAGACGATACGAGACGATGTGAGAAGATACAAGACGATGTGAGAAGATACGAGACGATGTGAGACGATGTGAGAAGATACGAGACAATATGAGACGATGTGAGAAGATACAAGACAATATGAGACGATGTGAGAGGCGATGTGAGAAGATACAAGGCGATGTGAGACGACACGAGGCGATGTGAGGCGATGTGAGACGATACGAGACGATGTGAGACGATGTGAGACGATACGAGACGATGTGAGACGATGTGAGACAAATCAAGACGATATGAGAAAATACGAGACGATACAAGACGATGTGAGAAGATACGAGACGATGTGAGAAAGTACAAGACGATGTGAGACAATGTGAGACGATACGAGACGATGTGAGAAGATACAAGACGATGTGAGACGATACGAGACGATGTGAGACGATGTGAGACGATACGAGACGATGTGAGACGATGTGAGACGATACGAGACGATGTGAGACAAATCAAGACGATATGAGAAAATACGAGAAGATACAAGACGATGTGAGACGATACGAGACGATATGAGACGATACAAGACGATGTGAGACAATGTGAGACGATGTGAGACAAATCAAGACGATATGAGAAAATATGAGACGATATGAGAAGATGTGAGAAGATATGAGACGATACGAGACGATGTGAGACGATATGAGACGATGTGAGACGATGTGAGACGATGTGAGACGATATGAGAAGATATGAGACGATGTGAGACGATGTGAGACGATGTGAGACGATATGAGACGATGTGAGAAGATATGAGACGATGTGAGAAGATACGAGACAATATGTAACGATACAAGACGATGTGAGACGATGTGAGACAATGTGAGACGATACAAGACGATGTGAGACGATGTGAGACGATACAAGACGATGTGAGAAGATACGAGACGATGTGAGAAGATACGAGACGATGTGAGAAGATACGAGACGATGTGAGACGATGTGAGAAGATACAAGACGATGTGAGAAGATACGAGACGATGTGAGACGATGTGAGAAGAAACGAGACGATGTGAGAAGATACGAGACGATGTGAGAAGATACGAGACGATGTGAGAAGATACGAGACGATGTGAGAAGATACGAGACAATATGAGACGATGTGAGACGATACAAGACGATGTGAGACGATGTGAGACGATACAAGACGATGTGAGAAGATACGAGACGATGTGAGACGATGTGAGACAATGTGAGACGATATGAGACGATGTGAGACAATGAGAGACGATATGAGACGATGTGAGACGATATGAGAAGATACAAGACGATGTGAGACGATACGAGACGATATGAGACGATATGAGACAATGTGAGACAATGTGAGACAATGTGAGACAATGTGAGACAAATCAAGACAATATGAGAAAATATGAGACGATATGAGAAGATACGAGACAATATGAGACGATGTGAGACGATACAAGACGATGTGAGATGATGTGAGAAGATACGAGACGATGTGAGAAGATACGAGACGATGTGAGAAGATACGAGACGATGTGAGAAGATACAAGACGATGTGAGACGATGTGAGAAGATACAAGACGATGTGAGAAGATACGAGACGATGTGAGACGATGTGAGAAGAAACGAGACGATGTGAGAAGATACAAGACGATGTGAGAAGATACGAGACGATGTGAGAAGATACGAGACGATGTGAGAAGATACAAGACGATGTGAGACGATGTGAGAAGATACAAGACGATGTGAGAAGATACGAGGCGATGTGAGGCGATGTGAGAAGAAACGAGACGATGTGAGAAGATACGAGACGATGTGAGAAGATACGAGACGATGTGAGAAGATACGAGACGATGTGAGAAGATACGAGACGATGTGAGACGATACGAGACGATGTGAGAAGATACGAGATGATGTGAGACGATACGAGACGATATGAGATGATACAAGACGATGTGAGACGATGTGAGACAATGTGAGACAATGTGAGACGATGTGAGACAAATCAAGACGATATGAGAAAATATGAGACGATATGAGACGATACGAGACGATGCGAGACGATGTGAGACGATGTGAGACGATGTGAGACGATGTGAGAAGATACAAGACGATATGAGACGATGTGAGACGATATGAAACGATGTGAGACGATATGAGACGATGTGAGACGATGTGAGACGATGTGAGGCGATACGAGACGATGTGAGACGATGTGAGACGATATGAAACGATGTGAGACGATATGAGACGATGTGAGACGATGTGAGACGATGTGCGGCGATACGAGACGATGTGAGACGATATGAGACGATACGAGACGATGTGAGAAGATACGAGACGATATGAGAAGATATGAGACGATACAAGACGATGTGAGACGATACGAGACGATGTGAGACGATACAAGACGATGTGAGACGATACGAGACGATGTGAGACGATGTGAGACGATACAAGACGATGTGAGAAGATATGAGACGATGTGAGACGATGTGAGACGATACAAGACGATGTGAGAAGATACAAGACAATGTGAGACGATATGAGACGATACAAGACGATGTGAGAAGATACGAGACGATGTGAGACGATGTGAGAAGATACAAGACGATGTGAGAAGATACAAGACAATGTGAGAAGATACGAGACGATGTGAGACGATATGAGACGATATGAGACGATACAAGACGATGTGAGAAGATACGAGACGATGTGAGACGATATGAGACGATGTGAGACGATGTGAGAAGATACGAGACGATGTGAGACGATATGAGACGATACAAGACGATGTGAGACGATACGAGACGATGTGAGACGATGTGAGAAGATACGAGAAGATGTGAGACGATGTGAGACGATGTGAGAAGATACGAGACGATATGAGACGATGTGAGACGATGTGAGACGATGTGAGACGATGTGAGACGATGTGAGACATATGAGACGATATGAGACGATATGAGAAAATACGAGAAGATACGAGACGATGTGAGACGATACGAGACGATATGAGACGATATGAGACGATACAAGACAATGTGAGACGATATGAGACGATACAAGACGATGTGAGAAGATACGAGACGATGTGAGACGATATGAGACGATGTGAGACGATGTGAGAAGATACGAGACGATGTGAGAAGATACGAGACGATGTGAGACGATATGAGACGATGTGAGACGATGTGAGACGATACAAGACGATGTGAGACGATGTGAGACGATGTGAGACGATACAAGACGATGTGAGAAGATACGAGACGATGTGAGAAGATATGAGACGATACAAGACGATGTGAGAAGATACGAGACGATGTGAGACGATATGAGACGATGTGAGACGATGTGAGAAGATACGAGACGATGTGAGAAGATACGAGACGATGTGAGACGATATGAGACGATACAAGACGATGTGAGACGATACGAGACGATGTGAGGCGATGTGAGAGAAGATACGAGGCGATGTGAGGCGATGTGAGACGATGTGAGGCGATGTGAGACATATGAGGCGATATGAGGCGATACAAGGCGATGTGAGAAGATACGAGGCGATGTGAGGCGATACGAGGCGATGTGAGGCGATGTGAGAAGATACGAGACGATATGAGACGATGTGAGACGATGTGAGACGATGTGAGACATATGAGACGATATGAGACGATACAAGACGATGTGAGACATATGAGACAATATGAGACGATACAAGACGATGTGAGAAGATACGAGACGATGTGAGACGATACGAGACGATGTGAGACGATGTGAGAAGATACAAGACAATGTGAGACGATATGAGACGATGTGAGACGATGTGAGAAGATACGAGACGATGTGAGACGATGTGAGAAGATACGAGACGATGTGAGAAGATACGAGACGATGTGAGACGATGTGAGAAGATACGAGACGATACAAGACGATGTGAGAAGATACGAGACGATGTGAGACGATATGAGAAGATATGAGACGATACAAGACGATGTGAGACGATATGAGACGATACAAGACGATGTGAGACGATACGAGACGATGTGAGACGATGTGAGAAGATACGAGACGATGTGAGACGATATGAGAAGATACGAGACGATACAAGACGATGTGAGAAGATACGAGACGATGTGAGACGATATGAGAAGATATGAGACGATACAAGACGATGTGAGACGATGTGAGACGATGTGAGAAGATACGAGACGATGTGAGAAGATACGAGACGATGTGAGACGATATGAGACGATACAAGACGATGTGAGACGATACGAGACGATGTGAGACGATGTGAGAAGATACGAGACGATGTGAGACGATGTGAGACGATGTGAGACATATGAGACGATATGAGACGATACAAGACGATGTGAGAAGATACGAGACGATGTGAGACGATACGAGACGATGTGAGACGATGTGAGAAGATACGAGACGATATGAGACGATGTGAGACGATGTGAAACGATGTGAGACATATGAGACGATATGAGACGATACAAGACGATGTGAGACATATGAGACGATATGAGACGATACAAGACGATGTGAGAAGATACGAAACGATGTGAGACGATACGAGACGATGTGAGACGATGTGAGAAGATACAAGACAATGTGAGACGATATGAGACGATGTGAGACGATGTGAGAAGATACGAGACGATGTGAGAAGATACGAGACGATGTGAGACGATGTGAGAAGATACGAGACGATGTGAGAAGATACGAGACGATGTGAGACGATGTGAGAAGATACGAGACGATACAAGACGATGTGAGAAGATACGAGACGATGTGAGACGATATGAGAAGATATGAGACGATACAAGACGATGTGAGACGATATGAGACGATACAAGACGATGTGAGACGATACGAGACGATGTGAGACGATGTGAGAAGATACGAGACGATGTGAGACGATATGAGAAGATACGAGACAATACAAGACGATGTGAGAAGATACGAGACGATGTGAGACGATATGAGACGATATGAGAAGATACGAGACGATACAAGACGATGTGAGAAGATACGAGACGATACAAGACGATATGAGACGATACAAGACGATGTGAGACGATGTGAGACGATGTGAGAAGATACGAGACGATGTGAGAAGATACGAGACGATGTGAGACGATATGAGACGATACAAGACGATGTGAGACGATACGAGACGATGTGAGACGATGTGAGAAGATACGAGACGATGTGAGACGATGTGAGACGATGTGAGACGATGTGAGACATATGAGACGATATGAGACGATACAAGACGATGTGAGAAGATACGAGACGATGTGAGACGATACGAGACGATGTGAGACGATGTGAGAAGATACGAGACGATATGAGACGATGTGAGACGATGTGAGACGATGTGAGACATATGAGACGATATGAGACGATACAAGACGATGTGAGAAGATACGAGACGATGTGAGACGATACGAGACGATGTGAGACGATGTGAGACGATACGAGACGATGTGAGACGATGTGAGACGATACGAGACGATATGAGACGATATGAGACAATGTGAGACAATGTGAGACAATGTGAGACAAATCAAGACGATATGAGAAAATATGAGACGATATGAGACGATGTGAGACGATACGAGACGATGTGAGACGATGTGAGACGATGTGAGACGATGTGAGACATATGAGACGATGTGAGACGATGTGAGACGATGTGAGACGATGTGAGAAGATACAAGACGATGTGAGAAGATACGAGACGATGTGAGAAGATACGAGACGATGTGAGACGATACAAGATGATGTGAGACGATGTGAGACGATGTGAGACAAATCAAGACGATATGAGAAAATATGAGACGATATGAGACGATACGAGACGATGCGAGACGATGTGAGACGATGTGAGACGATGTGAGACGATATGAGACAATGTGAGACAATGTGAGACGATGTGAGATGATGTGAGAAGATACAAGACGATATGAGACGATGTGAGACGATATGAGACAATGTGAGACGATGTGAGACGATGTGAGACGATGTGAGACGATGTGAGACGATGTGAGACGATGTGAGACGATATGAGACGATGTGAGGCGATGTGAGAAGATATGAGACGATATGAGACGATGTGAGACGATGTGAGACGATATGAGACGATGTGAGACGATGTGAGACGATGTGAGACATATGAGACGATATGAGACGATACAAGACGATGTGAGAAGATACGAGACGATGTGAGACGATATGAGACGATACGAGACGATGTGAGAAGATACGAGACGATATGAGACGATACGAGACGATGTGAGAAGATACAAGACAATGTGAGACGATATGAGACGATACAAGACGATGTGAGACGATACGAGACGATGTGAGACGATGTGAGAAGATACGAGACGATGTGAGACGATGTGAGACGATGTGAGACGATACAAGGACGATGTGAGGCGATGTGAGGGTGAGACGATACAAGACGATGTGAGACGATGTGAGACGATGTGAGACGATGTGAGACGATGTGAGACGATACGAGACGATGTGAGACGATACAAGACGATGTGAGACGATACGAGACGATGTGAGACGATGTGAGAAGATACGAGACGATGTGAGACGATACAAGACGATGTGAGACGATACGACGATGTGAGACGATATGAGACGATGTGAGACGATATGAGACGATGTGAGACGATACAAGACGATATGAGACGATACAAGACGATATGAGACGATACAAGACGATGTGAGACGATACAAGACGATATGAGACGATACAAGACGATGTGAGACGATGTGAGACGATGCGAGACGATGTGAGACGATGTGAGACGATACGAGACAATGTGAGACAATGTGAGACAAAACAGCCTGTCCTAGTTTACTCTAAACGTCCCATTGAACAGACAGGACCTTGAGAGAAAAGGAGGTTGTTAATGGAATATAGTTTAACACATACTTTAGAAAAAGATGTTCATAAACACAAAACAGTGGTGCATTTTCTCTGAAAAGCACTCAATTCAAAAAGACTAATGTATTGTGTCGACAGATCTTTCCTGTGACTGTGTTTTAGGATTCATTCAGAATGAAAAAAGTTTTCAGCGGCTCTGTCCACATTAAACACCCAAGTTCTGATTAACAAAACCATATCTCTTCTGCTTTCTGAGTGATTGTACCATGAATCAAAAAACGATAAATAAAATGGATGAAAGGTTTAGATTTAAAAACATAAATATTTTTATAACAAATATGGCCAAACAAAGCCACGTTTCTGCTGCCAAATGCTCCGAGCAGCATCACTCATTTTTAATGTTTTATAAATCACCACTAAATATTACTCTTTGTATTTGTTTAGCTTGGATAAATGCACAATTAAAGATTAATTCATTCATATTTTTCTGTTCTTTCTTCTAAAAATGAGAGGAAAACCCTGATCACTGCTCAATGTGTTTCTTTTTTGAACACATTCTTGCAGAAGGTTTCGGTTCGGAACTAAACTCTGACCTCATCATTGAGTTTGCTGATAGAAAACATGTCCCTGCAGGGCTACCGTAGCTGTTCATCTGAACCTGGTCTACATTAGAAACACATTCAGTGGGAGAATAGTTTTAGAAGCGACTGAGCGTTGGTCAAACGTTTACAACATGACTTCACCAACAGCCGGCTGTTAAACGCTCGCACCGACTTCTCAAAGTATTAAACATGACTGCTGTCAATTTCTCGCACCATTTTCTAGAGAAACTAATCCTCCTCAAGAAGTGACGCTTTTAAAGGCCGCTCGCCTTGACATTATTTAAATCTTGTGAACAAAGACGTAGATAAAGCCTGACCTAATGGGAGCATAAATGGGGCCTTTAGGTGCTTCTCTTTCCCCGAACTATCAACTGAAGAAAATAAATTCTCTCCAAAAGTGTCTAGTAATAAAACCATAATAATAATAATAAGACGCCGCTCAGACTCCGGTAACTATCGGCCATCTCTGTTTTGTCCTTGCCCTGGATTTTTGCATTAATTCAACACTTCTCCGTCTTTATTCCCTTTTGCTGTAACCGCGCTCGTATTAGCATCCATCTTTTTCTGCTCAGCTATCAATCTCCTCCGTCTCTCTCTTGTTAGTGTAACCCCCCCCTCCTTAATTTCCCTCCTCCCTCCTTCAGTTTTGGTTTCCTTTTTTCATTTTCTGCATCGATAGCTACTTGATTCTACTCTTCCCGCGTCGTCCATCATTACGCCTCCATTTGAATATTTAAATGTCTCTTCTTCTTTCTTTTTATCTGCCTTGTGTGTGTGTGTTTTTCTTTTTTGCTGCGCTGTCATCACGGGAAGCGGCGGCCATTTTTCAACGTCGTCTCGGTTTTTGATGGAGATGCTATCGCGCCCATCCATCCCCTTCACTTTAGCTAATAGCCAAGCGTAAAAATCAACCAAAAAAAGAGAAAAAAAAACAGACAGCCCAGCTAAATACGTCGGCTCATCTCAGACTCGGGAAATGATACGCTTTATTCGCTGATGGCAAATATTGATTTAAAAACAGCTACGAGGGGGAAACGAGGGAGGACGAGGGGATGTTTGTCTGTTTATTTGAAGGATGTCAAAGTCAAAGGAAACATCGTAAGAGAAAGGAAGGAAAAAGGAAGGAAGACAGACATTAAAATGCATGAGATCTGAAGTTTGCGATAAGTGCTGACGGAGAGAGGGGTCTTAGAGGAAAAAAAAAAGGAAGAAAGGAGTTAGGGATGGATAGTTGTGATATATTCAAGCCTCGAGTCAATCTCCACGCAACGATGGAGAGAGATGCACAGAGCAGGCCTCGGGACAGAAACAGAAGAGAGATGTTACAGAGACAGGAGTTGATTTGGTGAAAGAAGCGTTGGAAATGTCTTGTTTAGTGGAATAAACATGTTGTGTTTGGAAGAATAAATGTCCCGGAGACATGATGACGGCAGGTGTCTCTGTCTGAAGAAGACAGTATAGTCCGCAGTCTGTCTCAGTCTGAACGTTACCTTAAAGTGACACGTCATGCTTTTGTTTTTATGTAAAACCTGATTAAAGTTTAGGCAACACTCTTCAAAAGTCCAGACATTATTATTTTTAATATATTAATTTTGCTAGTTTTGTTATAAATTCTGTTAAATAAATGAATATTTCAGAACATATCACTATCATAAATGTAATTGTTTTAGACGTTAACCTTGCCCTGAAAGTGATGTCTTTAACGGCGGCTGTAACGCAGAAGGGCAGAGCGCTGTGAGGGGAATATTAACGATGCGTACAGATATTTATGTTGCATATATTTAGTGCGATAAGGCTGAAAAATGGCAGCGCTCACCAAAAAAAATAAGAAGAAAAACAGAGAAAGGGGGATAAACGCTTGACAAAACAGATGAGAAGCGGGAGAACGAGGAGAGAATCAACAAGCAATCATAAGTTTAATTTGGTCTCCATATTAATGAGCGGCAGCAGAAATGTCAGCAGAACGCACTCAGACATGAACAACAGTTAATGCGTTTTCAACATCAGCGCAGATCCATCTCCTCCTCAAACCAGCGCCAACGCTTCTGTCACAGCAGCAAATAAAGTTCAGCTTCCTCAGCGTCACTTTTTCTACATTTCATCAGCTTTTAGTAAAAACACAATGGGTTTAAATAGAGACAGTCAAGAAAGAAACGCAAAGCTAATAAACTGAAGGTAAAAATCCACCTATCTAAAATCTGCTCAAGTCCATTTAAAACCTGTTCAAATCCAACTAAAACCTGTTCAAATCAATCTAAAATCTGCTCAAGTCCATTTAAAACCTGTTCAAATCCAACTAAAACCTGTTCAAATCAATCTAAAATCTGCTCAAGTCCATTTAAAACCTGTTCAAATCCAACTAAAACCTGTTCAAATCAATCTAAAATCTGCTCAAGTCCATTTAAAACCTGTTCAAATCCAACTAAAACCTGTTCAAATCAATCTAAAATCTGCTCAAGTCCATTTAAAACCTGTTCAAATCCAACTAAAACCTGTTCAAATCAATCTAAAATCTGCTCAAGTCCATTTAAAACCTGTTCAAATCCAACTAAAACCTGTTCAAATCAATCTAAAATCTGCTCAAGTCCATTTAAAACCTGTTCAAATCCAACTAAAACCTGTTCAAATCAATCTAAAATCTGCTCAAGTCCATTTAAAACCTGTTCAAATCCAACTAAAACCTGTTCAAATCAATCTAAAATCTGCTCAAGTCCATTTAAAACCTGTTCAAATCAATCTAAAATCTGCTCAAGTCCATTTAAAACCTGTTCAAATCCCCCCAAATTATTTTGTTTATGATTTTAGAAGAAAAATGTTTCTTAAAAAGGAGGAAAGAAAGATGACAGGATATATAATATATAATGTGAATAATCTAGTTATCGTAAAAACCCTGGCTCACTGTCGGCTCTGTCCTGAACAAACCCTTGTGTTTGGGCCCAAGTAAAAACAAAAGACCCGGCTACATTTTTTCATCGCTGTCATGGAAACGGGATGAATGAATGAATGAGGCGTTTGATTGAACGATAAAGACCGAGACTGTGAGGTCAGTTCTTTAAAACACAGAAGAGTGGAGTAAAAAAGCGAAAGAAGGAACGTAGAAACAAAAGAAAATGAACTGGATTGGTTTGTTTCTGAGCTTTTAAACTTTTAAAAGAGCTTACCCAGTTCTTCTGAGAGCACAGCAACCTGTCTCCATTAGCTCTTTGAGTCAATGTGAAGTCTTATGTTTGATGTGAATGGAAACTGTTCCGAGTTAAAGCGGCTCCAAAAAGTGTCTGTTCGAACTGTTCCAGGGCACGACTGAGGAGGGGTTGGGAAGATTTCATCATCGGAACATCGTCAACCTTCTCCTGCCATTGTTTAAAAGGACAGTGTTGTAAATTTAAGGTCCTGCTCACGGCTCGTAGTGCTAGTCCAGGTTTGTCTAGATGTGTTTTTGGTGCATTTAGGTTTTTTGATTATTTAAGTGTTGGCTTTGGTTGGATGGTCAACAGATGAGTGTACTTCTATCGTATCGGTCGGTGTAAGTTCTGCAAGATTTGGTAAAAGTTTTGAATCCAGGTTATATCAGAAGAAAACACTGACGTAATCCACAGAAGCCAAACCGATCGTCTCGTATCGATCCTCGTCTTTGAACTCACTCAGAGGCCTTCGTCACAAAGAGAGCTCTGAGCAGTGACTGATCGTATTTAACAGTTTCTTAAAGTGAACTCGGTGAAAATAATGTGGACTGTCACCTTCTGTGTTCATTCATGGCCTGACGTGGGTTTGACCTTCGCTCCGTCGTTAAAATAAAGATGTGTGTGGCTCTGTCGGACACGAACACTGCGGTTTGTTCAGAGTCTTTCACTGCGGAGCTATCAACAGACTTGATAAAAGCATGTTTAATAATGACTTTAATCTGACCTCACTCCTGTTTCGAACACGTACTAAGGCCCGGACCAGTGGACACACCAGCAGCGTGTGACTGTGGAGTGAATGGACTCATATGTTTATATTCACGTTTACCAAAGTAAAGGCTCTGAACAGAAGAACAGTGGAAAACAGTTACTGTCGAGAGGAACCAAAGGTTACAGAACCATACGAAAACGAAAGCGGGGCGGCAGTAGCTCAGTGGGTAGAGCAGTCGTCCTTCAACCAGAAGGTAGGCGGTTTGATTCCCGTTCTCCCCACAGTTCAAACTGTCATTGTGTCCTTGGGCAAGACACTTAACCCACCTTGTAACACTGGTGATTACTGTAGAACAATGTGTCGCTCAAGTGTCAGTAAATGAATAAATGTAAATGTAAAACAGTAATTATTTGAGTTCTAAATTGAGAAGTTTTAACATATTGGACTTGAAAAGATGTAAAGTTAGTTTTGCTCCATTTAGTGAAAGAATAACTAATAATTGAATAATCTTCGACTATATCAAGGACTATGTCTCATCTGGGTTTTCCCCAGATGAGCTGGAAGTGTCTGGGGAGGGGGGAGTGTAAAAGAAGAAGATGGATTTCACCATTTTCACTTTTCAAAAAACTCAAACATTCTTTAGACGAGACAGTGTTTGCTGCTTCTGTAAATGTTGTGCACGTTTTGTGGCTGTACCAAAGCACCTGATGCTTCCAGTCACCACGCCCACCTCCAAACTCTACACATGCACACACCAGAGCTGTGGGGAGAACGAGAATCGAACTGCCAACCACTGCAAATTAAAGACAACTGTGCACAAAGAGGAAGACGAGCACAAGCAGCGAGAGAAGAGTCGTCTGTCATCGAGCGTGAGGTTAACGTAGCCTGAGACTGAGATCTGACCTAAACTGTATGAGAACAACAGAAACATCAATCTTTGCTTTTAATAACTATAATAAGTAATGAAGAGTCCTGGTCTCATCTGAAGAACGCACCTGTAAATACACCTGTTCTAATAAAGCCGCAGAAACAGTTCCGTTTCGAATCGTCCCGTTTCCCTCGACCTTGGCCCGACATTGGCTCCTTTCTCCAGTCGTCAGATACTTTTGACGTCGTTCGTCGGTGTTTGGAGCGAAGCTGAGCGCGTCTCTGGAGAAACGAGGGAGTGCGGAGCGAACAGAGGAAGAGGAGAAGGAGGAGGAGTGGAAGTGCTGCTGAGTCGTGTCTCTTTGTTCTAAAGCAGATATATCCCCGACTTTATCAAGACTGACAGAACAAACAGGCTCCCGCGGGACCCGCTCCGCAGAGAGCCGAAGACAACGCCGACATGAGCGCTCAGTTAGGTTTGGGATAAACGTAAAGGGAATATGAAGTGATACGGTGATTGAAAAATGTGACTTCGATGCATTTTGAGCAGTGTCTAAACTCGTCAGAGGCTGGAGGTTTAGGTTGTGCTGTATGTGCTGCTGCGGTAAACAGTAAGCTTTCTTAACTCCAGAGAGCTGCAGCGGTTTTCTACATTTTATTCCTTCACTCTTTTAAGTCACCTCCCAATGACTTTAAGAACACACTAGCAATAATACCAACAATATACCATTACAGCAATTCTGCAAAGCACAGTGTCCTTTTAGAACGCATAAAAACACTATTAACATTTTGAAAATCCCATCAGTAATTCTTTCTAACACACAGATAAATGGTTTGCAAACATTTTGATTTTCTTGTGCTGTTTCTGAGTAAAAAGACCTGTGTGTAATAAACACTTTCTCTGTAGGAGTTTACCTTGAATGAATGTTGTCTCTTATTCAACCCTGACCCGTGTCTGTGAGACCGTGACTGGACACTGGGGGTGTCATGTGAGGTCCGTTCATTAAAGTGGTGCGCCACAAACAGGAAGTGCACTATTTACATCAAACATAAACCTTTATGTTTCTATATTTGAATATTTATTTAAAACTGACCAACACCAGACACAGGATTCTGTCATGGCACATGCCGCTGACTTATAATAATATAATATGCCTTTTTTTAATTCAATGCATTTACAGTCTTATGTACAGTATTTACAGTTACTATAATTCTGACCTATTTAACTTAAAGAAAATATCTTTAATTCAAATAAAGCTTAGTTGGTACATCAGAATTATCCGTCAATAATTAGCCTCAGTGTTCCTCAGGTTGAGTCTCACCTGGTTCTCTCTAAACTAATGAAGGCAGGATTAGGATTAAAGCGAGAACGAGGGATGAAGACGGAGGAAGAGGAGGGAGGAAGAGGATGGAGCGGGTGTTTAATTAGAGCCAGATGAGTTTGCCACGCCTCACAGACCTGGAATTACACCGAGCCCCGAGCCGAGGCTAATTTCACTTGTAATTGTTGCAGCAATCCCCCGCTCGCCGCAAGACGCTATGATGGGCTCAGCCCCCCTCCCCCCTCCCCCTGTGGGGACGGGAGGGGGGAGGGGGGAGGGAGAAGAAAAAGAAAGAAGTATTGAATGTCTTCAGGGCAAACATTTCTTTAGATTTGATCACTTTTGCGTTAATTTGTCATTTATCTAAAATTATATTTGTTCTGTTCTATCGTTGTTCTCTGTAAATGAATGGTTTTATGGGACTTTCCTGAGACTGACATCAGGAAGGAGCTCTCGTGTGGATTCTGGCTTGAGTTGAGTTTTTATTGGTCACAACATTTATTTAATGAAAGCATATTGTAAACAACACTAAAAACAACACTAAGACCTGAAAATGGAACATGAGTGGAGTTAATGAAGTCTTAAGACTCTAAAGTCACTCAGAAAACAGGAGTTTTGACTTATTGTATTGGTTTGTGGTATTTAGTTTTAGTTCTTTTTAGTTAGTGCTATTTCTAGAAAACATTCAACATGATTTAGACTAATATTTACTAAACCTTTATTCATACTTTCAAATAAGAAATTGTGACACAACTTCTCGAGATTTAGCATCGTCTTGTTATTTTATATTTTATTTGAGCCTAATATTTTTATATTTGATCATATTTTATTAAATTTTAGCCTGTTAATTTTTTTTTGTATTTAAGCATATTTTATAATTTTTTATTATATTTGATCATATTTTATTTTAACTTATTTTCTTTTATTCTTTAGACTATTTTCTTCCTTTCAATGTCCGTCTAGTGATTCTTAGCCTGGTGTTATTCCTTTTAACTTTCCTTTTCTAGCTCCTGACCCAGAATTTTTTTAAGAAAATGCAAATAGACTTTACCAACAACCTTTTTCTTTATATTTTGAACTGACAGAACTGTTTCATTGTCTCCCCTAAAACAATCTCTGGTCATACACTTTTGTTTCCGGACAAGACTCTGGGAACCACTGACTTAGACAATCCTAGAGAAAGACAGAAAGAGGTGGAAAATATACGTAAATAAGGCTAATCTGTGAGACGAGTAGGTTTGAGTCAAAGTGTCATAGACTGTAGCATCTCACTTAAATGTTGTGTGAGATTGTTTTCGATCAAATATGGAAAGGATAAAATAGCTTCTTCTTCTTCTTCTTCTTCTTCAGGTGGAAAACAAAGACATGGAATAAACGAGGAGTTCCAGTAAAAAGTGCCGAGACAGACAGAGACAGAGCTCAGACGATAGACTTAAGCCGTGTCAGAGGCTGAGCGAGAGGTGTGTGCTGCCTCAGGCGTTAAAGACGAGCTGAGGACATACTCCAAGTTTTATTTCTCTTTGAATCAAACCTGAAACAAAAACGTCTTCTGTCAATATTCAGATGCAATGAAAGAAGACACACAAAAAGCTCTTTCCATTAAAGGTAGTAACGCCCTGTTCTCACAAGATAAATTTATGTTTCAAACGTGTGACTAAAACTTCTGGGTTTAATAAAACAACACAGAATGTCTCCAAATGAGAATCCAGTCTTCCAATCCTAAAGTGATTATGTCATTCTAGAGCAAGATGGATCTCTGCCTAAATAACAGACAAATCCAAACTGTTTCCTGTGAAATATTATAATCTATAGATCCATAAACATGACATTACCAATGCTTAATCGGATCTCACTCTGGTTCCTGTTTATCTGCACAGTCTGTGAAATAAACCGTAAAAAAGAGAAGAAATACATGTTGACAGAGAAACTGACAAAGTTTGACAGATTAGTTTTGTTATAATTCCTTGGCACTTTGTCAAGTTAGAGTCAAAAGTTAATTTAAAGACACAAAGATACACGATACAGCAAATCAGCTTTTTATGAGTTGACATTATTAAAATGAAAGAGTTCTTTCTGGTTCAGCCAGTGCTGAATGTAAAACTGTGAACTTTAGATTTTTAGTTGGATTTAAACTGGTTTTAGTTGGATTTATACAGGTTTTAGTTGGATTTGAGCAGGTTTTAGTTGGATTTGAGCAGGTTTTAGTTGGATTTGAGCAGGTTTTAGTTGGATTTAAACTGGTTTTAGTTGGATTTATACAGGTTTTAGTTGGATTTGAGCAGGTTTTAGTTGGATTTGAGCAGGTTTTAGTTGGATTTGAGCAGGTTTTAGTTGGATTTACAAAGGTTTTAGTTGGATTTATAAAGGTTTTAGTTGGATTTGAGCAGGTTTTAGTTGGATTTATACAAGTTTTAATTGGATTTGAGCATGTTTTAGTTGGATTTATACAAGTTTTAATTGGATTTGAGCATGTTTTAGTTGGATTTGAGCAGGTTTTAGTTGGATTTATAAAGGTTTTAGTCGGATTTGAGCAGGTTTTAGTTGGATTTGAGCATGTTTTAGTTGGATTTGAGCATGTTTTAGTTGGATTTGAGCAGGTTTTAGTTGGATTTGAGCAGGTTTTAGTTGGATTTGAGCAGGTTTTAGTTGGATTTATATAAATTTTAGTTGGATTTGAGCAGGTTTTAGTTGGATTTGAGCAGGTATTAGTTGGATTTATAAAGGTTTTAGTTGGATTTATAAAGGTTTTAGTTGGATTTACAAAGGTTTTAGTTGGATTTATAAAGGTTTTAGTTGGATTTGAGCAGGTTTTAGTTGGATTTATACAAGTTTTAATTGGATTTGAGCATGTTTTAGTTGGATTTGAGCAGGTTTTAGTTGGATTTATAAAGGTTTTAGTCGGATTTGAGCAGGTTTTAGTTGGATTTGAGCATGTTTTAGTTGGATTTGAGCATGTTTTAGTTGGATTTGAGCAGGTTTTAGTTGGATTTGAGCAGGTTTTAGTTGGATTTATATAAATTTTAGTTGGATTTGAGCAGGTTTTAGTTGGATTTGAGCAGGTATTAGTTGGATTTATAAAGGTTTTAGTTGGATTTATAAAGGTTTTAGTTGGATTTACAAAGGTTTTAGTTGGATTTATAAAGGTTTTAGTTGGACTGAGGACTGAGTTGGACTTAGTTCACTGATAAAACTGTTCAAACTCTTTGTAAAGAAACCAGCGTGTGACCGACCAAACGTTCGTCCTGTTCTTTTGTGCTGCTTGACCTCAGGCTCATCACTTTGTAATTTAAACCTGTTTCTTTACGATAAACAGACATCTATTACACACCAGTCTTTTTTTTCTCCTGTGCATTTTACAAACTCATTATTAACTCATACATTAGACGTTAGAGCTTTGTCTCGTTTTAAAACCCGGGGCCAGTTCCTTGATCTTCTATTGGCTGTAACTCAAAAACGGAGGCGTCTGATTGGTCGAGAGGAGGTCCCAGACTCCTGCTGTTTTTGCTGCTAAGGTTTGTTACAAAAAAACAACCTCTAAAATCCAAACTGTGACACGTGTTTTTGAGCTGAAAAACTTTTCCGGTCGTTCGGGGCCATTCGATTTATTAGTAAACCTGTGAGACAAAGGTGGGTTCTTATTTTAGCCTCCTGCCCTCTCCCTCAGACTCACACAAAGACATCTATCTCAGTCCGAAGCCTCGCTCCTTCCTCGATAAGTGGCTCCATCACAAAGAACAGTAGAACCACACTGAGCCAAAGAAACCCTGTCACTCAGCGTCTCTTTCCGGAGAAACACACTCCAGAGCAGTAAAACACACACATCTCCACAAAGTTTTTTGTCGTGGGGGGCCGGCCGTTGCCATAGTTACCGGGTCGAGTCCCCGCAGTATTTTGGGGAAAGCACAGTGAGGGCTTTTAATAATGGTTCCAGAGAAAACAACACTGGGTTAGTTTCAGCCATGTCTATATTTACAATTTAAAAATGTAAAACTTTATCTAAAAAACCTTTTGTTACTTTCATTAAAAGGCTCATTTACATCAACATGGTTTGATTAAAACACAATAATAATCCTAAATCCTTTAAACCACACCAGGAAGTCACAATTTGTTTGGTCTTTTGAAACAAGGCAATGAAGTTTGGGAAACATTATTGAATTGAATCCCAGTTTAATCCGTCTGCGATGAATGAATGGAATCATTAACAGCTTTTAAAAAGCTAGAATAAGAGAAGGCTGCCACAGTGTTTTAGACCTTTGATGGATTTATGTCCTGAAAGCATCACGAGGACCTAGACCTTTCAAGCAACAAAGCAAAGTGCATTTTTAACCAAAGCGTTGAATAATGAAGAGTGTAAAACAGGACATGGTCTGCCCCTAGTGGCTAAACAAACGAGTGCCTGGCTCTTTGTGTGGCTCCACAAAAAGGCACAAGTCAATGGTGTTTGTGTTTTTAAGTCTCGAACACCAACAAAATAAAGGGTTTTAAATTTTTTCCGCCCGAGTGCCTGGGTCCTGTGAGTCTTTGAAAGGCTGCTGTTACACAGTGCATCATCCTGTAGAAATGTGACGAAGTGAAAGAAGACTCGCTGAGATTAAGGTTTCTAAATATGTTTTATACATGTCTTTGCCTTTTTGCCTTAATTTGAAATCTCAGATAGACAGGAAACAGGAAACAGAGGAGCAGTTTTTGTTATTTACAGTTTTGATATATTTTATGTAACACTACGTTAAGTGTGTCTGTCGCTGAACACTTTAACGACACTGACACTGAGGTGCATCTCGAGAGTCAGAGTGTTCAACACGACACTGACACTGAGGTGCATCTCTAGAGCAAGTGTTCAACACGACACTGACACTGAGGTGCATCTCTAGAGCAAGTGTTCAACACGACACTGACACTGAGGTGCATCTCTAGAGTCAGAGTGTTCAACACGACACTGACACTGAGGTGCATCTCTAGAGCAAGTGTTCAACACGACACTGACACTGAGGTGCATCTCGAGAGTCAGAGTGTTCAACACAACACTGACACTGAGGTGCATCTCGAGAGTCAGAGTGTTCAACACGACACTGACACTGAGGTGCATCTCGAGAGTCAGAGTGTTCAACACAACACTGACACTGAGGTGCATCTCTAGAGCAAGTGTTCAACACGACACTGACACTGAGGTGCATCTCGAGAGTCAGAGTGTTCAACACGACACTGACACTGAGGTGCATCTCGAGAGTCAGAGTGTTCAACACGACACTGACACTGAGGTGCATCTCTAGAGCAAGTGTTCAACACGACACTGACACTGAGGTGCATCTCTAGAGCAAGTGTTCAACACAACACTGACACTGAGGTGCATCTCGAGAGTCAGAGTGTTCAACACAACACTGACACTGAGGTGCATCTCTAGAGCAAGTGTTCAACACGACACTGACACTGAGGTGCATCTCGAGAGTCAGAGTGTTCAACACGACACTGACACTGAGATGCATCTCTAGAGCAAGTGTTCAACACGACACTGACACTGAGATGCATCTCTAGAGCAAATGTTCAACACGACACTGACACTGAGGTGCATCTCTAGAGCAAGTGTTCAACACGACACTGACACTGAGGTGCATCTCTAGAGCAAGTGTTCAACACGACACTGACACTGAGGTGCATCTCTAGAGCAAGTGTTCAACACGACACTGACACTGAGGTGCATCTCTAGAGTCAGAGTGTTCAACACGACACTGACACTGAGGTGCATCTCTAGAGCAAGTGTTCAACACGACACTGACACTGAGGTGCATCTCTAGAGCAAGTGTTCAACACGACACTGACACTGAGGTGCATCTCGAGAGTCAGAGTGTTCAACACAACACTGACACTGAGGTGCATCTCTAGAGCAAGTGTTCAACACGACACTGACACTGAGGTGCATCTCTAGAGCAAGTGTTCAACACGACACTGACACTGAGGTGCATCTCTAGAGCAAGTGTTCAACACGACACTGACACTGAGGTGCATCTCTAGAGTCAGAGTGCTCAACACGACACTGACACTGAGGTGCATCTCTAGAGCAAGTGTTCAACACGACACTGACACTGAGGTGCATCTCTAGAGCAAGTGTTCAACACGACAGTGACACTGACACGCATCTCGAGAGTCAGAGTGCTCAACACGACACTGACACTGAGGTGCATCTCGAGAGTCAGAGTGCTCAACACGACACTGACACTGAGGTGCATCTCTAGAGCAAGTGTTCAACACGACACTGACACTGAGGTGCATCTCGAGAGTCAGAGTGTTCAACACGACACTGACACTGAGGTGCATCTCGAGAGTCAGAGTGTTCAACACGACACTGACACTGAGGTGCATCTCGAGAGTCAGAGTGTTCAACACGACACTGACACTGAGGTGCATCTGTAGAGCAAGTGTTCAACAGACTTAAAATAATTCTGAAAAAGAGCCTGTCGTAGCTTCAGTCTGTTCATTTCTGTTCAAACTGTAAACACCAGGCTCTGGAATGACATCCTCACATACGCCTTCCCACAAAATCAAGCTGGCACACACCTGTCCTGGAGCTGTTCCCTTCCTTTCAGAGGAAGAGGCCTGAGGTTGTTGCTGCTGTGGCCGTGGTCGACTAAGCATTTTCTTTTATTTCTATATATACTGGTTATATATATAAATATCTAAACTCAGCAAAGACAAACCTCTGACTTACACAATTATACATTATTTTGTGACAAAGGGCATCAAAGAAAAGGGAATGTGTTTAGTTAATGTGTTTGTCAGAACCAGGATTAAACGCCAGATCCTTAAAAGACAGGAGTAAAACAGAAATAAACTTGGTCAAAACCAAACTTCTATACTGTAGGTAAAGGCCAGTGTTCTGCTGCAGAGCCGGCCCCAGACTGTTCTGTGAGAGTCTCTGCTGAGAGAGCGACCTTGTGCGAGAGGAGACACTGTCGACACCGCATCAATATTTCAGCAGCGCCGTTGACACATCAAAAAAACGCCCAAAAAGGAGCCGCAGAAGAAGAAGAATCCAGCCTCGTTTAAAATTCATGCGTGCATAATCCGCCTCATGAATATTCAAACGTGAATGAATATTTAAGTAAGGCTCCTATGGAGGAATTAGGTTGGTCTTTACACTTATCAATAATTCGCAGCCAGGTGAGTCTCAT